>JAVKLF010000001.1:2843929-2854960 GCA_034783495.1 Millerichthys robustus
ACTCCTATGAAAGCAGCAGCAGACAGCGATGAAGCCCTCAGAACAAACGATGTGCCTGAATAAAGGAAACACAGAAATTTCATGAATCACACTTTTTATGACAGTTTAAAAAAAACTTTTATATTTTGAGTTTCTTTCTGTTTCCCTCTGATGATTATTAATCAGCTGTTGGTAAAAATGAGCTTCAGTTCTTCACAAAAGGGTGAGTTACCTGCTATCTTCGCCCACAGGACACAGCAACTTTTTGAGGCCTCAAAAAGAAAACATTTAGATAAAGTTTTCAAGAGTTTCTGAGACGAAACTATTTTATTTTATTGTCCAACAAAGAATAGTCACCACTTACCGTTTTCCATCGACTGACAGCTCGTAGGATGATGTAATAGGTTCTGCTGCTCTCCAGTGGCGCGTTATAGAAGCCCCCATAGATAAAACCATCGCCTACAGTAAAGTTTATTTCTGTCCCAACATTTTGGACATGAAGCTGGGCAGTGATGTACTCTGCTGCTGATGGGATTTTGTTTGTAGCGTCTAAGCTCACAGGAGCGGAGCAGTCAAATGTCACGATCCCCTCCACAGGAAGCACAAAGATCTGGTACAAACTGCCAAATCCAAAACACACAATTAAACATTTTAACTTCGTGATAATGTAAACCTGTACTCTCAGCAGTGACTGGAGCAGATCTTTTAATTCTCGTACACAAACTAAGCAAAGGATCTGAATTGATGAGACATATTCAAGGGGATGTTCAGTAATACGACTCAAGTTGCTATGAAATGCCTTTTTAGCCAATATAGTAAAACAATTTTTGTTGAACACTTCAACTCAACATGTGCACAACATATGAAATCTAACAATGATAACGAGATATCTAAATAAAACTCAGTATTTTTTCCTCAAAAGAACAAGATGCTTTTTGTGTAAAAATGAAGAAGGGTTGTGTTACGCTCCACGTCATCATTCAGTATCACTGTTAGGACACAAGTCATGTTTAACATTATGTCCCTATGATCAAATAATTGAATAATTTTTAGGTATCTTCCTTTTGGTCAAAGCCAGTTTTATTAGTTTAGTATTTAAATAACTGTTGAACCAAAATTCAAAAGCAATGACTGACATTCTCTATTTTTTCATTTCTACTTTAAGGAGTTTCAGGTTATTTCAGTGACATTTTCTATCTTTAATAGAAGGACAGAAAAAAAATGTAAATGTGTTTGTACATTTAAAACGAAACAAAAAACTATAGTTTGATTTGATGGATTATTACCAATATATAAGAAAATAAAGAAAATTGGCTTAAAAAATTATCTCTCTCAATATTCTGGCATTTAGCAAATTAAAAACATCTTGGTAATCTGAATTGACAAGTTTTGAAATTGAAAAGTTTGTTCTGATTTCACGTCAGAAGGTGTTAAAAACTACATATGTCTTTTCATTTAGTGTACGTAAACAAGGTTTCAGCTGTATGATTTTATTTAAAGATGATTTTGCTGGTTTACACCCCCTCCAGTCTCCCATGGCGGTCCGGTCACACGTAACGACTTCCGACAGGTCTCACTTTGCTTTGAATGGTTTTACCTTATTGGGTCCAAAGTGTTGGGGGATCTTTGTAGCCTCAGTGTTGGCACAGGAGTTTCTAATTCTGCGTAGTAGACAACTGGTGCTGGAGGTTCTAGTAAATGTATGAATTACATTTTAAATTCATTATTCAATTGAAACAATTCTCCCAGAAAAAACACCCAACTGTATGTAAGAAATGTTTCTACAGCAATACCCGTTAAGCTGGTGTTAGCGGTGGTGGTGGCTGTGAATCTGGCTGACGCTGCGGTCACAGAGATGCTGTAGTTTGTTACAGGCAGCAGTTTGAGGCAAAGTTTCAGCTGATCAGCTTTGGATGTCAGGAGATGTTTCCCTTTGTGCTGAAAGGATCTCTGGAAGTCTCTGGATCCAGCGTAAGTCACCTGAAATGATCAAATCCAATTTTTCATTCATGGTTGGTGAAGTCAGCTAAAACCATTGGAGGAAAAGATATTTATGTTTTCTCTTTTTACCCTGTATATTTCTGTGTCATCCTCATATTTTTCAGCTTTCCACTGCAGGCAGTTTCCATCATGGGTGATGAGGTAACTAATAGGCGGCTTGATTTCTGTGTCATTAAAATAAGGTCTCATATCTTGTAATCAAACTGTATTTTGAATGTGATCACATTTATAGACATATTTTTGAGTGGCCTCAGTTAGGAGAAATAAAGTTTACATCCACAGATGTCAATTCAAACAGATCTAAGACCAAAGTGGATTGTTTTTGTCACAAAACAATTCTCATTTCCAAATTTCTGGAAGCTCACACAGGGAAATTGGTAATTGAATAATTTTTCAATAATTATTATTGAAAAGAAAATTGTTCTCCTCAAAAAGAGATGTTTTTGCTATACTTCAAACTGAAAGAGTGATATTTAGAGTTAGAGCAAATGTTCAGAGCTATCAATATATCTAGCAAAATGCACAGAATAGAGTAAAATACATTAACAAAAGTTAAAATATTAACTATACAGAAACGTATTGCTATCACAGACTTGACAAGTATATTGAACAATTGTGATAATATATTGTATAAATGTAATAATTGTATTGTACAAACGTGATAATATATTGTATAAACGTGATTATATATATACTTACCACTTTTATACAATATAATTACCATGTTTATACAATATATTATCACATTTGTACAATATACTTATCACATTATAACATGAGAGTGTTCAAAATTAATTTTCTTCTGTGACAGCAACAACGCTTCTGTATAACTCTGATTTGAGGAGATTTGCCTTTTATAAAACAGCTCTATTAAAGATTAAAGAGTCAAATTCTTTTTTTTAGAGAAGGAATAAATGTTATTTTTTCTGGGTCAAATTTTCTTCAAGTTGAATTTTACTCAGATAAACTCCAATACAATACAATACAATCTGAGCAGGTCTGTTTCAAAGGCAGATTTTGTGAAAATGGAGCTGTTTTAAGACATCAATCCACTTTGGTTTTGATTTTGTTTGGACAAGCTGTTCATTTAGCAGTCCTGCTAATTACAACAAGTGAAACATTAATTCTTCATATATTTTACAAAGAAAACTCACATCAAAATGACCTAAATATCCCTTTAACAAAGATTCCACTCTATAAATACTATAACATTTAATCGCTGCTCACCGATGCATTTGAGCGTAGCCTCCTGCCACACTCCTGAGCTGCCGCACAGAGACGTGTTGGTGCCCCTCCAGCTGTGATACCCGGCTTCACAGCCGTGAATCACAACACTCCTGTTGTGCCACAACACCTCAGAGTTGACAAGCGAGGGGATCGGCCCACATTTAGCTGGAAAAATATCGAGAGATCCACGATTCATTTCAAGGATTCATAACAAGAAACGGGATTTGAGAAAACTGTGGCTCAGTGTGTCAGGGTGAGATTATACATGCACATTTCACAAACACCCACATTTATTTTGTGCTGAGTGATCAGTGCAAGCCATTGTGTAGGAAAGTAAATCACATGCAGCTTCTAAGGTTGCTGAAAACTCCGTCTAACATCCCAGATGACAACAGAACATGCGGCGTTAAAGACCTCAGCAGCAGAAACAAACCAGACAACATGCAAAGAGAAACAGCGGAGTTTATATTCATGCTGATTTACAAGTGAGATTATTTACCTTTGCATTTTATAGATACTTCCCCCCATTCTCCTACTAGTGAACATGTTGAATAATTATTTCCACTCTGCTGGTAAAATCCATCCACACACTCATACAGCACAACGCTGCCCACTCTGCTGCTACGGTCCCACAGGAGCTTAGTGTTGGGGAGGATTTTGGGGCTACCGCAGTTTATTTCTGTGTACAAATAATGTGAACACAAACTGGGAGCAATAAAGAAGTGCAACAAAACGCAAAGAGCACCATGCAGTTCTGAGTGAAACCTTTTTAACACAAAAATAACTTACAATAGTAAAAGTTTTGGCTAAATTTCCATCTAAGTCATTAAGATTGTAAAATTAAAACAGCACATTTCATTTTTGGTCAGTAAAGAAAAGCCTGCACCTTCACACCATAGATCAACACCTTCCCACAATCCATTTTCTCCACAAACAGAGTTGTTTCTTTGACCTCTGGTGTGATATCCTTTCTCACATCGGTAATACACAACACTGCCAACGTGCGCCGTGCCATCCCACTGCATTTTAGTGTGCTGTATGAAAAGAGGTTCTGCGCAAACGATTTCTACAGCAAAAAGACAAAATCAAGCAATGTGAAGGGGATGTATTTTGACAACATTGTTGACAAAAACCATTCCCTGTATGGTGCAAAATTATTCTATGTCTGATGTTAACTCAGTGTGGTAAATTATTACGTTTACATGTACAGTAGATAATGTAGATAATATTATTATCACCTTGACAGGACAAAGAGGTTTGATCCCAGTCTCCACTGGCTGTACAAACTGATACATTTCCTTCTCCAACACTGACATATCCATGGTCACACATGTACGCTGCCTGAGAGCCCAGAGTGGAGCTTTTATCCCACAGAACGCTCGCGTGAGGGATGAGAAAAGGCTCTCCACAGTCAACTTCTACACACATGCAGATTACATCATTTAGCAGAGTGGGAAGAAGAAATATTAGTTGGAGGAGAGTCTCATTTAATCGTATTTTTAGGAAAAACTATTACCTTTACACAAAATGTCAGGCTTTGTCCAGTAACCAGTAATTGTGCACACTGACTCATTGCTACCCTGATGATGACGAAATCCGGTTTTACAGACGTAAGTCACGACGCTTCCAGGGGTGGAGCTGCCGTTCCACACCTGTGCAGTGTGGAGAATCGTGGGTGGATCTCCACATATGTTCTCTAAGACACAAAGTTTGGCACATCAGGGTTAAAGGGCTTTTCTAACCTTTTTGAAGTAGCAGTTTTTGAATAAAAGTAATGAAGAATTAACATTTTACCTGTTGATAGCTTTTTAAACAACCTCCGTTTGGAGATGATGATGAGCTAATGGCTAGTTTGAACATGATCAAGACAAAAGTAAACTAAAACAGTCCTCAAATTATTATTGTGGTTCATGCAAATGTCATTTCATAGACGTTTAAACAGCTGTCAGTTTTGTAGTTTGTGGTTATTTACTCAGAACAGTACAGATAGCGGCAACAACAGCAAGGTGTAGCATTTTCACTGCAAATTTCTCAATATTTCTGCAAAAATGTGCATTTGATTCAAACATGATGGTGATGTTAAGATTTAAACAATAATGTTCGCACGTAACGCTATGAAATCCTTCAAATCTGAGTTGGTTTAAGATGGCAAAATCTGCTTCAGAAGAGGGTCTGTCGGGAAAATCACAAAGTTTTCTGAAAATAACCATGTCATGTAAAACTGACAAAGGTGTAAATGTTTATAAATTAGGCTTTCTATGAACTGCTGTTTTAAGACGGCAGAAATCCACTTTGGTCTTAGTTAAATTTCAGAAAGTCGTTAGCTTGTCTCTTTTGTTGGATGTAACCTTTATTTCCCCAAACTGAGGTCATTCAAGAAACTATCTACAACAGGTAAGATATTTAATGCTTCAAACTTTTACACATAACCTTACCTCAAATGGGAGAAATGTCACTTTGAACAGTAAAATATATCTAAAATCTAACTCATTTTGAACTTATAAGTGAATTTGTTCTAGTTCATCTGACTCACAAATGTTTCTGTATACTTTGACCCCTTAGTTTTTGTAAACTGAAGACATTTTGACTTATTGTTGTAATAAAATCAACTATTAGCACTTAGTCTCTGTAAACAAATAATGCCACATCATTGGACCTTTGGGTCTGATACTTTAGATAAAAAACTTAGTTGATAAAAAAATATTGATCATTTGGATTACCTTGACATGACAAAGTTGGGTGTGTCCAGAGACCATTTTTATTACAGACGGATACATTTTGTCCTCCTGTATCATAAAAGCCCTTTTTACAGAAATATAGAACGATGCTGCCAGGAGTTGATTTATTGTTCCACACCTGCTCTGTGGATTCAATAAAAAGGGGATTTCCACACAAGGTCTCTACAGGAAGAAACAAACAGGTGCCATAAGTGTCAGAACTGATTTAGTCAATAATGTGAACCTCTGTGTGCATCTTTAGAACGTCTCCCAACGATAAAACACTGATCAGATCTGGGCTGAAGACCAAGATCAACCAACCAACCAAATAAAGAAACAAGCAAACACACAAATGCTTGTTCCTCTATCCTCATTGGGGCTTTGCATTGACTTCAGTTCATTTACTGGTCATTTCTACAGCCTAACGCTGACCCCTGACCCACCCCAACCTTAACCTGTATCAATTCACAGCTTAGTTCTAACCCTAACCCCCGACCCACCAACAGTATTTACCCCATTGGGGACCAGGCTTTTGTTCCCATAAGGCACAGTAGTTCTTCACCAGGCTGTGTGTACCGGGAAAATGGTGAAAAATTGTCCCCACCAGGTAAAAAAAAACATGCATACACACTCACACACACACATACTGAGCCTATGATGTCATGCTTTTATAAACTGTGCAGAATTATATCTTGGTTAAAAAAAAATCACATTCTAGAAATCGTGACATTTATAACCACGATGACAAGTGACAAGATGACAGTGAAAACAAAATTTTGCACATTTATTAGAGATAAAAGACCGAAATAGCTCCCTTACATTGCACTGAAAGGAAGCACCTTTGGCAGATGTCACAGACTCAAGTCTCTCTTTATTGGGGTTGATGTAACAAGCTTTGCACACCTGGATTGGAGGAGTTTCTTTACATCAAAAGATGTAGCAACCCAGCTTTAAATGCTGCCCTACCTTCACAGACCAAAGTGGGTCCTCTCCATAATCCATCAGCTCCACACACAGAGCTGTTCTCTCCCCTCCGCCACACAAAGCCTTCATCGCAGACGTACACGACCACGCTGCCGTACGTGGTTCCTGTTACAGACAACAGGACCGTGTCCTCCACCGCAGCCGGCCGACCGCAGTCCACCACTGAGAGGGACAGGAGCAGATCAAATGTTGTCCAACCACATCACCACACATAATACCTGCACTGGTGTGTCATTTAAAAGACAATTAATAATTATAATCTGATAGAACCACACTGGGTGGTAATAACCCATTTGTATTATCTGTAAGTGTTTGTTTTTAGTGAAAAAACAGATGTGACATCTGCAAAAACCAATGTCATTCCTTGTATTATGTTGGTTAGTAAGCATGTCCACATTTTTACCTTTGCAGGAAGCTTTGTCTCTTTGTGGGTGAAAGGGCTCAGTTCCATTGTGGATTTGGTATCCCACCTGACAGCTACAGTCAAAGCTGCCCTCCAGGTTTCTACACACACCTCCATCTCCACACAACCCCGTCGCCTCACACTCATCAATATCTGCAAAACCCGAGGTAGATAATTATGCTGCATGACAACAGCTTTGACTTTTATCAATGTCTTAATATAAGTTTGATGAAAGCATCTCTGTCTCTGCCCTGACATTAGTGTTTTTAGTTTCTGACTATCCCAGGTTCAGCCTGCACTCACCTTGGCAGTGGGTTCCATCATTTGGGATGAAGACAGCCATGTTGTTAGAGGGGCTGTAGCCAGCCAGGCAGGTGCAGTAGTAGCTACCATAGGTGTTGTGGCAGGTGGTGTGCTGCCCACAGATCTTATTGGCTCCTATCTGACACTCATCTTTGTCTGGAAAAACAAAACAAAAAAACTTGTGTCTTTGTTCTTAAACAAGCTTGTACTCTCTGGGTCTTCAGTGGATTTTAATGAGCCTCTGATTTGTAATCTGAACTCGTCTTAGAATGTATATTTGTCTTTTCTTACAAATTTTATAAAGTGTTTTGCTGAATTTGTCTGATTGACTTTCAGCAGGTGGGAGGATTTATCTCACAGCAGAAATGTTGGTTCACATTGCAAAATGTTCACAGTAAAAGCTTGAACCACATGTGTCAAATGAAAGGCTTATGGGCCAAATCCAGCCTCAATCAACATTTTATCCAGCCTCAGAAGTAATACTTTAAATATAAGGACATTTTATGGTTTTTCCTTTTGTCACAGACTTTCAATCAATTTCAATACATCAATTTATTTATATAGCACATTTAAAAACTGTGTTTGGTATATCTTCTCATGCCATTTTCAAGCCAAGAAAATTAGGTTTAAATTTTTCAGTAATCTTTGATTGTGGTGTGGAAAACCCAACAGAGAATTTGAGTCACTTCATTTGGGTCTGAAATGTCTCAATTTAGGTGAAATAATCTGCCAGTGGAATAAAAACAATTTAACTTGGTAAGACTTCTTGAAATAAGGAACATGCTAACAAGATTAATAATCTAACATTCTGCTCGTATATCAGTCTTAAAACATTTCAAAAATACATTTTGGTTGGATATATGATTGCCAGACTTGTAATTACAAACATGCAGCATAATTTTCTGATGATGTGAATGAACAAAAAGTTTGACCCATCCTTTTCTTTTTTTAAAAATCTACTCTTTTTGTTCTTTTACTTTTTAAAGTAATTGAATTTTAAAAAACTCTTTATAATGGCTTAAACATTTTGCTTTTCAGGGAATATAGTTCTCATCATCCCTGATGGACAATGTCCTACTACGCAGAACAAGATGTAAAAACTTTTGAAAGAAGAATTAAATAATTATTTTGCTTTTTATGGTGTTTTATTCACAGAACAAGAACTTGAGGTATTTTTCCATTTCACTTTTTTAAACTAAAGGTTGTGCCACTCTTCTGTTTTGTGCACAGACATATAACTGTTACATGCCCTCATGTTGATAAAGGTTTTGATAAAACTATCTGTTGCAGAAAGTGTCACTGATCTGTGATAAGCACAGACGACAAAACAGTAAAAATGTGTAGCTTAAAATGCAAAACAATAAGCTGAAAGCATTTTAAAAAAAAGTAAAATTTGATTGTAGTGTTCAAATCTACATGAATTCTTTTTTCACAAAAGATTTGATTGTAAATTTCTTTATAAAAGTAAAAAAGTAAAGAAACTCCTGTCCCTCACTCCCAGACAAGAAACTTAAAAATATGTGCTGGCAAAAGTAGCTTTAATTACACATTCACTTTAAAAAGAAAACCTTGAGAGTCTTATTAAAAAACTGTTCAGCTATAAGTGTTAGAAGCATCTGAATGTAAATTTGTATGTGACTGTAGGGTTTTATGTAAGAGATGCAGGTTAAAACGTTTTAAAGAAATTTTTGCGCTCAGATAAAATGTTATGAAGTTATGTTAACTGTGTGCTCACTCTGCACTCTAGGAGTTCATTTGGGGGGAAATCACTAAGTCCTGTAAAAGTAACAAACACACAAAATTGCAAAAATTGTCACAGTTTGATGTATAAACTAAACAAAAAGTTTTAGGTTTTGTGGAAATTTGAAGAGTTTTCAAATATATTGTAAAATTTAGGCAGATTAAAAGTGAATGTATTATCATCACACTCTATAAGTTGAATATTTTGTGGTAAAATCATCAAAATGACAAAACCTAAATTCCAGTGGTGTAAAAACACATGTTGTTTAAAGTACTGCTCTAAAAAACTAGCATACACTGTTCCTCATCAAGCCTGGTCTTCACTAATATTTCTTGCATCCTGTGTCGCAGATTTTCACACATTTAAAAACCCTTTTTTGGTTTCGTACACACCTTCTGTTTGATTTTTGTTACTTTTACTATTTGTCTCTGTTGCCATGAGCACTAATCTTATATTAATACTCTTTTCTGTAAATGAATACTTATAATAAAAGCCTTTTCATTTCCTACCTTGACAGAAAGTTCTTCCATTTCCAAAAAAGCCATACTTGCAGTTGCAAGCTTTGCCCGAGCCGTCTACCTTCTCCTCACATGTGGCGTTAGTGTGGCAGGTTGAGCACACGTCCAACACAGTTTGTCCCTCTGCTAGGAAACCTGAAGAAAAGAGGAATCATCTGTCAGTCAGGAGGACTGATCTACCGATGAGTAAAGGTCAGCGACACTGATGTACTAAAGTGAGTAATAGGGATGAGGATATTACCTGAAGTTCCAATGAGCAGACAAACCATAATCATCCTTCTGTTAGTTTCATCCATCCTCCCTGAGCAGCTGTCCTCGCTGCACCCCCTCGCCCCTTCCTTCTTTATTTTGGTACTTCCTTCTTGTGGACCGTTGGGCCACTGAGCATGTTTAATAACCGGTGCTGAACGTGGGTGAGATGAGGTCACTTCTTTTCTCAGTGTTTTTACAGAAAGCTGCTGTTTCTGCGGCTCCGGCCGTCATCCTGCGGCTTGCCCGGTTCCATCCGATGATTGGGTTTACTGCCAACTTCTGCTAAACTGCACACTCATGCTGTGGTGTCTGATAAAGGCTATATTTGGGCCAAACAAACCTGATGGATCTTTGCTCAGAAAGTGAAAGCCCTTTTTTATGTAAACTTGCTTACAGAAAAAATATTGACTCTGTATTTCAAACAATTTACTTTTAGCAGCATTTTAATTATTCCTTGCTGGTGAACTGGTACTATTTTAGCCAGAAACTTGGTGTATGTGTTTGTCTGTTAGCAGAATATCTCATAAATCACTGGAAGAAACTCTCAGAAAGTTGTTTGGATGCACATCTACAACAGGTTAATTTTGATGGCAGCCATAGCTAATGAACCTTAGGCAGCTTTAAACTGGTTATAACTCAGTCACTTTTACAGATGATGAGCCGAAACTTGGTGTGGTAAAGTCCCATTTATTACAAGCTCTAAGCGCTAACCGATCTCACAAGATCTCACTCATATCGAGTCTAAGGTTTGACCAAAATGGCTCTAAATTTGTTTCAATATAAGATGAACTTAGTTGAAAACTCTAGTGTGGAAGCACTGATGGGGTGGATGGGAGGTGTGTGTGTGTGTGTGTGTGTGTGTGTGTGTGTGTGTGTGTGTGTGTGTGTGTGTGTGTGTGTGTGTGT
>JAVKLF010000001.1:2856355-2868242 GCA_034783495.1 Millerichthys robustus
GTGTGTGTGTGTGTGTGTGTGTGTGTGTGGGGGGGGGGGGCACTGGGGGGTAGTATTCGGTGAGTTGTGGGAGTTGGAGATAAGTCTGGTGAGCTCCTATCTCTCAGCCCAGCAGGGTCCCAACTGGGGTTTTGCTGTCACTCAAACTAGATATGGACCCCTGCCAGTGTCTTAAGGATCGGACCCTGCCCACCCCCACCCCCCACCCCCAGTGCCTGTGTTCTCTGTTTAAACAATCCATCTGAGCTCTGTTTTTGTCCGCTGTAAATAGAAAAGTTTTGAGTCAGAAATAATTTTATTTAACTGCTTTATTTTTTTCTTGTTTGTCCTGTTTTTGTCATTTGTGTCTCGATCGTTCAGTTCTTCTGCTGCTCTCAAAACGTTTCAAACACTTTTAAACTGAGGTAAAAAAAGCCGTTTCTCAAAGAATCGCTGACAGTATATGAACAATGACTTACAGGAGCTCCTGCAGACAGACCTGATGCCTGTTGGATTTGTCAAATGTAAAGCGACACGTCGAAATAATTTAGAGATGGTGACAGGAAACATCATGCAGGCTTGACAAAAGCAAAAAAGACTGTGGCTTTTCTCTAAAGGTTTTACAATATATACAATATTTGATTGTAAAAGCTAATGCAACATGAACATCACTTCAGATTTAAAGCAAATATTGTATTTGTTGCATTAATCTACTGCACATATTTACGTTTAGCTTTATTCAACACAAACTGTGGCACGGAAACCTGATGAAACATCAGATATTCTTCATAAAATGTTAAAACAAGTTCAGTGATCTGCATCAGTTCAAGCGACACGTCGTTTCTCATCTGAGTTCAGTGAAAAATTATCTTTTTTTCCTAAACTAAAACAAGTGTGGACCTAAATAACCCAAAAAACTGGACAATTGTTTCAATAACTTTTTAAAAAATTTGATGTAAGCACCTGTTTTTTTATAACAAGGTCTCTGATCAACCTTTACAATGAGAATTATAACCTGAGACTGATGATATAAAGTCACACTTTGGAAATTTAAAATCAACAAACAGCAATAAATGTCCCAGCATGCATGACCATACCTGCAGTTTAAAATTAAAATGTAAAAGTAAAAAACTCTAATTTGGACAATTTTTTACAAAGCAAGTCATCCAAGTGGCAGAAATATTTAACAATAAATAGTAAAGTTATTCATTTTGTCCACTAGAACAAACTTTAATTACCTAGAGTTTCACTGAAGTTTGAATATTTTTTCTGATTAAAATTGATTTTGGCATGTTTGAGTTTTGGGGTTAGGAGAGGTCAAAGCTCACAGCTTTTTAAACTTGTGGCAGTTTCCAACCTGCAGATGGTGGGTTTGGTCATAACAGAGTGCAGAAACAGCAGCGTTTCTTCACCTGTGCTGTGTCCGGCCCCTCGGGTGCGGGGGCTTCACGAGCTGAACGATCATCTTTACTCTCTGACATCGAGCCACTGGAGGTGAACAACAGCCTCCCACGCACCAGATCAGCAGCTTTTCCTTCCATGACGGACAAGTCGGTCACGGTTTTCTCTCTCAGTGACATGTCTCCGTCCTCATCGTCGTCTATCAGCACAAACTCTTTGAGGTAACTTGGCCCCGCCCCCTGCAGACTGTGGTTCTCCTCCACAGTGGAGACATCTACAAAGGTTATAGTTGAAGACCCTGTCAGGGACTCGTGTGGGTCTGTGGAGTTGTCTTCTGGCCCTGAATCCATCACCAGAGATGAGTTCCTGTGAAAAGTCTCGTCTCTTCTGTTGAAATTTTCTTCCTGGTTTTGGGGGATGATGTCAGGAACCCTGTCCAGACTGGTGAGGTGGTCTCTGGTGTGGGAATTATTCCCAGGATGGGTCTTAAAAGCCACCTTCTGGCAGTCATGGTGAACCAGCTCACTGCTGCTCCCTGCTGGAGAAGAGAGGGAGATGCTGGCGGTGTCGTCTCTTCCTCGCCTCTTCATCTACTTTCCCTCCACACGCTGAGACGAAACAGGAAGGTGGAGAATATTTAACTTCAAGTGTTTGTTTTAGAAGAAATCATGACATTAAAAAAAACTTTTCCAACAATGAAACGTTTCCACATTTCTGGCACAGTTGTAATATGAGTGTTTATTTGCAGTCATGCAGGACAAATTTCAGACTGAACAGAAAAAATTAGGTATGAGCAAGTTTGTTGACTGAAAAACACAATGGAATTAAGTTTACCTGTACTTGGTATCTAGATACTTGTTCACCTAATAGATATTGAGATGTTTCAACACCTAAATGAAAAGATGGATTCCCAGAAGCTGACCACAGTAATGAGAATTCCTCCTCAGAGGAACATAAATGTCAAGCATCGTGATAAAATGTGCTCAAATATTTAGCTGGATGAACCTTTCGAGTGCATTAAAAGCATAAAAATCATACCTCTTATAAATAGTGCCTCATTTGTAACTTTAATAATGAAATACAACTCTAATTTAACTACTGGATAAACAGTAGTTGAAGAGTTTCAGGGCTATTTCCAAACTTTTTGGAGTCAATCATTCCGTGGAGAGAGAAATCATTCTTACTTAGAAAGCTTTTAAACAGACCAGACTAGAGTCTGACTTGTCAGCATGCTGAATTAAAAAATGCTGAACAACAGGCTGATTGGATGGCAGAATGGGAGAAGCTGACAAGAAGTTGCAGCATGGTTAAGATTTGGATTATTAAAAGACCTCAGGAACCATGATGCTCTGTGGTTTTTGGACAAACAAGACTAAATTTAGATTTAAATGTGTCTGTTTGCTGAAACTTGACTGAGACTGGGTCTTCCAACTGCTGTGAAGCCAAACACAAAAACAAAACGGCTGAAATACAAGTTGACCCTTCATATTTGCCAAACAGATCTGTTCATTTTCCAATTCGCGGAGGTTTGCCAGCGTGTGTTTTAGTTTAATATTACAAAAAAGAATTGCCTAATTAAGTTATTATCCTTCATTCGTCACATGATTTACTGACAGTAACTGGAACTACGTAGTAAATATAGAAGCGCTGTTTCACAAAGGGATGTGGACCAGGACGACAGAACAAACTGTCATTTAGTACGAGACTCTTTGAATGAAGAAATGAAGCTGGTACTTTGGAAAGAAGCTGAAAATAACTTGCGGTCCCCGAGGGTTAAGTCTTTGAAGATGGAAATGAATTCTACCAAAGTGTTCAAACCCAGACAGGAGACATTTCTTTTTCTTTTGTGTCTTTAAAACCTTCCCTCCCCCAGAATCGCTCCACGTGAAGAGAAGACGTGTCACTCTTCAAAGGAAAATCAGGTGGGTTGAAACGACACCGCTGCGTCTCAGATAATCTGAGCTATGGTGGCAAACAGACTCTACATTTAAATGTTATGCTCAAACTTTCATTGTAAAGATTTTTTTTTGTGGAAAAAATAACTGTTTTGAATAATTAGAAATTAGCAAAACATAGAAAGTGATGATCCTAACGGAGGAGGCGTTTCTGCAGTTTTTGTCTCCATCAGCTGAAGCACCCAAGCTTCACAAACTGACCCGTTTACACTCGAGTGGTTTGTACAAGTGACAGAATCAGGACTCTATAAATTAATCGTATCACGTAAACGCGCTCTAATTCAGCTTAGAAGGGTTTCTGAGCAAGAGCAGATGGACCCGCCTGCATTGCATTATCAGTTTACTGTGAAGGAGACAGGTGAGTCTTTTGTCTCAGCAGTGAGTCAGACAGCAGCTTTCACTGAAGAAAATCAGAGACAAATCAAGAAAAATGCTCTACTTTATAAAACCCTTTAAAACCTGTTTCTGATTTTAAAAAAAAGATGTCTCTGTGCACTACATGTACATTACCTGATAAATGTCAAAAATAATTATTAAAAAGTGAAACGAATGAAAGGTTTTTATGATTCTTTTACCTGGAGCTTTCAGAGCTGACCTCTTCTTTAAGCTGCTGTGATAAAAGAAATCACATGTGGGGGGGGGGGACGAGATGACTGGTTCAGCCTGCTTCCTGTCCGATCCGCTGAACTCCACGTCTTTAAACAAAGACTCTTCACACACTCCCACCCCTCGTCTTAGAAACCACGACTGCTCGGTGTGAGATCTGAGGAAACCACTGCCTGCAATCACACTGGAAACAAAACGTGGGTTTGTTTGTGGCTTTCTCTGAATTTGTTGATCTCATATTTTTTTAATCAGACTTAAAAGTCTTGAGAAAAAACATTTAAAACAGAACCTATGATGTCTGACAAAACGCACATACTGAAACATCTTATTTAATATAAACTAGTTACCTGACAACAGACAATTATTTATTAAAAGAATAAACAATTATTCAAACTACCAGTACCAAGTCTCTCTGTAAAACTCTCCTGATTGTATATTTTCACTTTCAGAGATCAGTCAAAAGGAAGATGACAAATTTATATGACAGGAAATTCATGTAATACTGTAAAGAAAATAAAACTATCTGCTTTTACTCAGCCAGATTAAAGCTTCTGTCTCGTCAGGCTGGAAACCAGCTCCTTGGTTTTTACGGTGAAATGTCTCGGCTGCTCAGGGAGGCGTGAACAACCATTCCTCCCAGTGCCGTGCACTAAATGTGTTCATCTAAATAATACAGGACAGGCCCTCAGACGGGAAGATTGGAGCGATCAAATATTAAAAAGGACAATGTTTGCTTTAGTCTAACATGGTGAACAGACAGATCTTCAAACCTCAGCACTTTATAATCAGACTTTAAATGAAATAATTTGCAGAGTAAAGGAACACAACTGACTTTAATGATTCCTGTCAGTGAAGCTAAGTTGGAATTTAAAGACATTCTGGAGAATCCATATTGCCGAGAACCATGACTAAAGTAAAAAGAGGCACTAACAATGATTATATCCCAAGAATACTAAAAGAAGACTTTTATATTTTTCCTGCATGAGCCAAAATATTATCACCAAAGTCTGTTCCACTCTAAGAAGTTGGTATATTTGAATAGGATTTAAATCTGCTCCTAGTAGATAATTAACTTATAACACAGCCTGAAAAAGCATCTGTTTTTACACACAAGTTTGTATTTCTATCCTTGTCAGGACCTTGTACTGACTTCTATTCATTTCTTCGGACTAATTCTAACCCATCGAACTGCAACCTGTGGCTCTTTAGTCCCCCAACAGCAGCTCTTTTACCAAAACGTACATGAAAGTAAGTTTATATTTGCAACTACAACACAAAATGACAAATTTTTGTCCAATTTTATGCAAATACTTGAATCTGTAGCAAATGATAAAAAGAAATGTTTCACACTAACCTTTAATTTCAACTTCCAGCCCCACGGAGAGAGTTTTCTCCCAAAATCTAAACTTTTTTAACACACTTGAAGCAAACTACTGAAGGGAAAAACAGGAAGTGCAGTTTTGTACACATATAAATTATTGAGCCACTGCAACGAGATGTTTTATAGAAAATATGGCAATTTGTAGTAATAATTAAAAAGACAAGACAAAGATAAATGATAATGTTGTCCTTTCCAAATGAAGAAAGTGTGAAATTCTTTAATTAAACTACAGTAATAAATCTGAAGACTACAGCAACTTAGGAGAGACAATTGCTTTATTTAGTTTAGAATCACATTATGTACTGGAGAAAAAAGTTGTTTAAAACTTTTTAATAGAATTATTAATATTATATGTTTTTCAAAGTTTATATGAATATAAAACAGCCCTAAAACACCAAAGTCAGGAATCTGGAAGAGAATGAACCATTAGTTTATGAAACTTATTTTATTTAGTTCCCTGCAAAAATCTAAAAAAATCTAAGCATTTAATAAAAAATGTAAATTAAAACCTAGAAATCCGTCCCACCATGTGAGCGACGCGGTGTCCTGGTTGCTGAACGTGAAAACTCAGCTCTTTAACAGAAAACTGGCCAACATCTCTGACCGTCTCCCAGAACGTGATCAGAACTTTTCCCGGTACCAGCAGAGGCTCCTTAAACTGGGCCACGACGCTGACAGGAGCAGTGATGACTCCGACTCCTGATGGCACAACAGAACCGTCTAACAAACACTCCTGAAAACACTCCACAGATCAAACACGACCGGCTGCTTGTTGATTTAATTTAAAAATATATTTTTTTATTTAGTAACTTTTCTTACCTTTGTGCTTTTCTACTTCAGCCAAGCAGACAGACAGAATCCAGAGACCCGGTGCTGTCTGAGACCTAAAGCCGAAGAACCTGGGCAGCAGCTTGAGGAGCTGGTGGGGGGAGTAGTCCATGAAGGACCACGCACACTGCAGGCCGGTGGTCCTGGGAACTTTGACTTCCACCTGCTTTATAGTTGCTGGTACCGGCTCATCTGATTGGCCATCGCACCGCTCCGCCTGGTCTCCATGCTTCAGTAAACGCCTGCTGGCTTGATGAAACCTGTTTGTGGACCGCAGTGTCAGGAGGCTCTCCCACACCGGGCTTCCTGAACGGGAAGCAGCAGCCAGACAGATGTCCACCTCCACCCCTGCATCCGTCAGCTCGTAGCCCTGGACTCTGACCTGCAGCGTGAAGGGACCCTTCTTCAGCTCATCGATTGGCTGAAGAGTTTTCAAAGTCTGCCGCACACGAACCAGACCTAAAAAACAGGAACACCAAGAAACCATCGGGTGTCAAACATCAAACAATACATCTGATAAATTTAGATTGCCGACAGAATCTCCACATTCTGCTGCTGTCTTCACTCACTCTACTCTTCATGTTAGTATTTGAAATTATTTCATTTGCTTTTCTGTGTCTTTCTTCCCATAGAAAATACACCCGGACCAGATGGCCACTCATCCTGAGCCTGGTTCTGCTGGAGGTTTCTTCCTGTTAAAGGAACTGTTGCCAATGTGCTGCTCGGGACGAGAGACCGCGATGAAATGATGATTCAACACAATCTGCTGGGTTCCTTCGATTGATAACTTTTAGTACGTGGCAAGTATGTGAACGTTTTACCCTGAGACAACATGTGTTGTGAATTATCAGTTTGTAAATAAATTGAATTGAAAGTGGAGGGACATTGGTCCAGTCTTTCTAAAATGAGGATTACTCAGATTTATGGACACTCTGGGTGTATAGATGTAATGTGATACACTTGATTGGCTTTCCCGTCCTACCTGATGGGCTGATTCGGAAGTTTCCATCAGTTAATAAAATGAGTAGAAGTCTGCAACAGAGAAACTCTGGGAAACAGAGCGGGATGTCTCTGTGCTCAGAGTCTGGATAATCCCAACCATAACCTGCAGAGCTGCAGAACCTCCTCAAAAAGCGGCTGTCCAGCCTTAAGAACAACAGAGACACAAACCATCAGCACTGATGTCCATTTTATGTTAGCATCGCCTTCAGCTCCAACTCACCTGCAGTGCACCGCCGTGTAGACGACAGGCTCTGCTGCTGCAGGTGTGGAGTACAGGTGACCCCGTCTTCGAGTCAGAACTCTGCTCAGGTATTTGACGTAAAGATACGCAAAACTTGGGAATCTGTCGCCGCTCAGAACATTTGTCTTCAACAACTTATGGGAACGGTAAATGTAAAAATGAACTAAAAACAAAGAGGATAAGCAAAAAGCCGCAACGGAGTAACTCTGCGCGTTCCCCATTTCGGGTGGATTATTGTACGGCAAGCGACGCGGGACAAACAAGTTCGCCCCGCGTGACTCCGCCCCCTGCGGAGCAGCATTCATTTTCAGAGTAAAATCTGTAAACACGATAGGAAACACAAGTTCCAGCTACGTTTACAATTTCCGTATCGGTTATAGTTATCCAGACATGCCCTGTGATTAGTTCTGATGAACTTCCTCCAGACACCAAGGCCAGGGATGATCAGAAATTACATGTGTGACTTAGAAAAGTGCCCATCAAACTGCCCTAATAAGCTTGCAGAATTTGTTTTAAATTCTTCAATTGTAATGCTTTATTTTTGTACAATAAGTACATCTGTATGTCTCTCTGTATGTATCTGAATGTAAAAAATGTATCTGAATTTGATTTCTTTATGATTTTGTTTGTTACAGATGTGTGACAATCATTTTTGGTTCTGGGTCACATTCAGACTTACAGCTCTGCCTTTGTTTGCTTAGATGTTGACGGTATTTCACAAAACACTTGCTAAGTAATCTTGAAAACTCTTTATTATTAAGTTTTTTGATGAAAAAAAAACAATTTCAGGACTTATTTACATATTTTGCAAGTACAAATTATATTATTACCAGTCATAAACTAGTAAAAACATCAGTCAAATGTAAATCCTGCTGAGCTAATAATATGTACTTGAGAAAAGTTGAAACCAAATTCAGCTCAGCAGTTTTTAACTCCTAAAAAGACATTCATGTTTAGGCTGACGGGAGATTTGTGCAACAGTTCCTTAACACAGGTCTTCCTGAGCAGATGGACATCTTCTGGCAGCAGGTTTGTTTGTCCCAACATCATTCGCTCTTTATCCAAACAGGAGCAACAGCACAATGCAGACTGAATTCACTCCTATCAGTGGCACTGTAGGTAGACACAGATAATGATTAATGTTTAACACAGTTAAAATCTGCATGTGAGAAGTGTGTTCATCTGAGTAGACATCCACCTCTCATCACCGTCCTCACAGACCGGATCAGGTTCATCAGCTGCACTTTTATGCCTGGTTCATCACCGAATCCTCCAACACTTTGGTCCACTCCCCAGCCAACTAAACGCAGACAAAAATTACTGGTTATGTCTGTTACATTATCCTCTATAACTAAGTATCCAACACATGTGAGGTTTAATAAATGTTGAATGGTACAAATGTAACATTGCTGCTACATGAAATAAACTAAAACGTCACCAAACTTCAAATAAGGAGATCTCAAACACACTGATTAACCGGTTAGCATTAGCCAACAAAGCAGCTAGCTCAAATGTTCACGTCAAATTACCTAAAAGTAAAAAAGCGACTTGTGGATGGTAAAGACAGCTACATACTTTTACTGAGAAATCTTTCTTCATGCAACACAGCCACAGCGTTTATGCACAGGATGGCAGCCTGAATAAGAGAATACAACGTAAAGGCCATGGTTCAGGAGAGCTAACTGTAGCTTAGCTGAAGCTATACACGTTTGACGTAGTGTAGGTACGGCAACCGAAGAAGGACAAAATGTTTTCGAGTCGCATTTTCGTAAAGAGGCGGTAGTGTAGTGAAATATATTTAATAAACAGCTGTAAAGTCAAACCAAGTTTTACTTGATATAACACCAAACCAACATCAGTAATTTATAAGAAAAGGGGATTGTGCTGAAAAACAAATATGCAGTGTTTTTTTAAAAAAAGATTTATGGTTTTCACTATGGTAATATGATGTATTCGAGCTATGAAAACCTTATATTTGTGCAAATTCTTAAAGTCATAACATTGGTAAAACAACTACTTATTTAAACAACTTTCTTTTTCAATCCATATACCTAAAAATACTAAAACATTCCAAACATTTTTAAGACCATATAGGAAATGAAGTAGGCCCTAATCGCTACATTATTAATTTTGAATGGATTGCTGTTACTCCACATTCGACAAAAGCTCAGATAAAATTGACAATAAATAACCAGAGTAATCCAGTGGAGTCTCATTTATCTTGTAATCTATAAATAAATGAAACAGGTCTCATTTTTACAGCAATAAACACAAACAAGATCATGAGAATAAAAATCTTTATTAGTGTTTTATGAAGTCTGCATAATATGCCACACGCCTGAGAAGCTTATGGTCAGAAAAAAAAGTTCTATCAATACCGCCCTCTATTGGTAAAACAATTGCAACACCTACTGTACTGACTGCTTTGCAAAAAAAAAAAAGAAAAAAAGATTACCGTTAAATACACACATATTGTACTACTGTAATGCATATGCACGTCTGGTCCGCGTCAGTGTTTGAAATATTTTTTCTCTCTTTCACATTCATATGTTATAGGCCAAAGATAAAAACAATGTAATATTGGACCCAAACACATGGTTCAGTTCCCCAAAAATCTGTCACTAGGTGCACTTGGAGTACAATCGCTAGTGCCGCATGGTACACACTTTTACACCAAGGGGTGGAACTGAGGACATGTGAAACTTGCAACAGCCAAGTAATGAATTTAAGGTAGTAAGTTTTGTGGTACGAACTGTACTTTATAGACCGAACGAACACAATACACACATCAACACAGAATATCTTCGTGTGCAGGCACATTCACTCATGTTTTGCTGGAACATTTTAAAAGCCAATTTTATGCGATTAAAACCCGTTTGACCAAAAGCACGTAGAAGAGGAGGTCACATGTGCTCGGCCAAAAAACACAAAATAAAATGAATATAACAGAATTTACTACATGCCTCTAAAATAATCACTTATTTGTTGTTTTGTGAACTTTAAACGCTCCACATTTCTTTGGAAAAAAACAAAACAACTACTAGATATAGGCTACAAATCATGTGGGGCAGTGGTTATTTTAACTGGGAGAAATATAACCTTAAAACCTAAAACCTTGGGGGAAAAAAACATAGGAACGATCTTTTAAGTTTTAGAAATAACCGTTTTTGAAAATATTTGAATTAAAAAAGTAAATGACAGAAACTTTTATATATAAAAATACACAAGAATACAACAAAATTGTAGCAAAACAATGGGGATAATTGTAATAATAAAATAATAATAATATTGAATACATTAATACCTTTAAATTTTTCCTGGTGAGACATTAAATGTGTCACCTTGGAGAGACCAAGGACTACCAGTGTTTTATCCAAAAAGAAACAACCCAAAAAAAAACAAAACACTTTTTCTTTAAACTTGCTGATAGTGTCTGGTCCCTACCCAGCATGCCATGAAAAGCCTGGCTATGGTCTTCATAAACACACGTTCAGTGAGGATGAAAACCAACACAGTAAGTAGGAGTGCCACAAAAAGAGCCCCCCCACACACAAATGAAAAATCACAGTAAGACTGATGATGCAGTTTGTTTAGTTGTGGAAATATAGCTACATTTTACAGACATTCCTATACATCCATATGGAAGTATATATTGGAACAACACTCCTAAAAACAACAACACAGAGTAAAATAAAATAATGGGTCGGTGTGGGGCATTGTCTGTTTAATGGTATTTCCTTCAAGAAAAAAAGGTCACAAAGGCCATCGTTCTTCACCAAGTTACCTCCCATTTACCGAAGATGGGGCCATGTTTCTCAGAGAAAAGTAAATGTAAAATCAGAACAATGGATGTGTTGAGCTGAACAAAAGTTATTTTAACATTCAGACTCATGTTATTTATATAAGCAATTCTTAACAATGAGAAACTATTCAAATATTTTTGGTATCTTTCATACATCCCAGACTAAAACCAATATACATTTCATTTGTACCACAAATAGATTTAATATTAAAGGTTTGGGGCAAAGCAATTTAACAAGGTGCACGACATAGGTGGGTAACAAAGTGCCAACTTATTTTTCTGATAAATCTTTGTGTCCATGAGTAAAGCTGTGTGGGTGTATTTGATTTGTGTGTGTACTTGTATTAGTTACCTTTTTAGGATCACTTCAGGTATACACAACCACCTACCTTATCAAGACCAGTAGTCTTTATGGGGACCAAAGACTGGTCCTAATATGGTGGAACTCCATCTTTGGAGTTGGGGGTTAGGTCAGTTTAGTACTAAGGTCTGAACTAAGTTTATGTTAGGCTGGAGTTCAGGTATGTACTGGGGTGGTTAGGTTTAGGGTCAGGGTTCAGTTGTAGAAATGACTGGAAATGGAAGTCAATGAAAGGTCCTAATAAGGAAAGAAATACAAGCGTGTGTGTGTGTGTGTGTGTGTGTGTGTGTGTGTGTGTGTGTGTGTGTGTGTGTGTGTGTGTGTGTGTGTG
>JAVKLF010000001.1:2891830-2905256 GCA_034783495.1 Millerichthys robustus
TTTTTTTTTCTATTACAAACAGGGGAGATTGGTTCAGTCTATGGTTACATTTAGATTAATACAAATAAGTGCACCAATCAAATGTTAGCCATTTAAATGTCATCCATTTTGACTTCTACTGTAGAATGGGAGACTCGTGTTCGTCCGGCTGCTCTGGCTCATTCTCCGTTTGCTGCTCTGGCTCATTCTCCGTTTGCTGCTCTGGCTGCTGCTGGATGAGTCCTCCATCCTGTGCCGTGTTGTAGGAGCCACAGCCAGCACACTTCATCCCCAACACGTGAAAAGGCACGGTGCAGTGGGTTTGGCAGTCATTACAAATGACCTACAAGAAGCAAAAATACAAATACAACACATGTAAACATTGTCAAAAATGATGACAGAGTTCCCTTGTGCTGAGTTATACGAGTTTAAAAAAAGCTAAAATAAAGCAGCTGATGTTTTGATTGGATTACTGAGGACTTACTTTGACAGTAGCTCCCTGGTATTCAGGGGGCATTGGTGTCTGAGCGATCTCTTTGTCCATCTCATCCCACTGGTCCTTCATGTTCAAAGCAGAGTGCATACAGAGAGGGCAGCGATATACTCTAAAGACACAAAACACAGCCTTATTGAATGGCAGTAATACTGTAGTTACATGGTTCCTCTGCATAAAGGTTAACATAATATGTCAATGGTTATCTTTATGTCAATGATATCTTTATCTTCTGTTTCCAATCCTATTTGAACTCTGATGGAAAAAAAACAACTTTGAGTCAGAATTTAAATGGAAGCAAATACTAAAATATAGCAATTACAGTAATGTAATGATGTTATTTTTTCCCCGTGTCAATTAGTTTATCATAAACAAAATTTATGGATAATGTACCAGAATGTTTGTCTGAAACTTTGATCTGACAGAAAACCCAAAACAAAACAGATTTCTTGTTTCCTGAAATGTCATACAAGGCATTTCTTTGAAAAAAAGAATGAAGTGAACTGCAGCGTTCCTTAAATCTAACAAAACCATGTTTCAGACCACTAAAGAAAAAAGGCTCGTCAGACCTACCCTGTTCGGATCATGTCATCAAAGCAGCTCCTGTGAACAAATAAAAGTTGTTATTTTCATGTCATAACAAAACAAAACCCAGAAATCTAATATTTCTTCTCATATCTTGACTGTTTGAAAGAAACTGGATTTTGTTTCTGACTCTTGAAGACGTCTTCAAGAAACAAAACTAAAATCCAGATTTCTTTGATTAACCTTGTTTGAACAGATTTGTGTTTATCACCGTGTTGCATCACTTCATTTTAAAAAATCCAACGCCATGAAAGATGGGCGATCATATGTCTGTGTGTTAATTTGCCTGTCTGTTAGCAAAATATCTCATGAACAAATGGACACATAGTCATGAAACTCTCAGAAATAAATCCTTGCCTGTACATCCACAACTGATTACCTTTTGGAGTCAAACCAAATCAAGATGGCTGCCACACCTAATCAACAAAAATGGCTCTAACTTTGTCAGTTTTACAGATACTGAGCTAAATATTAGAGTGGTAGTAGCTGAGACTGGTTCAGACTCTGAGTGCTAACAGATCACACAAGGTCTTGTAATAAAGCTCATCATCAATTTCCAACATAAGACGATGTTAGTCTAAAACTGTGGCCTGAAAGGTGGCGGGCGATATGCATTCCTTCAAGCAATGCTAAGACTTTTGAGCCTTTTAATATTGCTCAGATTCCAACATTTCTAAAAATAAACCAACAAAAAACAGGCTACTCAGTAATTATTCACACACTTCAACTGTATGAAACAGACCAAACAAAAAAAAGTCCTACTTGTGTAAAAGATGGCCACATGGAAAAACATGAGCCCCGATTCTGGATGTGTGAATATCCTGTATAAACAAATAAAACAAAAAAGAACACAACAAATCTCACCCAAGTGTAAAGAGATTACATTAAAAACTAGCATTAATGCACTTTAGGTGTTTTTACCTCCATGCACACAGGACAGTTTTGCCTCGATACGTTTTCAACACACTGAAACACAGAACCACACCGTAAGTTAAATCAGCAAAGATCAGAGCACATTTCGTGAGAACGAGGCCGAATAAACTGCTGAGTCTTGAACACCTTGTGGTTTCCTCGCAGGTCCTGGGCTAAGCACAAATTACACTTCTCACAGTGAAAGTACTTCTCCCTGGGCCCAATCCTGGAAAGGTCCAAACACAAATAATGAACTCATTAGGACTGAATCTTTCTTAATCCTTGGTTCAATCTGATGGGTCACATATTGTTTTTACACTTATTGCAAAAATGCTGCTTGTAAATTGTCCTTGAAATTCAGTATCTCTTTAGTTTTGGACAATATTTTTTGTGATAAAGTGTTATTTATTTATTTTAGTTTAATTCATTTCATCTACATAGTGTCAATTCACAACAAACATAATCTCGATGTATAAAAACTTTCACATACATTCTAAAATGATAATTAGTAGAAGTTATCTAAGGAAACAATAAAGCAGAATTTTGAGTGAAAGCAGCTGAATGTTTTAGTGGTACCACAATGCTTATTAGCTGAACGTTGTGGTGCTAACGTTTAGATAGTGTTTGGTGAATCACTGTGACATGTTTGAGATTGAAGCAATGTTTTGGCCTCATTCAGACTAGCTGTGAGCTCACAGTCCTTTTTGAATTTATTCAAACTGAGGCCATATAAAGAGCTATTTACAACAGGTAAGATTATGATTGTTGGTAACTTCTCCACAGTACCTCATTTCAAACTTGTCAAAATATCTTTTTGACATTTTACTCTTATTTTGGCTTTCACTTCCAACTATTACTTGTAGATACTTTTTAATGAGGTTTTCACTTCAGTGCATTTCTCAAATTAATTTTAATTAACAAACTATTATTATATATTTAAGGTAAGTGACCTTTACAGTTTCTCACCTGCATATTCCACATGCCTGACAGTGGTACTGCTTCCGATCCTTGTCAAACAAGTGACAAATATCGCAGTAATACTCCCCAAACTGGACATGACACTCTTGACAGGTCTGCTGCACCTAGAGGAACAGTTTCCAACAATTTTTTTCATGCGCTTATTGCTAATTGTAACATGCCAATACGTAAGATAAAGGCAAAATCTAACATTAATGAAGAATGAAACCACTGCCTGTGAGCAGAGGCCCATTAGGGAAAAATGTTTGTCATGAGTTACCTGCTGTAAGGTTTGACATTCAGCGCACTGCACCTCTTTGACTTTAAAGCGATCCATCTGATGGTTCTCCTCTGCATCGTGGCACAGTCGACACACATATAGTCTGCCACAGCAAGGCGCCTGCAGTGATGGAAACACAGGCTGAATCAATCACACATTAACACGGTGATCAATCAGAGCCATTATTATTTCTAGGGCAACTATGATTTAAGATCAAAAGACAAAAACTTTACTTACATTTTTCATAATTATGTTATACTATAAGCATTAACCAAAAAACCTAAAGAAATGAACTGTGGAAAGGTTCTGAGCTGGTGGAAATCATCTGAGAGCAAGAGACTAAAATTGTTTCTGTAATATTTCGGCGATATGGTGACGAGTGAAACAATTCAAAGAAAATCCAAATGTTAACACGACCCTAAAACTCTATGTTTTTAGGTTGAAATATGTGAGCAGGTAATTTCTTTTGTAACACAAAAGCCGATTCAAACATTCACTGACTGACAGACAGGCCATCTGTGTGTGTCGTTGTAATACCGGAGCTAATAACTGCAGCCGTACACGTACGTCCAACCAAAACAAACATATTTTGCTGTAAATACGCGACGCTTTTCACAGTTTACTCACCTTCAGAAAACAGTTCCGAACATAATGCTCACAACCACCAGGACAAGCCATATTTACTTGAAATTTTACTTTCTTGTTCGTATACACCCTTGAACCGCCCATATCTTCTTCGTTTGTTCAGGAGGAACTGATATTTGTGTCTGCGCCACCTACTGTACTTAATATGAACAGCAGCAGAAAACAGAAGAAAAGTCCTGCTTGATTTTTTCATTGACAGTACCTTCCTTTATTCACAAGTTGTGCATTGCATAAAAATGTTAAATATGGTCATAGCTCAGATAAACTAAAAGACCTACAACAAGTAATATTGGTTCCTTCTTTTCTGCCATTCTTATATCAACAGCATATTTGTAAATGTTTTATTTTGTCTCAATTGATTTGTACTACCTCTCACCCAGTAAAATATTAAATTTACTTTTTACTAAAGCAAATGTCAAAACAATTGATAAGTTCTTATAAATTATAAAATGACAACAATAAATTACTAAAAATAAATACAGATAACAGTACACAGTATAAACTCTCTGGTAGAAATACGAGTGACATTCGACGGATGCGCCGCTGGTGTAGTGGTATCATGCAAGATTCCCATTCTTGCGACCCGGGTTCGATTCCCGGGCGGCGCATGTGGTTTTCTTTTGCGTTTCTCGGGCGTTTTTGGATAAAAGTTAGCACCTTGGACTTTCACAAAAATACTGCTATTATTATAAATTAAAAAACTTACTACTAAATTGTCTTATTGACAATGTGTTGTTAGTATTTTAAGTAATGCAACTAGGCGATTGTAAAATATTTAACACACCGAGCCAATGGTGACATTATATGTGAGAGTAGCTCATGTTAAACAGATGTGTCAGTATATTTATTGTGGAAGACTCATTCCTTAAATTTTGGTTTCAGCGCGCTGCTGCCAGGTTAACGCTGCTGCTGACGCCGCTCCTCCGCCATCTTCAACTTCCTATTGTTTGCAACAGACAGAGAGAGGCTGTCTGCGCTGTGTGAGAGCAGAGTCCGACACGGATTTCTTAATAACCTACATATAATTCTTGCGTTTACGGTCGTTCGAGTTTAGCCAAACATTTTGTATGTCATTAGACTAAAGACTTCTCAGGACTCCACCGCTAAATCTTCACGATGGACGACGAACAGCCCAGAACCTTGTGAGTAACAGCGGCCCTGTCTATGTCCTGGAATGCGTAGGCTTCGTCTAGTTACTGTGCGCTCGAAACGTTTCCACGTTGTTGTTTCCAAAAGCTTTAAATCCTAAATCACATTGTATCAAAGTGTTATATATTTTGTATTGATACTAAATCTAAACAGTAGTGACCTTTCTGAACGTAACGGGGATTGTAATGAACATTCATTTGTCAGTTATTGCTGTAAAAATAAAACCGTTTTATTAGCACGAAATGGAAACTGTGAGGCTAGCTTGTAGCTATTAGCATTCCTGTTTATTAAGTACACCGATTCCTATCATTTTCATATTATAATACATGTACAATAGTGGTAGTGTTTTAATATCAATAGGTAAACCACTATCTAGACTGAAGTGGACTTCGTAATTTTGAAAGTATTATTTGGTCCCAACATTAGACCGAAGGCCTGTTTGAACCGACTAGCTTGGCAGCGCAGCCACGTCAACGGTCGGACGGACTACACGGGACACGTCCTGTGAGGGGGCGACCGGCCTCCTATCACTTGTACAAAACATAGGTTATTTATCGCTCAGTAGTATTCTCTCTTTTTCTTATTTTGGTTCTGTTTTGTTGAATATAGAAATCGATGTTGCTCTTGCTAACCCGGCGTGCTAACCTTTGTTTGCATGTGACTTCCTGTTTAACGCATACTGTCTTTTTGGCTGCAGATATGTGGGGAATCTGTCCAGAGATGTCACCGAGCCTCTCATTCTACAGGTCTTCACACAGATAGGGCCGTGTAAAAGCTGTAAAATGATAAATGATGTGAGTGTTGGTTCATTTTACTCTAAAACATTTGTACATACACCACAGATGCAAACAAAAACTGTGGTAAGAAGAAGTGTATTTTGATTTTCCTTGCTATTAATCTATTATTTTAGGCTTAGCATGGCAGTCATTTGGTGGTTTATAGTTCTCAGCAGTGATTGAATGACTTTTTAAATCCACGTTTGTGTCTCTTTGACAGACGGCTGGGAACGATCCATATTGCTTTGTGGAGTTTTATGATCACAGACATGCGGCTGCCTCATTGGCTGCCATGAATGGAAGGAAAATATTGGGTAAGGTAAGCTATCGTATCTACAGGGTGAGTGGGGACGGGTGGGTGGGCTGTGGGGATGGAGAATTATGCTTGTGGTTTTTAAAAATAGACTAAAACTAGTATCTCACATGCCAGGATTTTTGTGATTCTTGCTTCCCTTAGATTTTTGTTAATTTAAACTAAGTTACTTCAAATGTTTATGCCTACCAGACAGTTACTAATGAGATGATGAGACTAATCTTGCTTCATTCTCTTAAACTGGTCTGGGTTTGTTGAAAAGAAAATAAATTACTAATGTAAATATAATGCAATATTGGAGCAAATAATTGCGATATATTTTGCAATATTTAAAAGACCAAAAGAGCCTGACAAAAGTACAATAAAGTTTTGTAAGTTAGCATAGTTATGAATTTAATGCTATTTATTTGATTGATGTTTTTGTGTTACTATTTAGCCACTTGAATTTTTTACTTCTAGAACATATATTAAAATACCTGCGGGACTAAGATCTTATTCAACATTTTGTCTTGTTTCTGAATATATTGATTGATTGATTTGAGTTTGAAATGACCACAAAAGATTGACCAAAATATTTAAAAAAATACCTTAACTCTAGCAGTATTTTTAAGTTTGTCTTTGTACTAATCACTCATATAGTGGAGGCTTTATGTAACGGTGTAAACATACCCCACCTGGCCTGTTTTTTGTCTGCAGGAGGTCAAAGTCAACTGGGCAACAACGCCATCCAGCCAGAAAAAAGACACAAGTAGTAAGTCCTAGTACCTCGCAGTAGGAGCATACGTTTTGTGCTAATGCATAAAAGCATGTGATGACTTGAGATGATTGATAGAGCTGTATAATACATACATTTCCATTTCCCCCCTCTAGATCACTTTCATGTCTTTGTTGGGGATCTCAGTCCAGAAATAACCACAGAAGATGTCAAAGCTGCCTTTGCTCCATTTGGCAGGATATCGTAAGTGTTGAGACAAAAACTGATTATATTGAAAAAAATCTTAGAAAATGTCTAGGCTGCTCATCGAACATGTGAAAGTAATGTACCAACCATAATAACCTTTTCCTGTCATGAATTGGTTACTTATTTATCATATAAAAAAAGTGCAAACCATTCAGCTGAGAAAAATTGCCTTTTTACATTATATTAGAACAAGAAAGACATGTTTTTATGTTTAAATTAGAGTTAATGAAACTTAAGATAATTTTCTATCTAATGCAGCTGTTCTTGTTTTGCTAAATTTGGTGTTTCTTTGAGCAGAGATGCTCGTGTTGTGAAAGATATGGCTACAGGGAAATCTAAAGGCTATGGCTTCGTGTCTTTCTTCAACAAATGGGTAAGCAGCCATCATACGGTTAATTCTGAAAATTGGATCAATTTTCATTTTAATGAAAAATACTCGAAAGTTTAGGTTCTGTAACATAGATGGGTTTGTGTTTTGCTGAAGTGTGTGTTTAAGCTTTTATTTTAGGCTGCAGTTGATGACCAGATTCTTCATTTCAGGATGCAGAGAACGCCATTCAGCACATGGGAGGGCAGTGGTTAGGTGGCAGACAGATTCGAACTAACTGGGCCACAAGAAAGCCTCCCGCCCCAAAGACCACCTATGAAAGTGCGGTGACACAATTGTGCAAATAAAGTTTTGTTTGTGTGCTGAATGGACATTTTACCAGAACTTTTACTTCCCCCACCCCTCCTAACAGACAACTCCAAGCATCTATCGTTTGACGAAGTAATGAGTCAGTCCAGCCCCAGTAACTGCACTGTGTATTGTGGTGGAGTCAGCTCAGGACTCACAGGTACTTCATACTATAAAACATCACTGTTATTTTTAACACTGCAGGTTGGGCACACATGAGTTAATACGTATAGCTTCATAAATTAAAGTGATCAAATTTGGGCATTCAAAAACTAAATAAGTTACAAATGATCAAAAATAGTCTCTTATATTAGACCTCGTTAGACAAATGCGTTAGTGTTACTTTTTAGATGCCAACTACATATTTAAAGCTTACAACATAATCTTGATGTTTAAGTGAGGGCTATTGGCGTGTTGTCATGAAAATAACGTGAGTTGGTGCTAAATAAATAAACTGAATTGAATTGTCAGATTAAAAACAAATGTAGTGGAGGAAAAGAGAATTGGATGGCTGAATCATTTGCTAATGTCTGACTGATTATTGAATACGTATTTTGTACTTTATGTTGTTGTATCTGAGATGATTGCAAAGTGAATAAGTATGTAAGAGAATGAAGCATAAACTTGAAGCCAGAACATGAATATGAATTGTTATATCTTCAAACTGAGAACATATCTATGTGAGAATAGGGGTTATGAGTTTTGGTTTGATGAGGCAGTTTCAGGGATGAATTTAATTTCACATCCTTAAATCTCATTGAACTAAATATCAGGTCAGAAAAAATAAATTTATATACAATTATCACTTTTCCACTTTCAGATTGCCCTGAACCTAAAGTCCAATCTCTTGGCCCATTTATACCTTTGCTGTCAAAAACTAAAATATGCAACATTACTAGAAGCCTAAGAAAATTTAAAGCAACATGCATTGTCCTCAGAAATCAATATTTAACCATTCAGGAAGTGGATCTGGCAATAAAAACGGTCATAATCCTGAAGTTCTGTTTAAGGTAAACATTATTATTGTTGTTGATGGTTCCAGAGTTTGTGTACAATGTTCTGCATCTCCTGCACTGAAGTTGTTCCCACTGCACTCTCATTTTGTCAACTTGCTTTCTGTGTAAGGTCTTTTTAAAGTTTTGAAATATTTTAAAAGTTCAACCACAAATAAATATATTTCCATTTATATTTTATACCCAGTAATTGTTTTCCCATTTCTCATAAACTGCTTGACTTCCTGATGATGATGATGATGATAATAATAAAAACAATTTGTTGGTTGGTTTTCAGAGCAACTGATGAGACAGACCTTCTCTCCTTTTGGACAAATCATGGAAGTCAGAGTTTTTCCAGACAAAGGCTATTCATTTGTGAGGTATGAGGAAATGCTTTTTCTTTACTTTTTCTTTTAAACAAGTTTAGATCATAATGACGGTACTAAACATAAGTGGAGTACAGTTTGTTACCACTTAAATAAGAACAGGTTTGTCAGGTTTCTGCTTCAGCATTTTTCTGCCACACCATTTGTACAAATCAGTTAGTCATTACAGAACCCAACTTTTGTTGAGCATTCAAATGTGTATACATTTGTAGCATTTCCATATTGTTTCCTTCTGTTTGTATCCAGGTTTAACTCCCATGAGTCAGCAGCCCATGCCATTGTGTCAGTGAATGGCTCTTCAATAGAGGGCCACATAGTGAAGTGCTACTGGGGGAAAGAGACACCAGACATGATGAACTCCATGCAGCAGATGTCTGTTCCCCAGGTAAGAAGGATGTTTAAAAAACTACAGCATGAAATATCAGGTCAGAGGTGCTGGTTAGTGCCAAACCCAAAGCATGAGTATCATGTTGAAGGAGGTAAATGACTCGGTTAATATAGCAAATTTTATTGAGATGGTCATGAATGTAAATTAGTGCTTGAAGTTATGCATTTGAGGGTATTGACTTTTCAGTTGTGCTGTGGCTTTAAAGCTATTTTTTATTAAGCTACAATTTGGTGTGGTAGTAGCAGAGCACCATCCTTAACACATACATGTTTGACTCTGCAGCAGAACAAGATCGGCTTTGCTGCCGCCCAGCCCTATGGCCAGTGGGGCCAGTGGTATGGCAATGGGCCCCAGATCAGCCAGTATGTCCCAAATGGGTGGCAGGTCCCCACCTACAATGTCTACAGCCAGGCCTGGAACCAGCAGGGCTTTAAGTAAGTAGCATGATGTGCACAGGGCTCCCCTTCACCATCTTCTCCTACTCCAGCACCACCAGATTCACCCCTTCAAGACCAGGGGAGCAAGAGCAAGCCCCAGGAGGGAGCATAACCTCCCCCACTCACCCACCTGCTCCCTCCTGTTCTCGCCAGACACTCACCTTCCTCAACTTTGCAAGCTCAAGACACAACCACACACAGCAATCTGAACTGAAAGTTTCTTTCTGATCTAGCTTCAGTGTTTTATTGCTGCTTACTGTGGACAGCATGTCTTATTATTTAAAGATGTTTGTTACAAACTCATTTTTTTGTTGCTTGATTTTGACCACCTACTAGATCTAAGCAGTTGTCACATTTTTAAATAAGGAAGCTAAATTTTGGATTTCAAAAGTTTAAAGCCAATTGACGGACAAACATAGTAAATACTTGAAGTTTGATTCCCACCCACCCTCTCCCCACATCATGGGTATTTGGATAATGAACAACTTTGTTGCTTGGTGAAAAATATCAACGCAGTTAAAACTGACCTTCGGTGTCATTTAGTTGTTTATGTTCATTCTTGTCAGTGTTTAATGTTTTGTTTTTGATGTCATAGACTTCTTTTTCTTGATTTGATTTCTACATGAATGTAAGTGGGGTGTCACCGCACACACAGTTGTAGACAGCTTCTTTGCACTAATATGTGCTTTCACGGGTTATAAAAGACAGGCCTTATGTTCCCGAATGTCTAAAATTAACAGTGAACAGTTTTATAGTTTCAGGACAAATAAATCGAACAATTCTAAATTTATAAAACAAAAATTCCAAAATGGGACAAGACCTGTCAACAGTTTAAAACCTTATTCTAAATAAGCTGTTAAATCCCCATGCTGAACTTACTATTTTGATTTCTTGTAGTGATAAAGAATTTAAAATGCAATTTGTAAATTAAAGTACTGTTCAGAAAAAGTTAACTGCCTTTATTTTTTTACACTTTGCTTCCAAGGAGTCAGACTTTCTTGTAATCTTATGAAGTGGTTTTAATCAGAAGTTCTCCAGGTTTTCACTAAAATGTTAAAAAAGGGAGAAAATCCGTGCCTAATAAGCATTTTCTCTAATTTCAGTCCAGTGTTTTTGTCAACAGAACATCTTGCCGTGTTTTGTCTTAAAACTTCTCGTGGAGTCGCCGTACTGATTTTTTGGTCTCCTGAACTGTTAGTTGATTTATTGAAAAATACCAAAGAAATGTAAATAAATTGTGTTTTTGTAACTCTTAAAGGGTTTAAACTTAATTGAAAATGGTCAAGATGTTATAGTGTAAAAGTAGCCAAGTCCAAAAAACAAAACGAATGAAGCTGAAAGTCACCAAAACTTTCTTAAATTCATTTTAAATTCTTAAGTTAGTCTCTCCTTGGAAATGAAATGGAAAGAAATGAGACATATTTCAAGACTTTTGTACAGTACTGTAGGTAAGAATATATTCTTTGTTGTTTCTGTGTGGTTAAATGTAGGAGTGTGGTAAGACAGCGGAAAAAATTCCACATTGGCTTATTTGTAGGATGGAAGGGGCGAATTTTAATAATTAAAGAACCAAACTTTCAGCTGGGAAGGTGGATGAAAGGAAGATTTAGCTTGCTGTGCCTATCCTGTTTGCTTTTGTCTGCTTGCCCACCCCTTTTTAATCAAATGTTACCCTCTTTGATCTCTTTAATTAGCTCTCATTTTCTGTATCCCTGTAATTTTTCTCTGGCCTAATTTTATTTTACCCAGCTTCCTCACCGTCACAATCTTCTTAATCTAGTCTGTTCAAATTCTAGTAACTCTTGTTGGCACTCTTTCGCCTTGTCTCTTCTAACCTGCTGGCATTTTGTCTTTCTCTCTCTTTACCTCATTTTTTGCAGTCACTTACCGGCCAGTGCTGGGTGGACTGGCATGAGCGCCATCAGTAACGGTGGGGTTATGGAGCCTACACAGGGATTGAATGGAAGTATGCTAGCCAACCAACCCGGTATGGGAGCTACAGGATACCCCACACACTGATAGGTGGGCAGGGTGGGAGATTTGTCAGGAAACGGCCGCTTATTGGCTACGTGCCACCCTGTGTGGTCCGTTAAATACCGCCTCAGTTTGTGGCAGGACTCAAGACTTTTTTTTTTTTACAGGATGTGGAACCTTGTGAGAAGGTTGACATCTGTGAAATGTAAATGGAATTTCATGTGGGGTTGAGAAAACGGGATCCACGGAGCAGTGATTTGACCCCCATGGGTATCTACACCCCTTGTTGGTAGGAAGACTGGCTGTGAACCAGGGCTCCTGCCATTTTTAAGTTAACTGTAAATGAGTATAAAACTGTAAAGGAGAACCTTTTGGATATTTTTTTTCTGGGTTTTACAAATTGCTTCCATTTTTATGTCTTTCCTCTCTGACAGCCGTTTGGAGGGTCTTTATGTTTTTTCCCCCTTAAGAAACCGAGTCACACTTAATTATTTGAGAAATGGAAATCAGTCTTTTTTGTTTCCCCACCTTATCATTTTTTTTTTTTTTTTTGGAAATAAAAAAATAATTGCAGGGATCGTTACCACTGCTGTTTTCTCTGTAAGGGCAGATAAATATTGCACAGATTTTTCTCTCTTGTACTCGCTAGACAAATTCGACTACCGGGAGTGTTTCCTTTTTTGCATTCCATTTCTCCTTCATGTCTTCTGGACATCCTCAAACCTCGTTCGTCACATGTAAATAACCATTCATCCATTCATTTGAAACAATGTAAGTAAAATGCTACTGTTAACTGTGGGTGCTTGCTTTGAGTTTTGTTTTGATAATTTAACAGTTGACTCCGACATTGTACGTAGCAGAGTGACACTATCAAACGTGACACCGGTACAGTGAACACACAATTCTTCCATGCAGGGAAAATACAGCATTGCCATGCAGTGCATATTTAAATTTAACACAATTCAAGTGGTAATGGGTGGATATGTATGTTTGAAACAGATGTTTTTTTTAATTATCTATTGAAACCAGTCATTTTATATTGAAAATCTGGATGGATTCAACCTTTCCACTGCTCTTTTTGCCAGTGAAATGGGGAGGCCTACATTGTAACTGTTGCCTTATAGAGCTGGTTTCTTTTAGCTGACAAAATACTCTTTCTAATTAGGCAGTGCCTACATTTACAACCCCTTTTTGTTTAGAAAGGTGTTAGCCCTGAGACCTGATGACTCTGCTACTGTAATCAATGTTTTTCTTGCTTTGTTCAATTAAAATGCTAATGCACAAATACCACAATGTGTTTGGCTTTTTCCTTCTTACAGCTTTTTATTACGAGAAAATCCTGTAAGGCATTTGTGGGAATTTATTCCTTTGTTTTCTTAATATTTTAGTTTGGAGGAGAACAATGGGAAACTAGTTCTGCAAAACTTTGCTATAAAGTCTGAGAGCTTATGTTCAGTGAAGAGGCAGACTGAGCTGAAATACAGTTGTGGTCAAAAGTTTACATACACTTGTAAAAAACA
>JAVKLF010000001.1:2937362-2948491 GCA_034783495.1 Millerichthys robustus
CAGTCACTGGTCCCCCTATCCAACCCCCCTTCCTCTGTTGTTTGTTGTGTATTGTAATGGACTGGATGTACTGGAACGTCAATTTCCCTTCGGGGATTATTAAAGTGTAATTCAATTCAATCCACTGATAGTGGTAAGCTACAATGTAGCCACAGCTGCCTGACAGAGGCGAGACTGCCAACGACTGGGACGGATGGAGCGGAGGATCAAACCGGCAGCCCACCGGTTACAGGACAACTACCTCAAAGCACTCTTCCACAGGCGCCCCCACGTCACACAGGAAGGTCCCAGTCTGAAGTCAAACCCAGGATCTTCACGTTGAGGAAACAGTGAACTGCTTCATTGTTGCAGCCTGACACTTTACAAATGAAACCAATAAAAAGGCTGAATTAAAATGTTTTATGTGCACTATGTTTTACACAAAACGATTTGTATGATCCAGTAAAGTGAATTTATTGCTCTAAAGAACAGACCTGGTGTTCTAAAATGTTTTGTAAATCTGCAAGATAGTTTCATCTCTGATGACCACAATGTGTCTGTAGCTGTGATCTTTTAAAAAGCAAGTTGTTGTAAAACAAAAAAGCTTACAAGTAGTTTGCAGAGGAAGCCAGCGAGCAGATGTGACTTCAGCAGAAAAATGTCCTCTTGTAAAGAAGTGCATTCAGCTGTGGATGAAAATGCATGTTATGTTTTTACAGCAGTCTGACACTGAATGTGGGCTTGAATCTGTTTATTGTAATAAAAAGTCATTGTGCAACCGAGCAGCTGCAATCACTTGATTATTTTTTGTATGTAACAAATCATGTTTATAGTAGTTTTTGTCAGAACTGTATAATAATAAATCATGTGATTTACAAATACTGACAACAAAAGTAAAATGTGTCAGCTTTTGCTCAGTCATCCCTCTGTTTCTACTATTTTGTCCTCTGCAGTCCCCCCCACCCCACCCGTGTCTTTACTCCACTCTTCCTGCCCCCCTGCACTGACACCCAGGGGGCTTTAAATAGTTTATAAGCTTGTAACATTACCTTAATGTCTCCAAGCATCTCATTCAAACAGAGGCTAATGAAGAGTGAAGGCAGGTTGTGTACTACGGCTGCAACAACACAAAACACATGTGTATTCATTGCTGTGTGTGTTTGTGTGTGTGCGGTGTCCAAGTATGCATCACTCCTGATCACGAAAGCAGGCATTAGTGCAATTGTATGTGTGTGTGTGTGTGTGTGTGTGTGTGTCTGTGTGGTTGTGTATATATAGTCCTCTATATGTGTGCGTCAGGAAATTATTTCCATGGTGATGTTAATAGCTTCTGACAAACTGAGGAGAGAGAATTGAGATCGTATCAGCAGACATGTAGGCAAGCCAGCAACACGCGAAGCACACACACATACATGCGCACACATACAAAGACAAGACTGTATTTCTATCCTTATTAGGACTTTGTATAGATTTCCATTCATAACTGGAGCCTAACCCTGACCCTAAACCTAACGCCCAACCCTCCAGTGGTGTTCCCCCACATTAGGACTGGACTTTAGGTCACAAATGGGCTACTGGTCCTGACAAGGTAGGTGTTCATCCTAGAAAGAGGTTCTAAAAATTAGAAATCTGGTGCATACACACACACACACACACACACACACACGCACGCGCGCGCGCACACACACACACACACACACACACACACACACACACACACACACACACACACACACACACACNNNACACACACACACACACACACACACACACACACACACACACACACACACACACACACACACACACACACACACTCCCTGATGTCTTCACTCAGTCCCAGAAGCTGCAGTGCTTGGATGTGACCACACTTTCCTGGTGACTTCATTAAAGAATATATATGGTGCCATTAGGTAGTTAGAGGTCACCTTTAGTGTCTGGACCGGTTTTACTCAAACCGTTCTGTTTTTTCACTCACAAGATTCAATCATCGCTCTTTTTCTGTCTCCGTGCTCCATCCTTTTTCCCCTGATTGTTCCATCAACCCTTCGCTCTGCTCTCCTTGACCTAATTAAAGAAGAAACAACTGATGTTTTACCTTTCAAATTATGTCACTTTCAGATTAATTTATCAACATCAGCTTTTTTGTTTTTCCTATTTTTTTACTCACAGCCTCATCTTGCTCTATCTTTTCCTCGGCTTCCCTTCACACCCTCAGCCTGCCCTTCATTCATCTCACACTCTTCAATCCCCTCTTTCCCTTACCTTCCTGTCCTCCTCCTCCTCCTCCTCCACCTCAGCTACCCCTCATCTCTCCTCTCCTCAGCTCCTTATTGCTCTATCAATCTCTCTGGCAGAAGATCAATATCAGCTCTGCGGCTGCAGCTTTTCTTTCCTCTCGCCTCTCACTCGTGAGCTCATCATCTGCTCTGCAGAAGAATCCTTTTTAGTGAGCTGTTGACCGTTTCCATCATGGTTTTTACTGCCTGTTCTCTTCAGCTGTTATCTAGAGCGTAAACACCCACTTGTGCTTTATTTTCCATCTGTCTTGCTTTTCCTTTTGTTTTCCTTCCTGCACAATTCTGCATTGATTTGAATTATTCAGCTGATATAAATTTTACATTAACATGAAGAGATTACATATAAACATACTAATTAAAAATATTTTTAGATAGTTTGTTTTTAGGCCACAAACACAAACGAATGAACTGAAATAGTTTTTTTTTAATGACTTTGGAAACTTATTTTCAAACAAAATGCATGGAATCTGTAAATGTTAAAATATAATTTTTATTCTAAATATCACAAAACCAGTGAAGACTTATCAGAATAATCAAAATGCATACTTAACTATAGACTAAATGATTAAAGAAAATTATATTTTTATTTGCAGAAGTCATTAAAGTCTGGACATGCTTTCAGTCTGTGTGGACAAACAGCCTGAGGACCAGGACAAAATAAATTGTTGTCTGGGCAGAGCTCTAGGCCTCAGGTCAGGAGGTCATCCTGCGACCTTCTGTTATGTCCAGGCTCGTGGTGGATGACACGATGTGAGCCACAAGTGTGATGATACCTACAGTGTACATATAGTCAAACTTTCAATTTTATTTTACTTTTCCCCACAACTTCTTTTAAAAGACCGAGTGAACACTTTTCCTAATATTTACCCTTATTGTAGCACAAATAAAACATTCACAACGCAGATTGAGGAATGTCTGTTAATACAGTACAAATCAATCCGTTGTTTTAAAGAAATACAAAAATAAAATAAAGACAAACAAACAAAGTTTAGAATAATTCAAATTCACATTTGGAGTCTCACATTAAAATAGTTCTTGCTCGTGCTCCAAATGTTTTTTTCATGTCAAAAATGAGTGTTTTCCGCAGATACAAATGACACAATAACTGTGATATTAAATTTACATCTCTAACAATCTGAACCCACCTAATTATTTTAGACCCCTTTTTTCTTCCTAACATGTCAGATTTAACCATTCTGTCAGATCTTTTGCACAGAATGTTAAATGTAGAATGGATTTATCTGTTTGGTCATCGTTTCCTGTGTGTGTGGGGGAAACAATTGGTATCTGTCTGGCTTGGCAGCAAAAGTAGTTACAGTGCCAAAAATATCTGCATGCACATCCTAGTCAAAACAACACAAAACAAGATATTTAGGCCCAGATTTGAAAACGGATTGCACATTTTCTTGCAGATTCAAATAAGAATTTTGCACATTTGTCTAATCACAAAACCCTCAGATTTGCTGCCGACCAAACAGAGTCTCTCTAGGCTGATGTTTCCCCACATTTACTTGAAACATAATCTGGAGAAAAACCTCCCCAGGTTTATAAAATAACTACCAGGTCAAAAAGCATCTACTTTGCAACATACAATGAATGTCAAATAATTAGCATCTCCTGAGATGCTGGAAATGACTTCTCAAAAGAAAGAACAAAGGAAGAGCAATAATAAGCTGCACTGTTGTCTTCATCAAATTATGACAGGCATGTGGAGTCAAATATAAGTCGATGGTTCTTCAGGTGATGAGTGTCAGAAAGTCAGACACTGCTGCATCTTAAAATAAATCCGTGAAAACTGATGCAGAAGGCAGTGCGGGTAAGACATACCAGTGCATCATGGGACACAAAATGAATTAATAAAAACAATGACTTCTTTCTCATTAAGAAGCTTTTTCTCCACTATTGGAAAGCAATTTTGGTACGTCATAAAAAAAAATTAAATAATGTACCAAAAAGCTCAAATTATACGTATTTATTCAGAGCACGTCAACTGTTTGTATTTTCCAAGGTTTCCAACAGTTTAACAGACAGCTGTTATCAAATTCACCAGGGTCAAGAATGGCATTTTAAAGCTTTCAATATGTACATATTAAGGTGCCCTCAGCGGCTGCTGAGCAGCATCCTGACCCTCTGAAATGGGCAGCAGCACATGACATCCATGCCAAAGCAGCAGCCAGGCAGGATGCACTGCCAGCCATTCCAATTACAGAGACATTAGCAAGCAGCAAGCAGCAGCTAATTTGACAAGTTGAGATGATGCCCATTCATATCCACCCTGCTTCAGTAGCCCGGGCTAAATATTTTCCGAAGCGCAATATAAATAGAAAGACAATATTTGAACAGCTGAGAGAGGAGACAGAGCGGGCGAGGAACTAAAGGAACTAAAGGAGAGATCTTAATCCTTTATGCATACATGCAATACATATTCATAAAGTGGCTAATCCTTACGGTGAAACTCGAGAATGGCTGCAGAGGACTAAACTGTTATCTGATGCTGCCGAGTCTTCTGGAATAAATGATGACTGTTGTTGAACCTGGACTTCTGGTGTTTTGATTGAAAGAAACCTGGGGATTTTAGATTTAATAAACAGGTAGGGAGAGATGATCTTTTATTATTTCTGGACTTTTTTTCTACATCCAAAGATGGATGTTTGGAATCATCTGTCAAGAAACTATAATAATTTTGCACTTTTCTGAGGCTATTTTGTAAAATGTCAGCATGCAACTGAAATTTCAGAAAAAAAGAAATATCTAGCATTCCTTAAAAAAATGCACATCTCCTGCTGCCTTTCATGCCAGAGTTTTACATAAAGCTCACCTTATAATAACTTTTGACAGTTTTAGCCATTTTGGCCATTGAAAATGCCACGTTTGTGTTTTCTAAGATCAGTTGGCTGTGGCAGCCATCTTAAATCAGGCTGATTTTAAATTGTAATCAATTACAGAAGTCAAGCCAATCAGGACTTTATGAAAGTTTCATTAAAATACATTCATAATTTATGAAATATTTTGCTACATACAGCTGAACACAAACACAGACAAATCATGTTCACTGTTCCTTTGCCATCAACTGTGAGTAAGATTGTTTCACAAAAAATGTACAACACGTCTCGTTATGTCTCAGTTAATGCTAGCTGAGTTTGGAGGGGAAAGAAATCTTCATCTCAAAGGCACAAAATGAAAAAATGAAGGTGGGAACACTGAGGTCAGACAGCAAAATTAGAAAACCAAATAAAAGCATCTTGATGTAAACAGGTCACTTCATTGTTAGCGTGATGTCCAAGTCTGTTGTCTCTACTGTAGGGTATGTTGCACATTGTCCCCTCAAATTGTTGGATGAGATAATGAGCAGCAGCAGAACAGGCAGTCAGTTTTATTATGCTTGCCCACTCATTCAACCCACATAAACTCTGTTGCCCTAAACACAGTCGGTCGGTAGAAATAGTCACTGTTCCCTCTTCATTGACCCCGTCAATCAGTTTATTGGTTGCCTCATCAACGAGGGCTCCCACCACTTTCGTCTGATTCTAGGTAAAGCACAAAGAACAGAAACACAAAGAAGAACAAACTTAGTTATGCTAACGGATGCAAATATTTTCATACATCTAAAAAAAACAAACGTGTTTTTTTGGTAACAGACAGGTGTCAGTGAGAGAAGGAGAAGAGTGAAGGAAAGCAGAAAGAAAAAAAGAAACAGATACAAGATGGCAGGTGGCTGAGGAGTGAATGAAAACCTTTCAGTTATGGGTCAGTGATCCACAAACTGACACACACCTACTGACCCACACACACATTGCGGAGATTTCTGTTAACAGTAACACAAAGGACCTAACACTCACCTTTGTATCAATAGAAAGCTGTCAGTCTTTCTACAAGGATGGATTCTTGCTGAAGTCTTGAGTTGACCTAGAATCTTTCTGTCCTAATGTGAACATCAATAATATTCTGTTTTCTTTCACCTAAAACCAGCAGTCATTTGAAAAGAGGACATGGGACTCATGGGTGGTGTAAATATCACAAACTGTGAAGAGAAAGATAAAGAGGATTGATGTGGGAGTAAAGAATGGAGACAGTGGGAGGTGATGGATAGTTTTCATGAAAACCCAAAGCTCTTCTTCAAGTCTATAGAGCTTTTAGCATAAATTAGTGAAAATATTTTGCATGCACAAAATAATTATATATTATAACTCTATTAAATGTAGCCTTATATTTATTAATTTATTTATTAGAGGTGTAACACTACATGATGTGGGTGGTAGAGAACCTTTAAAAATATGTAAGTAACTATGTTTTTTTTATTTTAATCTATGTAAAGAGAGTAAAGACAGCTGTGTTTGGATCCTGTGGAAATGTCAGTTCGACCTCCAATAGTTAAACCTAAAGCAGCATAACTAAGGGTTGGCTTAAGTATCCCAAACCAACTAACTAACTTTAGGATTTATCAAAAAGAAAAATCTTAAGTCTAGTTTTAAGGATAGACATCCTCACAGAGGCTAGAGAGGAGCCTGATAACTGAAAGCTCTGTCTTTCATTTACAAAAAAGGAACCACAAGTCAACCTGCAGAGCAGTTCTGTTAGGAAAATATGGTGCAATATAAAATGAAGCAAACTTTTATTTGGAATTTGTTTTTTCTGTTGTATCAAAACCCTAAACCCAACAGTGACTTTGACGTACCATACATCATATATTTATATCTACTCTTCCTGCATTAAGAGTAGAAGTTAACACATGCAGGTACAAAGAATAGTTTTGTCCTTTCCAAGCAGCGGTGTGTAACTTTTCATACCAGATGGAAGTTTTTGTTTCAGATGTTTCATCTCAAATTGTTGAATTTTGTAAACTTTAACTAACAGTAGAATATCGTTTACAGAGTTGAAATGACTAGAGTTTCCACACTAACAGTGATCCAGACTGATTAATCACGTTTCCAGATTAGTTGAAAATAAACATTTTATTCGCTTAATTTGCGAGTTTCACAGATGGGTTGGTTCATTCCTGTGCAGCCCACCCTGACTTGATGCCTGGCAGTTTGTGCTGCCAGTGTAGCCAGAAACCCAAGTCCAAACCAAAGGCCCCCACTGGCCTCTGCAATGGAAAGCAGATGGCTGATTCTGTGACGGCAGCCGGCTGCAGTCAGCAGTCCAGGAGAGGAAACTTCTCATTCGGTGTCATCCATCATCAGGGCAGGCAGTCGGTTGGAGGGGAGAGTGGAGGAAAGACAGAGTAGCGCCCGACACTCAGCGTCTGGCCTCTTTCAAACGCCTTCACATGGCACGTTTAGGGCTCACACTTGCATTAAAAACACACACATAGCTTATACAGTATACCCATGGAGAGGGATTCTTGCTCACACCCTTGCACAGCCCACACACTCAGAACAGTAAATGGATTTTGGCTCACATTCCTGCTACATGCCTTTCATTAGTGGTATTATTCCTTTCAGCGTTTGGTCAGTTGTAAAAAGGCTGTTTCTAGTCAACCTTCCCTCTCGACAGAGACTCAGAGAGGGTTAGGGTGAGTGCTGACTGTTGTGTGGTTCTTCAGGTTTAGGTTTACAGAAAAAAAAGAACTGTAGAAAGACAAGGTAAACGAGTGGAAAAAAAAGGCGATGGAGCATAGTGAGTAATGTACCTGACAGCTAGAGATCATTAATCACTGTCAGACTAGAAAGAAAAGGAGGGAGGACGAAGCGAAGGAGGTGGGGGTCGACGTGGCAACACACACAAAGAGCTTTAATTTCTCTCAAACACACACTCTTTTAAAAAACCTCTCGCATCCCCGTCTTCTGTGTTCACTTCAATTATTCCACATGACAGAACAGTTTTCCCAAAATGTCAAAAAAAGGACTGAATGACTAATGATAAAAAGAGAAACAAGCAACAGAACGCACACACACACACTTATACACACCAAAAGCCTGTCATGTTTTTGAGTTGCTCACACTAATAGGGGCTACGACGGGTTTGACTCTGCGCTGCGGGTCACCATTGCACAGCAAGGATGGCCATTGACTGATTGTCAAGCCGCCCTGCAGCATTAGGCAACGACAAAGAGCCACAGAGTTTGAAGCTTTCACAAAGAGATGAAGGGGACACACTGACTTCAAGTCTTAAACATTCAGGCATGCACAAAAACACAGACAAACCACACACACACAAACACACACATATCCTTCCTCTCTCATCCCGCCCTCCTTCCTTCATGTGGCGGGACAGCAGCTGGCCTGTTCGAATGGCAGTCACACTGATGAATCTACTCAGCTGTGTCCAAATACTGTCTCCCCACCTGACTGTGTCTTTCTCTTGGTTTTCCATTTGAGTTGAGTCAAAGTATTTTACAAGCTTCTGATGTTTTCCTTGGAACTCCAAAACATAATTAGAATGGAATAATAAAGAACTGGATGAAAAGTGGATACAAATACCCTGTCATTATAAACTGTTGAGTGAAAGCAACATTAGTCTCACCAGCTATTAAACAAATGTTCACATTTTGATATTACTCGTTAGAGCTTCCTCAAATGCAAATAAACTGTTCAAATTCATTCAGCGAACAAATCCAGAACATTTGGTTGTTTCACGGTGCAGTATAATGAAAAGCCTTCTGCTATATGTGCTAATAAATATATTTACACCGATGGGTTTGTGGACGGCTTAAAAGCATTTAGCGGTTGTCATTTTAGCTTTTGCAGCCAGAGGTGGCTGCAAAGAAATGAATGGATGTGTGTAAAAGTGAGAAGACAATAGGATTTACATCAAACAAGGACAAAATCTGGGTCTTTGATAAGGAAACAAAATACAGTCTGTGCAGATACCTCTGAGCGTCTGTGCTGAGTATAGACTGGAGGTCCCACAGTCAAAGTGAGAGACTCCACTTAGAGTTCTGGAAAAAAACCGGGCTAAGATACTGTGGGACTTCCAGATCCAGACTGACAAACAAGTGAAGGTTAACCACCTGGTCATTGTTATAGTCAATAAAATAACAGAAGAAGGAAGTGGTGATAGCAGTCCCAAATAAGAGGACAAGACACTAATTAGGCACACTGAAAAGTCCCCTATAGTTGTAACATCTTTGTCCAGTATTTTTTATCACTGCTTGGTCATGCTACATTTCTAAGTCAGTGATGGCTAATCACAGCCCCTAACTATTCATCTTTAAGTTATTTCTCGGCTTTTTAGCAGGTTTTCAAGTAATTTATAAACTCAGCTGAAGAGGTCATGGGGGTAGCTGATGTGAGGAGTGGAGAAGGATGACATGCTATGGCAATTCCTGAAGAGGGGGCAGCCATGAAGAAGGGTTTCCCAAGGCAATTTGGTTTAAGGTGACAGGCCAGACAAAGAACGTTTTGTTGTTCATGACGACACCACTGGCTGAAGTGAGCAACACTCCACTTTCACTATACACTGTGTCGGTAAAGCGCCATTTCACCTGCCCCAGCTGCCTGACAGTTTGCAGAATCTTCTTGAAGCTGATCAAGAGTCGCTATCCAAGGCCTCACTAAACTCCTCTCACATCTGAGTCTTTCCCTTAGCAACAACCAGGGCTACAGCTTGCTTGGTCCACCGTTACCCCTCAGTGGCCTCTGGAGTCCTACGAGCTAACAAAGGAAAGGACTCCTTTAGCCTGATATCCTCACCTGGGGTTTCCATCAACGGATTCGAGGATGACCAATGACCTTTTGGCCACAGCTCAGGGCAGCTGCCTGAACAGTGGAGGCCCACATCTGGCACACAATGTGATCCACTCAGACTCAATGTCCCCAGCTCTGCTGTTGGAGGTGAGAGTTGATGATCCTTCTGTAGCATTCTTCTGTCAGGCAATCCCAGCAAACTCACTACAAGTTTGGTCCACCGTGTCTGTCTGGGATCTTCTCCCAACTCACCAGCAGGTGGTAATCAGTTAACAGCTCTGCTCCTCTCTTGACTTCAGTGTCCAAAACACACAGCTGCTGATTAGATGACACAGCTACAAGGTCTATCATTTATCTGTGACCAAGATTGTGCTAGTGCCACGTGCAATTATGGATACACTTAAAATGATGTTTGTTACCAACAAATTGTGACTAGCATAGAAGTCCAACAACAGAACTGCTCGGGTTCAGATCGGACTTACTGTATTTTGGTATTGCAAACGCCTCCACTACGATAAGGTGGTGATTTGTGAATGAGTTGTGGATACTTTCTGCACACAGAGCATGTTGAGCATCTTCAGGGATGCTTTAAAGAGGTGGAGATGCAACATGAAAGCAGAAATAAGTAGAAGAGGGCAAAATCAGAGAACAAAAACTATCTTCCTGGGTGGCATTGCTGATTCAACAGCAGACAGACCCAGTGCTGGATCATCTGTCTTTATTATGGTCTCCCTACAAATCATCCACATGTTCTGTACTCCTTTGCTGCCCACATGCTCATAAAGCTAGCTTTTCCATGCTGCTTTTGGCTATAAGAATGAGAGAAACATTTAGAGAGGTGTGTTGTGGGTGGTCAGACCGATGCATAGTGACACACACACACATGAACCTCATACTATTGGATTTCAAGGGTGTCTGCCACAAAACTCCTTCTCTTACCAGAATTATACATTTGCAGCTTTTGATTTCAGCTGAATAAATGCTCTGGAAGAAAAACTCTCATCTGGGACATCCACACTTCCCATGAGTTCTACGTCTGGTTCAGAGGTCAGTGGAAACTGTTTGTGCTTGTCCTGCACATTTAAGTTAAGCTCTGTTTTAAATAAATGGACTCGTGTGTTACAGACAGTTATTACAAGTTGCTTCTGTAGTGGTCACCCCAAAGGGGAAATTGGGGTCACCTGTCTTTGCCCTGGGCTCGGAGAGCCCCCTCAACAAGAGA
>JAVKLF010000001.1:3012776-3027707 GCA_034783495.1 Millerichthys robustus
GTTGTTTTACACTGTCTTCAGTAATTTATTGTCTACCACTATAGTGACACTTTGGCAGGAAGTGAGCTTGCTTTCATTCCTGATACTTTTACAAAAGACAACATTTGGCCAAGTCATGTTTGGCTGAAAATAAAATTCAGGGCTGGACAGAGACCTGATCAGCAGCTTGAGTCCAAGGTACTGCTCCTGCTCAAGGCTGCCATGCTGAAAAAGGGATTAATAGGAAAAATATAGTGACATTTCATTTTTTATTTTATGTTTACGTTTCACAGAAGATAACCTTTGGGAGATATTTTTTTTGTCATGCTGCTCTGATTTTTGTGAATTAGGAGTTATCTTTGGTTTTGGCCTCACTAGGATTTTCTATTAGCTCATCAACACAGTAAAAATAAAACTTTATTTCTCTAAACCAGGGGTGTCAAACTCATTTTCATCAAGGGCCAGTTGTTCACTGCCATGTTTTGGGTTTAACTTTGACTAAACACAAAACGTCACGTTTCTCACCTTATTGCTACACCTGAGCTCTATGTGGTATTCTGTGCATATAAACAGCATTTTAACATGTCCCCTTATAAACACTGAAAAGTGCCACATGTACGACTGACTAAATGGGAAATAAATAATATAGAAATGTTATTAAAAGTAAAAGTCGGACAGTTTTACTCACTGTGGAGTTGTGGTGAGTTTCTGCTGTCTTGAATTCTGAACTTTTCAACTTTGCGACAAGGAAATCCCACTAGAGAGGCATTCCAGTTTAAATGTATGACTTGTAATTGGGAAATTCCCACTTCCCAGTACAACTGGGCCACATTAAAAGTAGCCAGCAGAAATGCAGTGAAATGGAGATTTTACAGGGCAAATCTTGCCAGATGGTGGCTGCTGGCTACTTTTGGACTTTGTACACTTCTACCTAGTAGTAGGTTGTCATCATTTTGCTGATAAAATAATCATCATGCATTATGGGATATGTAGTTTATGGTCAATGCAGGCTTTAAATCAGCGTATGAATATTTTAATACATTAATACGTCTTTGAAGGTCATGCAGGCCACATAAAATGCTGTGGTGGGCTACATTAGACCCGTGGGCCTTGAGTTTGACACATGTGCTCTAAACTGAGAACTTTTGAAGAGCTAACAGATAGCAGGTAAGATGTTTATTGGCAATAACCTTTTTATATAACCTGACTTCAAAAGATCTAAAAGATCTAACCCACATTTATTTTATATTTGCTGAAAGTGTACTGCTTTTTGAGGAAAACCTTCCCCACACTTGCAAAAATTGTATGCCCTTACTCAGTTGTGTTTGCAAATTTGGCTCAATGACTTGTTTAAAACATGCATTCCATCTAACGCTCATCCTCCTCCTCTGTTGCTGGCACAAATAAATCAACAGAAGCTGTAATAATTACTGTTAGGAAACAAAGTTGTTGCTCCTGCTTTTTCCCCCAAGAAGTTGCCAAGAAGTCTTGTGTGCGAATAAGTGTGTGCGCGGTGCTTGTGTGCTCTGCCGACAAAGGATTAATAGCTGCAGCTGAGGCAGTAGCTAAGGTCAGCGAGGGAAATATTTCATAGGTGTCAGCCAGGCCTATGGTCTTCCGTGCACAGTTTGAAGCAGGAATACACAGACACACAACATAGACGGTGATTTTGCCCAACTCACACAAAGCACTTTGGAGGAGGAAAGTGGGCTGATGTATGGCACTGCTTCACATTCATGTATTCATCTGAGCTGGTGAATTACTGCCAAAAACAAGCATGGTGCTTTGTCACCACAAGGACCCAGTAGGAAAAATATTTAATCCGTGTGCTTTTTCATAAACAAAACCCCAAAAAGTAAATCCTTACTTCTGCTTGGCCACATTTAGGTCAACTAAACAAAGCCAAATAGTTTGAAAAACTCACCATTCACGACAACATTTACATACGGTACATGTACATACATTTTGGGATGAATTTGTCATGTTCTTTGTGTTTAACTACCTTGGTTGCATTTTTTTCATTTACCCTTGCTGTGACCCATGCAACAAAATTATTGACGTGGGCGAACCGTTTTAGCAACCGTTTGTTTGATGTGGTAAATCTTGGAGGAACTGATTTACTTACTCCGTCATACACTGTGACTGAGAAATGCCACTCCTTGTCAAATCAAAGCTAGGCTGATTACATGACTCGCCTTCACTGCGGTTTTGGATGATTGACATTTACTGCGGAGCCCCGCCCATTCCGCTTCTCATCATCTTACCAGATTACATTTGGCAGGAACTTCTAGTTGGGTCTTTCAGGTCGCAAATTCCAACATGTTCTTTTAGTTGGATCAGTGTGGATACATCGGAACTGTTACAATAGGTAGCCATGGGGTTGTTTTTTGTTCCTGGATGACAAAACCAGTGTAGATATGATAATAATGTGTAATGAGTTAAAGATGGAAGATGAGATGAAATGAATATTAACAACCCTACAATCATTGGTGGGATGGTGGAGGCGGGGATTCTGACTGTGGGTTGAGGAACCAAGACTGTCTCTAAGGCCTTATTTACATCGAAACGCTGGTTTACCAAAACAATCTTTTGATTTATAATTTCTAAAATTATTCTTTTACACACAAAATGAAGCCTGTGTGTGAAGCAGGGTACACCCTGAACAGATCGCAAGTCCATACAAACAATGTCAAACAAGACACACAACCATTCACACTCCCAGTCACACAATTTAGAGTTACCAATTAACCTAACATGAATGGTTTTAGTGTGGCGGAGAAAACCAGAGTACTCAAAGAAAATTCACACATCCACAAAAAAAAAAAAACATTGAAGAGAAGAATCAAACATTTATTAGCCAAACTCGAATTGTCAAATTATGCTAAGAATCTTAACCCAGAGACAAGAGAGCCATATGTTGCCAAACTTTGTTAAAGTTTTGGCAACCTGAGCCACAAATGGATGGAAGAACGACCCAACACTCAAATATAGACTACATAGATATTTAGGAGAATCTCATCAAAGTTGAAGTTGCTGAATTCATACAAGTCACTAAATGCCTTTAGGTGAGCTTTCTGTGATTTTCCAGCACTCTAATAAAAGTTTTTACAAAATTCATATTCTCTATAACAATAACACCTCCCTCCCCAAACACACAAACACAAAACAGGTGAGACCATCACAAACATGGGAAATCACAATTTTGTGAGAATTAGAATGAAAATTTATTTGGCTTAGTTTTCTGTTGTGTTAAGATCACAGAAAAATTATTCAAGGGCGACACTGTGATCTTCCCTAATGACAAAAGATTGTTCCTGCGTGGACTGGACCTGAAATACATTTTGAATTGCTGGGAGAGATTTTCTTTGCCTGGTCTGTTGTTCACTTTACCGTACCTGTCACAAGTCCAGCTCATGAATACCTCGATTGTATAGCTGGTCAGACTAACTAACTGAAAAATATATCTTTTGATGTCATCTGAAATTTCACACAATGTCAGCTGATCTGTTTTGATACAGGTCTGTTCTTTCCTCCGTCTCTTCTTCAGCGTTCTTCTCCATGCTGTTGATAACTTCTCCATGAAGGACAATAGCACCTTTGTTTTCTGCACTTGTACGCAGACTCCATGTCTGTGCACAAATGCATTCATTTCGGGTGTACCGAGAAAAACTCCCATCAAGACAGAATTCTGCAAGGTGTTGGATTTGAAAATAAAAGTGCCAATCTTCAAAGAGACGGTGCGGGGGGGGGGGGCACCTATTATCCCAGCATCATTATAATGCAGACAGATAGACGACAGGTAGGCAGAGTGGATAAGAGCGTTAACTTGTGAGACGTGATGAGCTGACAAGAGAGACAATCTCCCACCTAAACTGGAGAGATAAGGCTGTCAGCCACAGCTCTGACTCTGACACACACATTTATCATGCAGCTACTCAGTTAGTTGGTGCTCTCTGAAAGAACTTCAGAAACACACACGTTCAGATGCTATCATGTACAGTATGGCCTGGATGTTTATGTTTGTGAGCACAGGCTACATTGTCATGTCTCAGTGCACGCGCACACACACACACACACACAATGCCGTGAAAGGATTAGTATGTCAAAAATAGAGGGAGAGGCATCTGCAGAAAGACAAATGAGGAAGTGTGAATGCATTAAGTACACTGTGTAGATGTTGTTTGTGGACCTTTCAGCTCAAGGAAATCCTTGTTTCAACATTCTGTCCTGCTTGGAATGTTGCCTGTGAGGCTCTTTTTAAGTGTTCAGGTCTAAATGCCATGTCTGCTACACCCCATGAAACTGTCTTAATCCACTTTTTCCCCTTAGTTTTATTACAGCTGGAGCAAACGCAAGTGATGGAGCAGAGCCCCAGCCTCAGGCCTCTATTCCCATTCCACACACCCCATAAGTCAGTCACAGATAATTAAATAGGAGTTATTTACACTCATTTTCCCTCCTCTGTCCCTTTGCTGCTTTTATCATTTCTCCTTCTTGTACGGTACTACAAGCAGCCAGACCTCGTCAGGGACTGGCTGACACCAGTGAAGGCCTGTTGAAATACAGTATAATCACTTGAAAAGTTAAAAAAGAGGAGACAGAAACAAAACTCTTATGAGCTCACGTCAATGTCAGCCTGTCATTAAAAGATCACACCGAGCGTCTACATAACGTTAATCCTCCTGTGCGTCACAAAACACCTCAACACTTCCAGACACGGAGGAAAGACAAACGAGCACCCGAGGATTGAAAAACTCAGCTGCCTAATGTCAAGGTTTATATATTTAGTTTGGAGCCAGGCAATCTGCAGCTTTTCAACACGGGGATGAATTAGACCTTGCCACAGAACTATGGCGTTCATTACCGGCCTCAGCGGCTCTCTAAATCACAGAACCACAACGGCATGAGGGGTCCGCTCCTCCTCACCTCCTACCAGCCTTATTCTGGGGGTTTCATTTGGCTGCTGCTCCAACTTTGATGCAGCCATTCCATAAGGTATGGAAATTCCTCAAGAGCCAGTGGGCATGGGCATGCTGAGAAAAGCTCTTAAACTGAAAAGCTGTCCCTCTAAAATATCCACAACAGGAAACAGCCATCAGTCATTGACATGCCAAAACAGCTGTTACCAGCCTACATCAAGGGGACACATGAAAGGAACTGCTCCCTGTTGTTACAGCCCTCCCTCGTTTCTTTCTCTCGTTGCTTTTGTCTGGCGTTTCCCACTGCCCTTTTCTTTGGTCTCTTTTAACCCCCCCCCCCAATTCAACTCCACCTACACCACATGACTTTAAACCCTCTCACCATTTTAACAAGTGGATGATTGCACTGTAAGCGAAAAGCACATTCAGAAAAATCCCCACATAATCTGGGGTTTACAATGGAGACGAGAAGTTTGTAATCCCCTTTAAGATCTCAGCCTCACCTTAAAATCTCACTGTGAGAAAACGGTTATTGTGCGTCACCTGTTTATGTGTCTCGGGCCCGAGGCGGCCACAGACTGCTTTAAACAAACAGACGGATTCAAAGGAAGACTTTTTACCGCACTTTAGACAGCGGCGCGCTTGTTTGAGTTCACATGCTCTTGGATCCCGGCAGGTTGTTGAAGCATGAGCGGCAGAGCGTGGGTGATGAGTGACGACTAAGCCTAATGATGACAGGTCAAACAGTGATGCTGCTGAGTGAAGCTGAAGTGACTTCATCCTACTTATGCTGCTTTTCCACTCAGCTGCAAATGAATGACAGCAGCCATTATAATCACAGAGTAAACTAAGACTGTACAGTCTGATAAGGCCAGCCTAGTCTCCGAAAAGTCAGTTTTTACTAGTAAACTTCTCGCTTACTTTACTTTTCTGTAGCCAATAAAAAGGTACACATAAAACTGAAAACAACAGGGAAGGTTTGGGCTGAGCCAGCTGGACAGGATTTTAAAACTCAGTAAAAATCACAATAAAGCACACATTTTTTGTATTATTTTTGTAGATCTTAACATAGCTGCAATTGTTTTGGTTTTAGCTTGCTTACAAGCAAAATAAGGGCTAAAATGATATGTTTGAAGAGACTGAGACACGGAATGCCAAAAGTTAAAGCAAAATACATAATTCTTGAACCATGTGAGTTTGCCTTATGATGGGAACATTTAATTAACCGAAATATTTATATAATTTGGCTGTGATAATGCAATGAAACTATTAACATACCAGACATTTCCTTAACACAGCTGCACAGTGCAGTTCAGAGAGCTGTCGCCTCTCGGCAAGAAGATCGCAAGTTTGAATCCCAGCCTGTGACTTCTCTGGGTGGAGTTCGAATGTTAAAGAAAGTGATGTTATGTGTGAGTTTTCTCCCACCCAAAGATTTATGTAGATACAATAAAATAAGCACCTTGAACAGAGATAGTTGTAATGAGTTTTAGTAGCAGTACATCTTATAACATAAACTAAGTTTGAAAACAGTAAAAGTAAAAACTGTGTACATAGAAAACAATGAGATTAGTGCAAAACAAATGTGAAAACCCAGTCCTCTTTAGAGCTCCGTAGATCAGGAATTCTTCCACGTAGCCTATAGAAAGTTGGACTTTACCGAACCAGATTAGTTTTAGATTTCACAAACTTCTCGTGACTTTTATACATCAAAACATAGAAAGTTATCATTTTATCCACTGTGTCTCACTGCTTTGAGACTTAAAGTTGTCCCTCTAATCGTCCCAGAGTACCAGACTCTCATTGTCTCTAGCACAGAATTTTCTCTTCAAAACTGGAAGTGAAGCATTTTTGTTTAATTTATCAAGTCCCATAAAACTGTAGATACATATAAACTGACATAATTGATGACAGACACTTTTACTACTTCTGGTTCAGGAAATGTTTGAAAACAACTTCGTTTTTGTGTAACAATTGATGGTTTAAGGTATATTTTTGTCTCACATTTGTGTCGAGCTATCAAATGACTGCTGTCAGGGACTGAAAGACATGGGTGTGTAGTTATTGTGGCAACCTTAATGAGTCATTGGCAACATTTTTATCATTAATTTTTTTATCTCACTTGTTGAACACTTCATACATCACAACTCTAGTGTTTAGTGACCATAGATTATTTCAAAATAAGTCCCAAATTACAATTGGGCTTTAGAGAAGAAAGGTGTTGTTTGCTGAAATTCCAGCCAGTATAGCTGCACTGACACTCTTACTTCAAAAATATGTATAGTTTTTTGTTAAAATGCTCTTTTTACAATCATTGGAGCCACAGTGAATTGTACAAGCAAATAAATCTTCTAACACCTAAAGAGGAATTTGTTGTTGCTCCACTGTGGTGTCACATTTCTTCACAGAAATGTTTTTCTTTGTTTATCAACTTCCTCTCCTGTCCTGTGCCATATTTTATGTTCAGTTTGCATGTGGATTATGGAGGTCACTGGCACAGATTTGCAGCTACATTACAGTTTGAACCAAAGGGGGAGGCTTGGAAGAAGACCCCGCCCCCTTCTCGTCCGGTGACTTGTGATTGGATGGCGGCTGCTCGCTTTGAAAACCCTCCTCCTCACGTCTCCAGTCTGAGGAAGAAGTGAGGCTGCTGCAGTGGGAGAACGAGAAGCACGCAACGCGCTGGACGCTGGCACACGCTCACCTTCTGCGGGGTTGGTCCAAAACTCGTCTCTTATTTTGGTGATCAGCGATTATTTCTGCTGCTTTCTGCGTTTTCCCCCATCACTGGATAAAAGGAATATTGATGAATAATTAGCACGCTCTTTTGAAGGATGACATTTTGGCTATTTGTTCATCTGTAAGACACCTTGATTCCGACGCGGAGGACGCGCTTTACGCACGACCATTCTGGATTATCTCGTTCCCTTTTATTGAATTAATCATTATGAAGTGTGCAGAGAAATAAAACTCAGCGCGGCGACTTTACACGCCCTCGGCTCCGTTCGCGCCCAGATCCAGATGAGAGATCTCCCCCGTGGAGCTGAAGCGCTTTTACGCAGCCAGTTCACGGAGCGCAGCGGCGATCCACCGAGAAGAGGAGCAGAGGGACCGTCCTGTCCCACACCCCTGTCTTCTCCGTGTCCCTCCGACCCGTCGCGTCAAGCCAAGAGGCTTCCCATCCGGATCGTCAAGATGTTGACTGCTCACGGCGGCCACTTGCTGCACCCGGAGTATCTCCAACCCCTCACATCTGCGCCTGTCAGCATTGAAGTAGGTGTTAAAAAACAACAACAATAAAATATAGTTACAAAACAGCTTTCAAAACTGGCGTTTTTAAATTTGATGTTATTTTTTAGGTCACTCTATTTTTTTCCTGCCAAAAATGTATTTTAGCACGTTTTACTCAGCAATTTATTGACAATTTATGAGATGCTGTTTATAAATAGTTGCTTTTTAACGTGAATGCTACCTTTTTGTAAAGTATTTTTATTTGACTAATCAGGACTAGTTTGAATATTTCTATTAAGCTTGTTGCTCCTAATATCTAAACTGAATTAAGAATAAAAGCAAACAAAGTTCACCGTTTTGTCCCTTCTGTTTTTACAGCTCGATGCCAAGAAAAGTCCTTTGGCTCTGCTGGCCCAGACTTGCTCTCAAATTGGCAAGCCTGACCCCCCCTCCTCCTCCAAGCTGGCCTCCCTCTCCTCCAGCAGTTTAGGAGATAAGGAGTCCTCCGGCCGCTCATCCAAGTCTGGGGAGCAACACCAGTCCCTGGATGACAAATCCAGCTTCAAGCCTTACTCCAAGTCATCTGGCGACTGCCGTAAGGATGTTCTTGTGACAAAGGGGTCATCAGATAAAGCAGCTTTTAGGGTGCCAAATGGAAGCTCCAGCGGAGGAAGTGCTTCGTGTCCATCTTTTTCCTCGAATTCTCGGTCGCCAAGCTCCAGCTCCCCTCCCCTACACACACCGAGCCAGTCCCACAGACAAAGCCATTCCCCGTCCACACAAACCTCATCACATTCCCAGGCCCCAAACATGGACAACAAGACTGGGAGTTCAGAACAAGTCAGCTCAGACAGCAGCAGCAGCAACAGTGCTGGCAAAAAAGACTCCGATGTAGTGAGGTCAGGGGGGGATGGGGCTCAGTTAGCCAACTCCAGCCAGGTCCGGGCCAGTGCTAACTCCAGCAATGCCAGCTCAGCCAGCAGCCCACGGCCAGATAGCAAGACTGACCCTCAGCTTTCCTCACAGTCTGGTCTGAGCTCTGGACACATTGCACCGGTATCACCTTTTAAACCAGGACATTCTGTCTTCCCCCTGCCCCCTGTCACCATGGGCTACCATGGCTCCATCGTTGGGGCCTATGCTGGCTATCCTTCACAGTTTGTTCCCGGCTTGGATCCTACTAAATCCGGTTTGGGCTTAGGACTTCCTGGAAAGCATCCCAGCTCCAGCCCGCTAACCGGAGCTTCACCTCCGTCTCTGATGCAGGGTTTATGTCGGGACCCTTACTGTCTGAGTTACCCCAATGCACCCCACCTAGGAGGCAGTAACTGCTCCACGTGTGTTCATGACCCTACGAGCCTTAAGGCTGGTTTCCCTCTGGTTTACCCCTCACACCACCTCCACTCTTTACATTCTGGCTCTTTGTCATCCAGCACCACTCCTTCACTTTCCCACCCCCTTTACACATATGGCTTCATGGTCCCGAATGAGCCTCTGCCTCATGCCTGTAACTGGGTGTCCGTCAGTGGTCCCTGCGACAAGCGATTCGCCACATCGGAGGAGCTACTAGCCCACTTGCGTACCCACACATCCCTGCCTGGAATGGTGGACAGTAAGCTGTTGTCAGCCTATCCTTCATCAGTGTCATCAACAGCCTCATGTCATCTTCATTTGCCGCCACCCAGCAGCCCAGGTGCCCTGCCCAGCTCGTTTTCCCTCAGAGGCTCTCCTGGGTTGGGCCTGGCCCGCTACCACCCGTACAGCAAATCCCATTTGCCCGGAGCACCAGGACTTCCAATGACAGCCCTTCCATCCTCCTCAGCCTATTACTCCCCATATGCCCTCTACAGTCAGAGACTTGGCTCAGCCTCAGCCCTGGGATATCAGTGACAAAATGCTGTGGAGACGCCGACAAACTGCAGGCATCAGACCGGACTCTTAAGAACAGCCCTGAAGATAGTTTCAGGAAACTGAAGTCATTACCAGTGCAGGGCATCGTGCCTGCTGGCCCGCCTGCCAGGAATACCACCAGTTAGCCTCAGGATTGGGACTGGTACTCTAGAAACAAAAGTCCTGCATCAAAAAAGAAAAAAACAAACAGATTTTAGTGATTAAAGATGGCAGGTAGTTTAAAAGTGACAACTTACGAGATGGTCAAAACAGTCTTGATTTTTTTCATGTTTACTTTTTGTTTGTTTTTAAATTCCTCTCCGAGAAATGAAAGACTATTTATTTTTCACTCGAGCGGTAGGTATTTAACCCTGGGTAAATTTCATTTAGCTAATCAACTAAACTATCTTAAACATTCTAATAAAAATTGATTTAAATATACCACCATTATGCCTACCATATCATCCAAAAATAAAACAGTTGAACCATGACGTAGATGGATTGTGAGGCTTTATTCTGGGGATCTCATTTGTTTTATCTCCTTTCTTCCTCTCTGCTGTTTTTTTTTTTTTTCAATCTTAGACTCAGACTCTGGAGAATGCATGCCCTTGGGAATTATCTTGAACAATGCTATTATTTCTATTTGTAAATATACAAAGATGTAATATTTTTTCAAGCTTACAAGGTATCAGAAAGTTTGGGTGACCTACACAAATGGTGCACAAGATTAAATAAATAAAAAAACAATGATGGCTGTGCTATCCGACAAACATGAAAAGATCTTATTTTGTTAAATAAATGATACATGGTTGCATTTTGACTTGTTTTTTCCCTTATTGAATACTATATATAGCTCCATGAAAGAGGTTTTTGTTACACGTTTTAGAGGACACAGTAAATCATTCCAGACTGCAGCACTGCACTTATCTAAGACTATCTATCATGGAGGCTCTTACAGCTGTGCTATATGTGGCTATGTGTAATATTTCATGGCTCATATCGTTTGACAGGGCTGTCCCGAAGAGGGCAACCCGGGTCACATTAGTTCTGTTAGCCAGTCTCTGAGGACTTTCATTCCTGCTCCTTCCATCACCCAGATTGCCTTTGTTGTTGTGAGTGCAGCTTTTAATTGCTGATTTTTGTTTGTGAGGGAGGGAAATGGCCTCCTCAGCAAAGTGGAATGCTGTGTGGAGAGACTGCCGGGTCATTGGGACTTTAATAATGACCTGAGGGAGGTGTCGACCCGAGATCTCCTCGCGCTCTGACGGATTGGCCTGTAACACAAAGGCCATAGCTGACAATGGGAGGTGGTTAATAGAGAAATATTCATCAAAGCGCTGACATATCCCAGAGGAGCATGTGCTCTCTCACAGGGACCGCAAACATAGAAGCCCTTAGCTCATGTGAGGAGCCATTTCTTTTTCTTCCGTTTTATGTTGCACCCTCAAACAGAGCTTGTAAGGTACTAATTTAAACTGAAGGAGTTGGTCTATCTCACAGCAGCGCGTGTGCCTTTTGAGAGTTTAGACCCAGATAACAAAGCTGTTTGGCTGATAGGGTGTAACTAGCACAGAGCACCACAGCTCAAATCTCCAAGGTGGCTATTGACCCGGACTCCCAGACTTCTCTGCTCTTGCGGTTCATTAGTACTCCAGACAGGGAAGAGGCAAGCACAGGTGTCACTTGACAGGACCATTAACTAAATGGATGACCCTCCCAAACCACATTCAGGCCCTGCCACACCAGCAAGGTCACAGCGCCCTGAGCACAGCTCTGGGTGGCTCTCTGGAACTCTACACCTCTTTTTCTTTTTGAGAAATTAAAGCCAAGAGTTTCTCCGAATGGGACTTTCTTACTGCTGCTTTTGTAACAAAGCTTCTGAAGTGTTTTAGACAAAACATGTTGAGGATATTCAGATGTTTTGCTCAAATTTTTCCAGTGCAACACAATATGTCTTGGTAATTTGCAGAAGTAGGGCATCAGAAGTTTACAGGGTTTTGTCGCCCCCTAAAGTTGAATCTTTGAGTAGCAGGCGAGTAAGGGGCAGTTCTGTAACATTATGTTACCTTAGATATTTAAAATGTGAGTTTTCACAATTGAGATATAAATAGAAAACTGGTAACATTGGTCGGGATGTGAAGATCAGTCAAACTGGAGGTCATACAGAGGTGAGAACTTTCAATTTTACAGAATAGGTGGAATCAATTCCTCTGTTGCTAGTTTACACTCATTCATCAAATACATCACTATTCTCTCTATCTTGGTACTCATCAATCTCCCCCCATCTCCCCCCCCCCCCACCAACACTCACAGCTGAGTCAACACCCACATAGCCTACTCCATTTATGCTGCCTGTGTGTGTGTGTGTGTGTGTGTGTGTGTGTCACTCTCAATCCTTTGTGCAGACGAACATCAACATTATTTTCCCTTAAGATTGTGATTTCACAAAGGAGACATTTTTTTATGTTATTTTATATAGGGATATTTTATACTCTTCTAGTTTACTTTGACACAAAATTGCATCCACCTGAACAATGGTGACTCAAAAAGCAATTTAAAAACTAGGAAAATCAAAACATTCACTATAAGTATTAGAGTTTAGTCATTTTTAAAAAGTAAACAACAAATGCAAATAGTCAAATTTATTAAAAAGACACAACTTAATCAGAACATTTTAAGCATATCTGCCAGTAAATGTACAACTGATTTTAGAGCTAAATGTGTATTGTATTAATACTTCCATGTTTGATCTTCTTTAAACAAAGTATAAAATAATGAACAAAGTTGAAACAGATTTTTATTATTTTTAATGGTTCATCTTTCTTTTTTAAGGACATCAACACATGAAAAATGAACTTCCTCATCATTATTCAAACAATATTAATTTGTTTCCAATAATCATAATTTCTCATTTTGTTTGATCTTGGTTCTTTTTATGCTTTCTTTTACAGTTCACACATCAAAATTCTGATATTTTGTTGTTATTACAAAGTCTCACATTTTTGCTTTCAGGCTTTAAAAAAAGAAAGTTGACGTTGCTATTTTTATGTAATAGCAGCATTGGCACATCTCAAGATGTCTTTGCAAAGTTTCAAGTTGTTTTCTTTATTTTAGACATTAAGTCAATCTTCATTATTCTAATAGAATTTTGATTTTTACGTTTTTGGCAAAATTTCCTTTTTTTTCTTTTTTTTTCCAAAAGCAAAGACATATGTGATGATTGACACCTTTCTAATTTTTTTAATCTCAAAAAAGGATAAGACTGGAATCAACAAGATCAACCAATCGGCAGCATTTTATTGGAGGTACTGCAGCAGTATCAGTGATGTTGATGGAGGGGCCTAATGCTCCCCCCTCTGTGCGTCAGAGCAGAGACGGTGCAGAGACTGTGAGGTCCTGAGCAGTGGCTGACAGGCTGGGTGATTAATGACGACAGGGTGTGGAGCTGCTCTTCAATTAGACGCCAGCTCTGCCCTGCTCACCGTCACCGATGACAGATTGGACAGAGAGGGAGAGGAAGGCTACAGTCTTTCTCTCCCTCTCTTTCTGTCTTCTGAACAAAACATTAACCACAACTCCATGACTACCACCTCTGTGTTTAACATTGGGACACAATGCAGAGGCCTCGGCATCCAACAGTGACCGCAGTGTTAAAGCAACCCAGATGGCACGAACACATCCCTCATCGGGGCCTGTCACACAATCTCTACTTTATTTCTCCACATAAACCCTGAGATGGACTCTTTTACACGCCTGTTTCAACTCCTCCCTCGTTCACGGCTGCAGGCGTGCTGAAATGCTGTCTTTGAAACAGAAAAATTCACAACCGCACACAAAGAGTGCCGGTTCAGACGAGTTCCTTCCATGATTACGATATTTTGGTTGATCTGAGGAAATGTTTGACAGTTAAACAGTTTGGATAATACCCAGAGCTACAAAGGGTGAACAAATATTTACCTTAGCTACAGGAACTGCAGCTAAGATGTCTGTAGGGTCAGGACTGTGGTTTATTAGTTATGTTGTTTTATCAGTTTAGTATCTTTAAGGTCTTTAAGGCCACAGTTATGGAGGAGAAATGTATTAAATGCTAGCGATTGTCTGAGATATCCTGTCAATAACTGGCTAAGACAGGGCACAAGTTAATTTTAAAATGGCCACCATCAAGTTCCTGGAGGAGGCAGTGAAATTCTCCTATTCTGCGACGTTGTTAAACCTGGTGCAAAAAAGGTTGTTTTTTTTTTTTTGGGGGGGGGGGGGGGGCAACCACAACAAACATTTAATTGGGGCATGTATTTTAACCTCAACGTTAAAAAGTATTACCAGAATGACTTTGTTCCATCTGCCCAAATGAATAGGATTAAGAATATACTGTCCCGAAGTGATGTTGAAAAACTGATCCGTGAATTCATTACTTCAGTGTGGAAGACAGTCATCCAATCAAGATCATTGTTTTCTCAAAATAATGAGATACTTATGTAGTTATTATGAGAAAACTGTAACTGTACTATACAGTATGTAACAGTTGTCAGAGTTCTTATTATAAAATTCTTTAATGCAGTCAAACAAGACTTAAAGTTATACATGAAATTTCTCAGTAAGGCATGAAAAGTTGGAATATTACATATGACCAACATTTGACTAGCAGATGTCCATCGTGGATGCCTGAGGAGAATTCTAAAAGTATCTGGTAGGCAGCTGGCAGTTTCTTCATTATATATATATATATATATATATAATAATTAATTAATTAATAATAATATACTTCCTGTCACTTCCTGTCACTTCCTGTCACTTCCTGTCGTACGCTGTGGAGAGTGGAGCAATTTGTGGTGGAACTTTTGGTAGCTTAAAACTTCATTACTAATTATGGGCCCTAAAAAAAGTCCTGCCGTTGAGGATTTTGAGGAGATAA
>JAVKLF010000001.1:3039009-3051387 GCA_034783495.1 Millerichthys robustus
AGTCTGGGCCTCCCTTCTGAAGCTGCTACCCCCGCGACCCGACCCCGGATAAGCGGTAGAAGATGGATGGATGGATGTCTAATAAAAAATAAATCAAACTATTAAAACAAACAAACACGCACACATACACACCTGGTAGTAGTTTCTCATTGTAGTGGCTAATAACTGGCGACCTGGGTGGCCTTTGGGGAGTGTTGAAGGTTGGTACAGTGGTTATGTCACCAAACTTTGTTACGGGAATATCAGGATTTCAGGGTTCAGACCTCGGTACAGCTAGCTTTGAAACAACCTTGGCTCAAAATGAGTGAGAAATAATGTTATGGCAGCTGAGACATTGTCCAGATTTCCACGATCCATGTCGGATGATGGGGATCCAGAACCTTTTAATGAGAAATGAATGGCTGTAACAACAAGCAACATGTTCATGGGTATATACTGTATGTTGCGGTCGAATAAGACAACAATAAGACAACAAAAATCTGCAGCTTCAAAACAAGGTTTTAAAGAAACACCTTCCTGAGACCAATAAAGAGCTGCTTGAGAGCCAGCAGGCCTTACAATAGAAGGAATAGATGTGTTCAAAGACGAGGCGAGGACTTCAGAAAAACCCTGCAGGCTCTTAGTGCTTTTTGAAGACTGCTTTGAGACTTTAAGTCAGCTGAATTCCTCCCTGACTAAAACAATACAAGGTCTTAAAGGACAAAATTAAACAGCTATCTATAACCTCTGTGAGGATCAGGAGGCTATGAAGCACAGAGATGAGGCTCTGCAGCACAGGTTCAGGAGCTTCAGGGGCATCTGACTCAGCAAAAATAATTTTAGTGCAGACGTGATGAGCTGAGGGCAGAAAAGGAGTCTGTGATTCTACAGAACAAGGCCTTGAAGAATGACAACTGAGATCAGTAAAAATCTGTTTAAAAGCAATCAGGAGTTAAAATAAGGGTTACATCTCATCTAGGAAATAACTAAAAAGTGAAAAGTCCAATCTCTGCACCATTCAAACTACACCACTAGAAAAATTTGTAGTTTAAATGAGTGTGATTTTATTTATGGTGCTTTTTTTATTTACATAATGGAATGTCAAACTTCAGAGTGAGTCCAGGTCAAAACAAAAAACAAAACAAATCTAACTTAGTTTATACCTCTTGAGGTTTAAAAGCAAATGGTGGCTCATTCCTCGAAATGCCTCACAAAACTATTTTAGCAAACAAACTGAAATTGACAGCTAACGTGACACATTGGACCGGCATGCAGGTTGGATGGAGCAGAGGAGGTGGAAGCATGATGTCATCATCTCCACAGATCATCATTATGCAAAACTCCCTTCAGCAGGCAGCCAATCCTCGTTCAGCTGGACTCTTTCATCCAATTACTGCTGATACCTGGAGGCTCATTTACATATTAAATACCACACACACACACACACACACACACACACACACAAACAAACAAACAAACATTACAACAGCAGTCATAACAACAGGATGAGTATTTTCGCAAACAAGCCAAGGAACTCCAAAATGTTCCTTAAATTCTCAAATGTACTGAGGACCACCAGAACCTCACAGTCCTGAGTCGGGAGCTGAAGGAAATGACATTTGAGGACATCATGCAAGTCCAAGGAACAGGACATCATGATAAGGCTCTGCTGCAAGTTGTTGAGAGCAAAGAGTTTCTCCTCCAGACAGAACCAGTTCCTTACAGAAGGTCAGGGGAAGCTGGTTTCCATACCCAGAAATGTGAACCAGAATCAGCAGCTGGAGATGATTCTGGACAACACAGAGTCCAAAGGAGCTTAATTCCATAACCAGATCTCTTCCATTTGTCGTACGGACGGATATTTGAGGAGCAGCAGGGGGAGGAGAGGAGATGGATTGGTGGTGCTTGTCACCTAGGACATGTTACTGATAAAAAAACCAAAAAAAAAACCCAGATCTTTCCTGCTCACAGCCATCACCATCTACAACTTTTTCATGAAATGAGTTAGCTACAACAACTCTTAATTTCCTTTTGGGATCAATAAATTTGTTTGAATTTGAATGGAATTATATTTCTCTGGCCCACCAAACTATGTTCATGTTTATCTACTCACGAATGTGTATGTGTGTATAAAGTAAACGTTTTTTGTCCAATGCACTTTACATAAGTTAAAAAGTGTTTCAAAAACCAGAGAACACACGTGTCCCGTGTCGTCTGCTGACATGTTGCAATATGTTATAAAGGACTGTTACACAAAGAGGGAGGAGAAATTGGAGATAAAAAAGAATAAAGAATGAGCTGTGGTTACAAGAGAGAATGAGAGAGAGTGAGAGTGTTGAAGAACCCAGGACAGAGTCCTGCATGTGTGCTGGTTCCCAGCCCTGTCTGGGCCCTGTCAGCCTGTGATTTATGGCACCGAGACTGGGAGCAGTCCTCTCTGCCAGCTCAGTATTGTTACAACTGACAGCTAATGAGGCTGGACGGGCTTTCAAGAACAGCACTTAACAGAGGCCTCCAACTTCACGAGTCACAAGCTCTCCTCTTCCTTTCCCCCTTCTTTATCTTGCTCCCATTTATTTCTTTTTCCAGGGTGGCAGCAGCAGCAGTGGTAGTGTGGCGAGCTTGCAGAGATATCTGAGGATGCGGAGAGAAAATAATGCCGGCCGACAGAGATATATGAGCAGCGCTCTGTTGCTGCAGCACTTCCACTCTCTTCCTTTTGAGCAACATTAAAGCAGAGGCAGAAGAGGCAGAGCAGAATCCTGGCCTTGCTCTGCAGTAACCGTGTCATGTTTTCAGAGTTTTGTCCTCACAGTCTCCCTGCAGTGAAAGTGGAATCTGTGTGAGGTTAGCTGAACTTTGGAGCCTTGGCGGTACCTTCAACACCCCTGGCCTGAGCTGCCAGGACCACATTCTATAATCACTACCAGAGTCTTGCAGAGACCCCCTCCACACACCCTTCCACCTCCTCCCCTGGCCCCTGGTTTCATGTCAGTCGTGATTAATGGCACTAGGGCCCCGGCGCAGCTTATGCTGCCAGTTCCAGCAATGTTCCCTTGATACTTAATGAACTCTGACAAACTTCTTTTTCCTCGCTCTGTTGTTCCCTCCACAATTCACCCCCTCCAACCACATTTAAAATGCATGACACAGAGCTGCTACTGCAGCACCTTCAGGTTCGCTTTGGACCTTTGCAAATTTCTCAAGAACCCAGCATGTAAAAGTAAAACACCACGACTTTAAAATTTAAAGCTCTTAGTGTTTAAGTGTTACCCTCTACAAAATAATGTCACATCAGTTAGGAGTGAAAATCTGAAACGCTGAGGTCAAAAGTGGACTGAGCTATAACAACAACACAACCTTTAAAATATGACTTAAAGATTGGGCAGAGCAGAAGATGGTCTCTGTCCCCACCTGCTGTACACTTCAGGAAAGAATAGGAAGTCTTGTGACTCCTGTTTCATTCTTCTCTCTCTGCTGCAGCAGAAGTTTGTATTTGGATTACTGATTCAGGTCAGTTGCCCTCTAGCAATTTAAATGTTTATTTTCCTCTCTCTCTTGGAAATATAAAGACAAAAGACCGACTATAATAATCCTGTTTACAAACAGGAAACAATGAGCTCCCCAAATAAGACAAGAAGCTGTAAATAAACACCCTACAAAGAAAAAGTCTGATATAAAGGCTCGCCTGCTCAGAAAACAGTAAAAAAAGTACATTTGCAAACTGTAAGATTGCAAATGAATGGCTCACCAGAGAAAGCCATCTTTAAATAGCTATAGGCTATGTTTTTTTATTTATGTCTGTTTTGAAATAAAATATTAATTCTTCTCCATTCATATGTTAAACAGGATAATAAATATAAAATCAAACTTATTAGGCCGCTCTCGTGTGACTAGAACAACTAACCATGTTTAGTTTTATCTACGTTTTGGTTTTCTTCAAGCGGTCAGAGTCGCGGTCATACAGGTCAGTAGAGGGCGCTCTATAACAAGACAGGAAACGGAAGTTTATGACGACCAACCAATCAAGACACACTGAAAGGCCTTGCTTTCCAAATCAATGATTAACGACACACATTTGCGCAGTTAAAGGCTTTTTAAGTCCCTCGCCAAGTTATATATTGTTTTCACTTTTTCATTAACGAGGGTGCCGGTTGAGCTGTTAGAGAAATGGGTCGAAGCAGGAGTCGAACTCCTCCAAGACGGGGTAAAAAATGTTAGCTTTTGGTTAGCTTTAGCTGTAGGCTACATGTTGGTCAACTGTTTTGTTCAGAGAACGTTGTTTTCTAACTTTACATTATGGTTAACAAGTGGATTCATTGTCAGTGTACGTGTTTATCCATGCATTAATACTTTTAAATATGTCTTAAGATGTTCAAACGAAGTTAAGTCACCGAAGGGCAACAGAAACGTCTAGGTTTGTGCAGCAGTTTCTTTCGACGAGGAGTTGGTGCCGTAATTACTGAACTTATTGGTGTCAAATGAAATTTGCATTTATTCTAACAGCTTTTCATCAAATTAATGCAGACTGTCTTGATACCTCCTGCTTATATATTCATTTCGCATGAACTGTTTGGATTTGCATTTATTGCGTCGGTTTCCTGAGACCTTCTGCGTAAAATCTTTTCCTGATTCGTGTGACTCTTGTGATAAAAGTTCGTTTTACGTGAGCAAATATATTATTTTAGACACAAAGATTTACACAAATCCTATGGGTAAAAGATTTAAACGGAAAAACTGCTTCAGTCAGACTTTATTTCACCTTAACTGATGGGATGAAATGGTCGAGTCTTTTAAGAAGACACATCCTGAAGTTAATAAGATAAAGAACCATGCAGAGACTACTAAAGGGGCAGGTGGTCAAACTAAAAAGGGCACATATGACCAGATTCTAGGGCAGAATTTTATCAAGAGTCTCACACCGCTTACAACAGTTTACATACTATGATGTATTGCAAAATAGAAAAACAAGGGATTCAAATGTAGTGAGAGCTATCAAATGGCACCATACATTTGTGTATTCAAATGAGAATTTCACTCTGCAGGACTCCTTTAATTTTAGGTAGGTGTAGAGATTTTCAAAAGAGCAAATATATAAATTGGGAAACTAGATAACTGAACAAATTTTGTTTTGAAACAATTACACTGCTGAAAATATAAACAGAGGGACACAATGCAACTGTGTAGTCAACTGATGATAAACAACAACCAGGATGTTTATTGTCCTGGGACCTGAGTACATGTTCAATGAACAAACCTAACATTTTGCCTCTGTATCCATTTTGGTTTCTGTCTGTTTCACGTTTTGACAGAACCACATTTTACCTGTGTTCCTCCAGTTCTCTACATATTTGCTCATCTTCCTCCACAGCTGTAGATTTCACTGACAGCACTTCTCGGGAAAATGTTCTATTCTCCCAGAAATTTCACCACAAAATTATTATTTTTTTTGCATAATACGGTCTGCTTCCACTGGCTGGCAGAAGCAACTCATCAAAATAAAAGCTGTAACATGCAACTGTTAAATGCATTGACTTGTGGTTTGCATGTTGAGTTAACTTGCCTCCAACATCGCAGGAACTACAGTGACTATTGCGCACATGTACCGATGTACGATGTATGTCGTTTGAGCATCGTCACTGCGATCAGTGACGATGCTCAAACGACATATCGTGCAGCTTTAACTCTGGTGTTGTCAGTCACACATATGTTGAGTTAACAGCAGTTGTATCGAAACCAAAATAAGTTGCAAAAAATTAACTGTAAACAAAAACAGCTGAAATGATCGATTTATTAGAGAACTGTAATGCATGGATACCAGCGTGCCATATGAAATGCTTCATTTAATGTGATTTTTAAATTTATTTATTATTTTACCTAGTGACAGAAAGAAGACGATCTCGCTCAACTTCACGGGAGCATGAACGAAGGCGAAGGGAGAGGGACCGCTCTCGCTCCAGGGATCGGGACAGAGACCGCCGCAGAACTCGCTCACGGTCTCCACATAGGAGGCGTTCAAGGTAAGTTAATTATTTCATGTTTTTATTTCTAACCAATGTAAAATGTAATTGCTTAAACACTAACTTAATTTTAACATTCACCTCCCAAATATTAATGTATGTAGAGATTTGTTTTTAAGTAAATGTCAGTTCAGTTGTCAAAGAAAAGGATTTTACCCCTTTGTATTCATCTTTTTTTTTTTATCTATCAAACGGTATAAAATTTGAACAAACAAAAGCAGATGTTTTATTTCGTTAGTCTTTATAACCCGTCCTGCAGCCATCTTTGTGGTCCTTGTTCAGGTCTCCGCTCAGGCGTCATCGCTCCTCCTCATCATCTCCTGTGAGGCAGAAGGACAGACGTGATGATGAGCGTAAAGAAGGGAAAGAAAAGTCAAAGCCCATTCAGATCTCCGGTATTAAATTGCACACTATTTTAGAAAAAATGTTTTATTGTAGTGTCTAAGTTGTGATTTGGGTGGCCTGGTAATTTTTTCCTGTTTGACAGCTGAGGACATGGAGGGCAAAACAGAAGAGGAGATTGAGATGATGAAGCTAATGGGATTCTCCTCATTTGATTCCAGCAAGGTGAGTGTGCTATTCAGCCATAAGGTGGCGCCATTTATTCCCAAAAGTTTATTGTATTCCACAACCCAACTAAAGACCCAAATGTTTTTGATTTCAAAGCTTTTACACTTTTAAATGAAATAAGGAAAAAATAATCAAATACTGACTGGTTGCTTTTTTCATATTGGTATTCCTCTAAATGGACTATAACATTTTTTAATCTGCATTACAATTTTTTTTTTTATGTGTGTGACTTATTAAAGTTGTAATCAATTGGTTTTACACAGGGGAGGAAAACTGATGGATCAGTAAATGCACATGCAGTCAATGTTACTATGAAAAGGAAATACAGGTATGTTTTTTTTTTTAAATCCAGATAAAGTCCTTCATCAAAACAAATAAAAATGACAAAGATTTAGATATTAAGGTGATAATTGGGTGAGATTTTAAGAAGCCTTCAATCAGTATTATCTAATCCACCAGGTTTATCACTGATTTGTTTTAAGCAATGGATCCAGCTCATCCTCAGTTATACATTTAACTAAAATGACTTTTTTATTATCTTTTCAAATTAATTTCATTAGACTTTACCACTTGTATATTGTCTGATTCTAGTAATAATTGTAGTTTGCTATTTCCAAAGACTTAGTAGGAACAGTCCCATGCAGTTGAATACATAAAGACTTTTTACAAATTTTTATTTCTACTCATAATCTCATTTATAGTTCACCATATTTTCTTATTACTACACTGCTCAAATTTGATAGTTTCTTTTCTAAATATGAGAATCTCTCCAAATCCACAGATAATTGCCTAAATGTATTTGGAGAGTTTTTGCGTGCTGTATATTTGGCATGTCGTTTATGAAACGTTGTTATGAAAATTAAAAAAAAAATTTTGTATACAACTTTAGGCCAAGTCTTAGGGACTTTTGCCTTTTACATCCAAAGCTGTGATATTCTCACTAAAGCCTACTGGTACAGAAACAATAATGGAGCACTTTTCAGGACAGTTTGTATAAATATGTTCAATATATGCAAGTTATTTCTCTAGCATTGTTGGAACTAATTCTAGTAGAAGTTAATTGAGAGATGACACAAGTGTTGTGAGGGAAATGGTAATGCAGTGTTTTCCTGAATCTTTTTTTAGGCAGTACATGAACAGAAAGGGAGGATTCAACAGACCGCTGGACTTCATCGCCTGAAAATGTCTTCTTGTTTTTTAAAAGTTTGACCCTTTTCCTCTGGCATGAAAAGAATACCAGTTAAATGTAATTTATGATGCAGCAGTTGTTTTTTTATTTCTACTCATTTATAGCTCAGTGCTGATCAGATGAGCTTTTTGTTTTTCAGTTTGATGATGTTCTAAATAAAAACGTTTAAGCTTGGTGTAGTTCTAATTTTGAAAAATGTTCACATTTAGACTTGGTCTTGTATGTGCATAAATCATTGTACTGTAGCACAGTGACATTACCCTTACACTAATTTTACAATTATTGCACCTCTTAGAGTATATTTTCCTATATTTGAAGGGGGTCTCTGGTTGTTTTTTTTTCACGTATCAAGCAACTTGATCCATTCTGCTGTCCTCGGATCAGTCAATCCTGCGGTCTGGTTTCTCAACAATTGAAATCAGTATTGTGTGATAATGCATTTGTGGTTGCCCATTCCTGTGGCGTATTGCTTTAATATAGTTAATTGGTTTAGCTGCCCATCATGTTTGTAAATCTGTAAAATCAAGCCACACGTCCCCTAACCTTTTATCTATTCCCCCCACCCCACAGACAGACACACATTTTGAGACTTATTGTTGACGGCGACCGTAGATGCATAGTAGTTCAAACCTTAGTGATTTACATTGTATTTGTTTAAGTTGTGTCGTGCTGTTTGGCGCCCCTGTTTCTAAAACCTTTTGTTAGCCAAAAATTCTCACTCTGTATTTGAAAAAATCCGTTTCAGATCTCAAATAGACATTAAAACACCAGAACTCTTGAAGAGATCCTTAGTGTTGCAGCTGCAGTTTAAATTTTCTAAAGCTCAATTTCTATTAATAAAAAAGCAAGACCTCAGTTTGGTGCTTGAGTTTGATGGAAGCACAACCGTGTAGTGTTGGGTGGAAGAGTTAGTATATTCATAAACAATGCTTCCATTTGTGCATGCATTAACTAATATGGCCAATCCCTTGTCAACACATTTTTGTAATAAATACAATCTTTTGAAAAAACGGGCAGTTTTTTTCTTTTAAGATATTTTGAAATATCTGCACCTGGATGTTACTTAGTTTTTGGTGTCAACACTTAGCTGGTATATCAGATGGGATCACCACATACTGATGCAGTATGAGTGAACTTGTGCTAACATTTAAAATCATACATCTCAATTTATCTCAACTGTCATTAAATGCTGGTAAGTTTCCTGAATTAATATTGTAGTCAAAATGTGTTTAGACAGCTAGAAAAATGTCAAAACAAATTGCACAATACTTGCTTTATGTGCAAAGATTTTATCTTTTATAGAATCTTGTTTTCGTCTGACATTTGTTGGGTAACATCTCATCACGTTATCTATTTATGTTCTATTACGTTCTATAGCTAGAAGCTGTTTTAAAGAAAATCACTGTATATACAGAAAATAAGACCTTTTTAGTTACTAATGCGCATACGTAAAATCTGGCATCACGTTTAGTTTCGTATATCCCTGCATAGATTGACTTTTACACACTTTTTAATCAGCTTTATTATTTTTACCTTACGATAACCAAACTTAGGTGCAGTGTTGCTAGTTGTCAGAACAGAGTGCAGAGCACAGCTGAGACAAAGATGGATATGAACACAGTTTAGATCAAGTGTATTTTAACAAACCAGAAGTAGGCTTGAACATATTTAGACCACAATGCATCGCAAAATACTGACTTCCAGTATATGCATTAATATCTAAAAAAGGTCAAACTTGTCTTCACTAGAGATGTGAAGTTCACATTTAGAATCTTTTGAATGACTCTTTAAAACGATTGATCCAGTCGCAGTCGTTCGTTTTTGTTTTTTTTTTGTCTGAGTGCATTTTCCTCCTCAGATGCAAACATACACTGACATGAAGAAGAACAGGCAAAAGAGAAGAGTGCACCAATCGTTTAAAAGGAACATGTAGCTCGGGTCAAGAAGCACAGTTTCACAAGTCAAGTGGTATGGATGTTTGTCGTTAGTCACCAAGCTTGACCATATGTCCAGATGTGTGGCCACGTGTGATGCAGGCTGTGCTACGTGACCGGCTGTGCCACAACTACTCTATCAAAATGAACCCACAAGATCCAGCTTTATCATTTTATTAGCTCGTGCCATCCACATTCTATAGCTGCGCTGTGCAGGTCTAAAGGCATGGGCTAATGAGCTAAGAGACAAAAAGTCCCCCTAAAGGCACACTGCTTTGCAAAATAGTTAAAATGAGCCCCAATTTTACATGTACTCTGTCATATCAAAGAAATCACATTACATTTTCTGTATTGAATATTAAAACATAGCATAAACTATGTCACAGTTATTGACCTACCTGTAAGTGATTGTAACTTAGCTCAGAGGTCTTCAGCGATGAGATCGTTCTCCTTCAATTTGTCAATAAGAACATTAACGACTACATCTCTTCTCACGTCGCCTTGCATTTCGTAATTCTTTCTCCAAGTGTTGTCGTATAAGGTTGGCTTTTTCAAGTCTGCTTTTTAATTCTGCAGCATCTGGAAGCTGGTAAGCATGATCCTATAAAATAGATCTGTTTTAATTTTAGTGTTACAGTGAATAACTTATTATTACAGAAATACACAACTAGCAACTTTCCATGTAATCAGCAGGAGATTCTAACAGTGGTACTTAAACCATTAGTCAGTGCGTCTGTATTCGATCCACAAGGCTAACCAACTATGGCAGCTTGGTGGACAAAGTGCAAGGTAGGCATTGTACCTCACTGCCCACCCTCGTGTCGACTTTGGTAAACTTGACCGTCAACTGGTCTCACTTTTAAGATCACCTGATTTAATTCATAAAGTAGCATTTATATACAACTTACCTGTGCCACAGATCTACACTGGTCGGCCAATGTCTTATTAGATTGTAATGATGGTGATGTAACATCTGCCTGCAGTCTGCCGATAGTGTTGTTCAACGAGGTTCTTTGTGATGAAATTTTCTTCTGCAAAAATTATATTTTATCATTTGTAGTTCATGCGGACCATGCAATGCCAGTAGTTTATCACATTTTGGTTTTACGGTTATACTCATGGTATAGGACTGGTCAGTTTTTACTTTTAGGATCACCTGACTTCAGTATATAAAGTAGCATTTATATACAACTTACCTGTGCCACAGACCTACACTGGTCGGCCAATGTCTGATCAGATTGTGATGATGGTGATGTAACATGTGCCCGCAGTCTGCCAATAGTGCTGTTCAATGAGGTTCGCTGAGGTGGAGTTTTCTTCTGCAAAAATGTATGTTTATCATTACTAAGCCATGTTGACTTTGTAATACCAGTAGATTATTACACTTTAGTCTTAAGGTTATACACGTGGTATGGTACCGGTCAGTTCTCGTGCACTTTCGGGTCTCTTTCCGGCATGGCAATTGTAATGTTATTGACAAAAAGAAATACAACGATCTGATTGGTTGTTATCTTTAAGATACCCAGGAGCAGCAGTTTCTCACGAGAACTGACAGGGCCTACAATGCCAATTACCATTAGTGCATACATTTCCTTACCTGCAGACGTGGAGGAAACTGAAACACTGATGGCACAGTATTTAGGCGTAGCCTTGTTGTCTGACCTGTTCTGTCAAAATCTTCTGGTTTAAAGTGAGCAGAGCACAAGTAGTTCCCTCTCCCAGGCTGCCACAACCATCCTTTCTTCTTCACTCGATTCATTGCTTTTGCCCACTGTAACCTCAGGTTCTCATCTTTCGGAAAGCTATAACAGGCAAATACCAATATCCGGTGTAACTTTCAAATAGGTAATTTCATAAGAAGCTATTGGCAGGGTCATGGGTCTCATTCTATTTAAAAACAGATAATATCAAACAGTGCACCATAGACACCGGGGTTCAGTAATGACATTTTGCCAGTCCGTACTAGTTAAGTTAAAGGCTTAAATATATTTAACTTCCGTTGTGATCTCAAAATTGGACCACAATGCTTTGCGCAAAACAAAAATGGCGGTATCTGTGTCACGGGCATGTTTTTATTTCTGGCAAAGATGTTTGTGTCAGAAACAACACGAGGGCACAGTTTTGTGAAAATACAACCAAGGAAAAAGTTAGAACCGATACTTTCCCGAAAATCTTAGAAATTCCAAATCGTAAAGCTTTATAATTGCCTCAAAGCAGGCTGGAGCTGACGATATCCTTTATTTTTTTCAGTACAAGTTGATTTTATTAGTGCCCGTTTTCTTAAACATAGCCGTGTTATTAGAGAAACACTTACCGATGAAATGTTACTGTTTTCGGGCATTTTCCTCGACGATTCGTGCAAGCAAACGCTGCACAGTGTGTAGGCATTTCCTATTGTTGAACGACTTCTCCAAAATGGCGTCAACCCCTCTTCGTGAGGCGTATTAGCGGTTAGCAAATAACGTGTGGTGTACATTACCGCCACCTAATGATCGCATATGAAACAACGCGTGTCCAAAAAACATACTTAATTGGCTCGTGCGCTTGTGAGCCGTAGCAAATCTACGGTGGCCCTGAGGTGCAAAACACTACAACATTAACGAAAACATAATTACAAATTCAAAAACACAACAACATTAACAAAAACACAATTACAAATTCAAAAACACAACAACATTAACAAAAA
>JAVKLF010000001.1:3147561-3158597 GCA_034783495.1 Millerichthys robustus
CACACACACACACACACACACACATACACACACACACACCACAAAGAGACCATAAGCACCGTGCAACACAGAGCCCACCATATTATAGATAAGGGACTGAAACACAGAGCTGAGAGGAGAGAGCAGAGCACAGAGACAATCTAACAGAAGAAAGGACCCAACAGAGATGAGTCGGACAGACAAAGACAAGCCTCGGCCACCCTGTCACCGGAACCACGGTCCTGTTGTAAGGGACTTCAAAAGGTGTGCATGAGAATAAAAGATCTGGAGGGGAGCGCCAGGAGTAAAGACGCCTGCAGAGGGGCTCGTGTTGGTCAGTGCAGGGGTCAACACCAATTCGGCTTCAGCTAAGGACCCACAACTGTCTCAGCCTGTAGATGAACTGACCAGAACTTCACTAAACTTTTAAATTTGCAAGGTCAGAGAACCAAATCATTTTATTTCCTTGTTGCATGAGCTCATCTATAGGCCACTCCAGAGGGCAGAAACTAGAGAGCTGCAGATTACTTCTCCCATGGCGAGCATTTGGGTCTCTCAACTGGGAACCATTTGCACCTTCAGGATTTTCTCCTTGCTGCTTTCTGTCCTGTTGCTTTGGGGGCCTTTCTGCGTGGAGAGCAGCCCCATCTCCAACGCTCATCGGAGGCAACGTCCTGCTCCAGGACTGGGGGACGGACATGGAGGGGTGGTGGATCCATCATTGTTGGAGCAGGACAACAACATGAAAATGCAAGACCTGATGGAAAGCCTGAAGGAGCAGTTTCTGCGAACTTTTAACCTATCCGGTTTAGGTCCTCCACCTCTGTCAGCTGGAAGTACAAGAGAGGAGCCTCCTGAATACATGATGGAGCTTTATAACCGCTTTGCTAATGATCGGACTGCCATGCCCACAGCCAATATTATACGCAGCTTCAAAAATGAAGGTACAGCTTTGTTCTATATCATGACAGCTTTCCTTAAACATACAAGTGTTCAAGACTTAGGAACTGTTTTATTTTTTTAATTGTTTATATTTTCTAAAAATAACAAATATGATTTTTATTAGCACTTAATCATGAATTTAAATAAGGAGAGAAAGTACAAAAGTATAGAGCGTACAGAAAGTTATTTAAATATGCAGTTTTTAATAGACTGGCTAAAATCTTGTTTAAACTTGTTGTAAATTTCCCTCAGGAAAGAATAAAGTATTTTTTAATTGAATTGGATTATTCTCTAGTCTAACAAGAGAGCTTTTCTTTACACAGCAATTTTTTGTAAAACAAAGTTTTATTTTTTCACATTCAATAAAAATGTAGTTTTTGATACATTATTTTGCACAGAAATAAGTAAATAAATGTCATTGAAATTTAGTTAGAAAGAAGCTTTTCTTTAAAGAAGTCTAATTTGTTTTTTTAAATCTCTCTGTTTAGACACAAATCCCAGTGTTGTGGGTTTTGGAGGAGTGAGACGTCACCCACTCCTCTTCAACGTGTCGATTCCCCATCATGAACACATCACAGCAGCCGAACTTCGCCTCTACACTTTGGTCCAAACTGACCGCCACCTCTACGCTGGTGTCGACCGCAAAGTCACCATCTATGAACTGGAATCCCAAGACTGGTTGGGCAACATGACTGATGCAGCGAGAGGCGACACGTTCCAGGAGGTACAGGAACGGACCGTGCTGGTGGAGTTGGCCTCACGCCAGGTTTATGGGACCGATGACGGCTGGGAGGCTTTTGACCTTACTGCTGCAGTTCAGCGTTGGCACAAATCTGACGGTGGCACCACACGCCGGCTGGAGGTGCACATCTCCAGCATTGGTGACAATGAGAATGATCAAGGCACAAAGAACAACAGCAACGATAAGAGTTCCCCAGAAGCAGACATGAGGATCGAAAACAGCTCTGAGGAAAAGCATAAACCCCTGCTGATTGTTTTCTCTGATGACCGGAGCAGTGATCACCGTGACGACAGGCGAGAGCTGAATGAGATGATCGACCATGAAACGTCTAACGCAGTTCTGCAGAATGACATGAAGAGGGACCTGGACGGGCTGTGGGGGGAGCTGGGAGAGGACGGGGATGGGGGAGACCCAGATGAAGAAGATCTCATCCAGATGCGCTCTAACTTGATCTATGACACCGCCTCTCGCATTCGACGCAATGCCAAGGGCAACCACTGCAAGAAGCAGTCTCTGTATGTGGAGTTCAAAGAAATTGGATGGGACAGTTGGATTCTGGCACCGACTGGTTACGATGCCTTCGAATGCACGGGCGTTTGCTCCTTCCCACTGACAAAGCATGTCACGCCAACGAAGCATGCCATCGTCCAGACCTTGGTCAACATCAACAGCCCTCAGAAGGCAGCTCAGGCATGTTGTGTGCCGACCAAGCTGGACCCCATCTCGCTGCTCTACCTGGACGACACAGGCGTGGTCACCTACAAGTACAAGTATGAAGGCATGGTCGTGGCTGAGTGCGGCTGCAGATAGTCCACAGTTTCAGGCACATCAACGCCTTGTAAAGTCTTATCACAAAAGGAAAGATGCAAAATAAACAATAAGCTACATGAAGATAAGTCAAGAAGGTCTTTGAGAAAAGACATAGAAGCTTGTTGGAATCTTTGTGAGAGTTACTCACTAAGTCTGCATATGTTCATTGTTGATGAACCTGATGTGCAATCCAAGTGAACAAATATATATATATATATATTGTACCTTAAGATAGAAAGTAATACTTCATCTTTTAAGGGAAAACAAGTAGAGCTGTGCAACAGAACTACAGTCAGAATGTTGTCACTGAAAAAGTCATGCTTTCATTACTACAGGACTTAAAAATGCATAGGTTTTCTAAAAGGACTGAGTCTATCCTAAAATCTGGTGGGAACTAGTGGGTCAGTTGTACTCCTCCCTCTCCTCCCCCCCTTTGACATCTTCCTCTCCACTTATCTCTGGCCTCCCCACTCAAAGCGAACTACTAATCAGCACTTCATGTGCCTCGGTGCAGTCAAATGACCTGCCTGAGGCAACCTGACAAGCCATGGGCTGTACAGACCCACCTCCAGCTTCCTACAGGCCCACCTCTGGCCTCCTACAGCCCCCTGACATGTGAGCACTGTGGAAGCGGTCCCGGTGGCAGGGTTATTTATCTCCTTCCTGTTTCCCTACTCACATGCTTATTTTCCACTTTCCCTGAGTCACAGTGATAGCAAGGTGTTGGGGGTTAAAAAACATGTATGCCACCACTCATGGTTGGAGGACTTGAACCCATTTGGACACTTCTGATGTGGTGGGACATGGGATTGTCCACATTCTTGGGCAACCTTTTAAACTGACTGTCATATCTCCAACCAAGTGGTCCATCACTTCTGTAGAAAAATTGCCTTTACTGAAGAATACTTTGACTTTAAGTAAACATGTCAAGGAGGCCATGTTGGGTTGGTTACCCAAATGAAATACTTCCTTTTGTTATAAGCCGTTTGATACGTCTGCTGCTTGTGTCAAATAAAATATTATTTATTGTTCTAATTTATTAATTTCTAAACAAAGTTGATGACTGTATATGTACATTTGTAAGTCAGTGTAGAGCAAGTTTTGTACCCTTGACAATGCATTTGCAGCACAAAATAAATTTTGTTGGGAAAAATTTTATTTTTTTTATTATGTATTTACAAAAAACTCTTGATTCTCACTGTTTCCAAAGCTTTGCACACTGGGTCATTAAAGATGTTATAAGAATTGCCTTCAATCAAGATGCATAAGACTCTGGGACTCACTTATGCTTAACACTGAACTTCACTGTGCATAAAGTTTTGTTTATATTCGGGGGTTTTTAATCGAAGAATTTCTTTGCCATCGGTTTTGGAAGTAGCTGTAGGAAAAGACAAGCAATGCATTGCTAACATTCAGATCATTCATACCATCACTATCTGCTTCAGGGTCATAGTTCACACAACACACAAACAGAGCACCATGGGAAAATACAAAGAGGGCCCGCTAATGAACAAAATAAATGGCCTGTTCTCCACACTGACAGCTAACAATCTGAAAACATAAAAAAGTGATGAAAAAAACTGTTTGGAAAAAGAAAATGTCACCAAAAAAATGAGCGCACAATGGTCATAATAAAATATTTATTTTTGTGCCAAAAATGAACACATGCACATTGGTGCTGCACATAAACAAAATGTAAGAAAATATATGGTTTAAAATATATATGTTTCTCAAACTCAAGGCTTATGATGTTCCTTACAATTTTATCAGGCCCACAAGATATTATCTTTAATGCATCAGAACTGACTCACCTGACAAACTGAGTCTCTTTTGCTTCTTAATTTGCTCAGAAAACCGATGATATAAACCCAAGACTTCTCTTAGAAAATAACCAATATAATCAATAAGTTACATGTGTTCTAAACTCTGTATTTATTGTGGTAAAGGTAATTTATATTTTATAAGAATAACATATGACATTTGAAAACCAAATCTTGTTAATATATCTTTCTTTTAAAAACTTTTTCATAAATATTCACCCACTTAGGCCCAGTTTGACTGAGTTTGATAGTTCTGCTAAAAAGCTGAAATTGTGTAAGAATAATATTCCATCAAAGCTTGTACCATTCGACATGCAAAGAGTTGATTATGTTATTATTATTGTTATTGTTGTATATATTCTACATAGTTGTAAGATTTGATTGTATCTGAATGCCTCTGCTAAATATAGCTCATACATAGCTTTACTTTTGTGTTACAGTACTTCTGTGCAACTCGTGTTTACGGATGACTATAGGGGCCTCTTGGATTTGGCAGCAGCCCATAAATAACAAGTGACTCCGGGATGTATCAGAAGGCAAACAATTTAGGCCCCGAGTGACCTCTCATGTAAAACAGGGCAAAGGTTGTTTAAAAATAATTCAGAAAAAATGAGAGCAAGAACCGCGGTTGATGTAACAAGAGGCAGCCTCGGATATTTTAGGCTCACTAATTGAATATTTACTGATTAAATGAGGACATATGAATCTGGCCTCTGTCACTGGTTGGCAAACATTCAGGACGATAAAGACGGCGAAGGAGGGATCTGTGCTTTTTCACACTTTTTGCTTTGAAACAGTTTTATTTATTTAGAAAAAAATTAATCTGTCCGAGTTTTGCTCCAAAGCCATAACATAAAGGACTTGGTGACTACGTAATGAATGTTGAACCTAACAAGTAAACAAGCGGAAGAACTTGAGCTATGGAGTGCCTGGGATTCTGTATTCTCCACTGACTGCCATTACAACGCTGGCTGCAGGACGTCGACGTGCCTCTCGATGTGAGGCACGTCCCAAAGCTGCATGACTCGCCCTGACTGTGACGTGAGGTCTGTAATAGGGCCTGATTGTTTCCGTTTTGGGTCACTCTGTTTATCGTACCATCTTTAGGCAACTCCACCACCCAGCACTCATCTCTCTGTCCCCAAACGTATGTTTTTTTTTTCCACGAACAAGAACAGTTTGTGCAACTGCTGCTTCACATTTATGTCCATAATCACCCCCAAATGTTCAAAAACATCTTAGCAGTTTACATCTGCAGTGGTGAAAGTTCTTACAGGCTTTAAGAGGGTTGGTAATAAAAAACAGATGTTTGGTTCAGTTCTGGCAGAAGCAGTTTAACTCAACGATTTATCTCAGAAAAATCTATTTTCTAAATGAAAAGTAAAACAAGCAACATTTTTTTTAAAGGTAATGCCTTTGACTCTCAGAAGAAACAATGAAAACATTTCAGACTGTGAGAAAAGATGAGAAAACTATAGTGATGACTTTAGTTTCACTAAATTTATGCATTGATACTTATGACACTTCTGCAGATTTATGAAAATCTTTAAGTATTTCATGAAGCCTTAAAGGATAATTTGGTCTAGTTTGAAGTAAAAGTTATAAATAATAATTAACCTGTTGTAGACAACTTCTTGACGGCACTTTGGCCTTAGCCATACTTTGACTGCTCATTAGTTCTGTCAGAATGAAATCCTTGTTCTCCAAACCGAGTCCATTCAGAGAGCGATCTACAACAGGTAAGATGTTAATTATAGCTTTCACACATAAACCCACTTCAAAATGGTCTTCAATTCAAATCTGTTTATTTGTATAGCGTCACGTCACAACAAACATTTCAGGGCTCTGTACAAAACAACAATCACGTGAAGAAAGCCAGCAGAAGTTTTACAGCACCTCAGATTTTAAGTTGTCTTTACTCATCCTGCTCTCATCTGTCGAGTTTGTTTCCCCCTCAGGTCTTTCTGTTCTGCGAACATCAGGACACTTTCTACTTCACTGCCCCCTGCTGTGCCTCCCTCCATATATTTCAAATCCAGATCCTTCATCCTACTCACAAGACTCAACATCTCTTCTGTTCTCATTTCTTCTCTGTTTTGTTTTAAAATATTGTTCTTAAAATGCTGTGTTAGTAGAGTAATGCTTCTCTTCAACTGTTGATGGAACTCCTCGGGGTTCACACTTCTTCTTCTTATACATTGGGATAAATCCAGTCCTCCCGCTGCTGTGCATGATGACTCAGGGATTTCACTTTTTAACGACACACGCCGTATGTCTGGCTCCAGTTGAGTTGGAGCTGTAATGAAGTGCAGGAAGCTTGAGCAACTTTAAATTCTCTGCTGTCCCTTTTTCATGTGAACAAAGCACAAATGAAATCAGTCGCTGGCAACAGGATTCTGCACAAAACTGATCCTCAGGTTGATTCTGCCTCACAGATTTAGTGTCAATAAAGATAACTTTTGGGGAATTGGGCTACAAATGCAAATAAAAACCATGTTTTCGAACATGTGGTTTTCATTTCACAGTTAAATCCCCCAGAGTTAGTCCGCTCTATAAACGAGACAGCAGAGAGGCCCAATGTGTTGAAACTAGTGACTGCAATAACGACACAAAAAACTAAACTCCACTAAAATTAATAACACCAAGAGCTTATTTATAGTTATAGTATATGTGACCCATCGCATCAAACTGAGGATTAAATCAAATCTGGTCAAAATGACCTAAGAATACTTTCAGATTTCTGACTTTTTAAGCTACATTTTGATTCCTAAATCAAACTGATATCATGAGCGGCTCCAGAGAAATGCTTTGTTTTGGCTTCAGCAGGATAGTTTATTGATATTTCATTTTAATCCTTACTAATAAGGAATTTTTGATGTCATTATAAAGAGGACACCTCAAACAAGATTTGGATTTTAAGATCTACCAGCTGTGGAAAAAAAAAGCTTTGCTAGTGTTATGTAAAAATATCTTATGAAGGAACTTCCCATGTGAACTTAATTTGCAATTTAGTGCAACTCACATCTGCTATGGGAGAGCAAGGCCACAGGGTGTGTTTTCTAATTTGTGACTGATTGCTTGGGTTCATGCTTTTTATTGTTTTGAGAATTCCTTCGAGGCTCCTGCCGGGTTTATCGACGGTAAAGTTCTGTCTGGGAGGCAGATCAGAGACGAGCAGAAAGGCAGATGGAGCAAGATAGTGGTGTCTTTTGTTTAAAGAAAGAAAAAAATCTTTTAAAATCACATTACATATATTTCATATAAACAACCATAGATTTTCATTATATTTTGATAAAATGTAATTTGTTGCAAATGCACTATAGCTGCTTTAGTTATAGCCCATGGGTCACATACTGTATTTGTCGTTCTCTAGGTCTGTGGTGGCTAATTTAACCGAGTAGACTGAATCTAAATCATCTGTAGATTACTCTGAGAAATTAAAATCCTCCACTGGTTCATGAGATACTTAAAAAAAACACAAAGACAAGTATCATCTCCTGCTTTTCGGCAGCAGTCAGAAATTATAAAACAAATCTGCCTCACTTTCACACGGTTCACATCAAATGATTTGATTTTCACATGATCTCAATACTTGTGAGCATTTTGTCTTTACATTTCAAAATAAATGTTGACAGAACTTTTTAGTGAATGGTTGTTTGTCTCATTTGTCTCTATGTGAGACTATGGAGACCTGTCCAGGTTAGCCCCGCCCCTCGCACTGTGACTGCTGGATATGGGCACCAGTGACCCTGAAAGGAAGAAGCGGGTTAAGATAATGGTTGGATAACTTTTTTCAAAGATAAAGGAAGAACTTGACATTTTCTGCAACAAAACACAAGCTAAAAGAAAACATTCCTTCAGTTGTTCCCTTTTACTGTATGTCCATATTCAGCTGCCTCACGTTGACAAAATAATAATAATACTTTATGAATCCCCAATTAAGAAATTAACTCTATATTGTTTTTCCCATCACACCTGTGACCACACATATGGAGCCGTGGGCTTCCATCCAGGCTGCCCGGGGAGCAGCTGGGAGGTTATGGGAGTGGGGCATTCCAGCTGTATGTCTTGGGAGCTGAACCGGCAACCTTTCGATCTACGGAACATCTTCTCTAACCTCTGCAACACCACTCCCCCGTGCAAAACACTAAAAGAATTTAAAGTGATTCCATGTTTGAGCAATGAGGCGCATTGATTAATGTTTGTTTTCCTTGTTTCGTGGTTTTATGGCAGCATTTTAGGTCTGGGTCACAGCTCTGCATTCATGCACGGTACGTGCCAAACAGCTGGTCCCAGTGGGTGAAGTAGGGGGCGTAGTTGGCATTTTGCTGACTGTGGTGGTATTGGTGGTGGGGGGCTCCTCCCATGCAGGGAAGCAGTCTGTGTAGAGCCCAGGGCAGTTTGTAGCCACAGTGGTCCTCCACTGCCAGCCAACAGTTGAGGAGGTGGAAGAGGGCTTCGCTGAGAGGGTGGCAGCCCAGCACCCACGTGCTGCTCAGAGCCAAGAGCAGCAGAGACAGCAGCTCCGCGGAGCTGGCGTCCTGAGCTGCCAGAGCGAAGGGAACGTGGTGCTCGTGGTGTGCCTGGTGGACTCTGCGATACAACCATGGGACCCTGAAAAGAAAACACAAACAGTCTCAGTTTCTTCGTAGAGGCTTTCTATTTACACCGCACAGTTCACGTCAAATGATTTGATTTTCACATGAACTCAATACTTGCGTGCACCTCTGGGGGGGAAGGCACCGCCCAGAGACGCCCCAACCAAACCTTATTTTGTAAGTTTGTCCACCTACAACAAAATGAACAGTTTCTATTGTTGCCGGAGATTCTTTTTAATAAAGAGAGACAATATGGCAACTAAAAAAAAAACCCACACACAATCAGTTAGGAAAATAAGTCCGGTTTAATGATGCTCTCATTAAGTGTAACAGGACTTTCCTGGAGAGTCGGTCCACAGTTTGTCGGTCACACAGCTCTTCCAGTGATACAGGCCTGCCCTCTAGCTTTAACAGAACTGATGACCTTGTTTCTTTGTATCAGGCTTTTGCTTAAAAGACACTTTCTCATAATCCTGTGGGTGGATGTACTGCTTGAAACGATCTCATCCCTGAGAAATTTTGACAGATATTTCTTTTGTAATAAATTGATTTTAAAAAATCAGCATGCTGGGTTTTACAATCTACCTTAAAATTTCTAGGAAACTGGTTCTGTGCTCGTCTGTCTACTGAATCCGTTTCTTTCTGTCCAACTTCTACACTGTTATTTGTAAGACCAAAGCTCTGGGTGGACATCGAGGACAGAAGAACTGTACGGGACTGGAATGGGCCACAAGAACATCAGCAAGAAGCGTGGTGAGAGACAGCTGTGATTATTTGGAAATAGAATAAATAGAAAGTTACCATCAGTTGCCCTTTTATCAAAAATAAATGTTCTAAAGCTGTTGCTGTTTTTTTTAGAATTAGAGAATCACTTGATGTGAAATGTTTTGAAAACTCTTCTAATCCATATGTTCTAGCCTAATGTGTTGGAAGGTGGGGAAAGTAGACCCCAGAATTGCTGATGATACAAAGAATCAACAAAACGATCGCAGGTGATTAAAAGAAACATTCAAAGCAACAATAAAGAGAATGAGGGGGAGCCAGTCACGTGACCCACGCACCTGTGCATGACGTAATGCCACATAAAGAAGAAGGTATCGAACAGGAGCAAACACGCCACGACCTCCACGCAGAGCTGCCAGCAGGTGGGGGCCAGCTCCGGGACCTGGGGGCTCCTCAGCGTCTGCAGCAGCGTCGTGGCGGGAAGCACCACCGTCACGTACCTGAAGAGGACCCGACAGAAGCACTCCGACCACCTGCGGAGCGACGGCGGCAGGGTCGAACCGGCGGCTATCCGCCAGGACCGGACGCGCGCGCACACGCTGCCCAGCGCGTCGAGCGCGAGGAACGGAGCGCAGAGCAGCACGTGCGTCAGGAAGGCGACGGACGCGGCCAGGTGAGGGGCCAGCAGGACTTGCTCCTGCCGCGCTCTCACGCACTCCCACAGGTCCTGCAGGCCTGGCGCGTGCTCGGGCTCCATCGGTGCCGCATGTCACGCGCACGCGCCTCCTCGCTGAGAGTCTCGGCGGATTCCCGACTGTTTTTCTCCGCTGCTGCTGCTCGGCGGACTGACACGGGAGGCAGACGGTGCTGCGGATCATAAAGTCTCCTCACGCTGCCAGGAGGAGGAGGGGCCCGCCCCCACTTTATGTCCTGATTGAAGCAGTTAATAAATCTGTGTTGGATCAGCTGGTAAATCCCCGTGATTTACACAATAAACGCCAATACTAGAGAATTTCAAGCTGCTGGTTGGAAATGTAGGGGATTTAAGGACAGGTGACGTCATCACCACTTTTAACCATCTGTCATCTTAATCTGATCTCACTGCTGCCTGGGAAGAACATCTGTATTCGTGTGAAATTTCAGAAGATACGAGAGCTTTCCAAACGGCCACAAAGCCTTTTCAGACCAATTTGTAGGAACACATTTACCCGTAGACAGGCTCAAGCTTGTTAGAAGTTTCGTTTGGGAGAAGTAATATTTCTGGGAGCTGGTGTGGTGGGGGAGCACTGTCAGGATCTTTATGTGTTTTGTTTATTTTAGCCATTAGGCCTGTGTCAATATACGCCTACCTCTGTTAGTCAGCTTTAAGTTGGATATTTGACAGACTTTCTCTCCAGTTGAACCTCTTCCTGTTTTCAAATT
>JAVKLF010000001.1:3233474-3247371 GCA_034783495.1 Millerichthys robustus
AAACTCAAGTTTTGCAGTCAAATAACATCTAATTCAAGTCAAACATGTCTGTTTGGTATGCACAGGAAAAGAAACAGAATATTTTAACAGGAAACATCCAGATAAGTGAAAAATTCTGCCCAAGAGGCAGACCTATTATCCACGCCTCCTAAAATATTTGGTTTAATAAGAGGAAGTGGAAACTTCTGTTTTGGAAAAACATTTTTTGGCAGATGATGTGGCACATAGACAAGGAGGAAATATACAGGTGGCTTGAAACAATTTATCTTAAAAACACAAAGGCTGTATAATGAGATGGGCATGTTTAACTTTTAACAGCAATGGGTCACTTGTGCCTGCAGGTGATGGGAAAAGACAAAGGGAGGGATAAATTCTAAAGTCAACCATGATAATCTGATCACATTCACGTGAATGCAAGAAATATGATTGAATGTTGCTGGGCAATTACACAGTAAGACAAAATACAATGAGAGCAAACAATACGTTTCTGAGGATAAATTAGAAAACTCTGCATAAGTCACATCCATTGTCTCGTGTCAACCTCAGTTTTACCTGTGACCATTAATGGAAGGCAAATTTGCTACTGTCTCTGTGTAAAAGTGATTAGTGTTGGATAATTGGATGAATATATTGACCATTGACAGTTGGATTCTGTCAGGATTTTCTTTTATTTTAGCAAACACTGTAATGCACCCTGATTGTGTGCAATCTAACTTATTTATTTCCTGCGACTAATGCGTCTAACCTTGTCATGTGTTGAATCAGCTTCCTGTCTAACACGTGCTGAGCAGCTGTGGGACACTTCTGTGGTTTTATTGCTCTACGTACAAAGATCTGTTAGTTTTACTATTTCAAAAACAGACAACGGCTAAGTATTACGAACAAAATCCACAATTTTTATAACGGGCAGATCAAACGAAGCCACACTGTAGTACAGAGAGTTTTCTTCACAAAGCAGATGTTGGTAAATCAGATCTGTGACTCTCCGAGGCAGCTGTTTCATAATCAGCTGTCAGCTGTTAAACACGGTCCGCGACAAATAAAACTTCTCTACTTGTTTATTTGTATTGTCATGTCAGATTCTGTGGCATTTTCCCACGAGAACACTTCAGTCAATGGATTGTTGAAATGGAAGGATTTCAAAATTTGGTTTAATTAGTAGTTTTGTTCTCAGCGTGTACCCAGATTGTGGACTTGGATGTATTCAGTGGAGGTTTTGTGTTGTTGGACACTACAATCCTCGTCTTTCTGATATTTACTTAACTGTATTATCTGCTTTAGATTTTATCAAGGAGTTTCAGTCCAACTAATTCCATTTTCTGCTTTAACTTCAGAGATGAAGAAGGCCAGGCAAATGCTGAGAAGGTGCTGCGTGGTCTGGGTCTGGACCCATCGGTCGAAGACTGCATAACTACCAGGAGAGTGTGTCAGATCGTATCTACACGGGCCGCTCATTTGTGTGCTGCCACTCTGGCTGCAGTGCTGCGGCAGATTCGAGATAACAAAGCGGCTGAAAAGCTGCGTACCACAATAGGGGTGGATGGATCGGTTTACAAGAATCATCCAGAGTAAGTGATCCAGAGCTCAATGCTGTGTATATCATTTAATATGTGGAATGTGGATTATAAAATTAGTATCTGTAAATGAGATGGTGTACTGGTGTAGATTCTCAGTCATCTAGGTAATGGCAATAAAAAAAGGTTAAAATACAAAACAGCTGGACTTCTATTCTATATGAGACGTGCTACCAAACATCTCTCTTGTGAAGTGAAACATCTTCAGAATAAAAGTTCTGTATACTGTAGCTGTATGTCCCTGAGTGGATTTGGGTTGAAGTGGATAAGGTGTTCCAGGAAACCTCATGTTTATTTTTTAAGCTTTCTTCTTAATTGGAGCTCATTCACACAGTTCTCCACTGTAATCAGTCTGACTGACTTTCAAGCTTTTATTTACAAAGTTGTGTATTTTCCTGCTTCATTTCCTGTGCCTTGTAGATTTTCTTTTTCCAGCCCAACGATCATTAAAAAACAACAACCGCAGACATGTTGACTGTCACTTCTCTCTGTGTTTCATATCAGCTCTGTCAGTTTTCTGTCAGATACAAGGAGACCATTTCCTAAGAAGCACATTCTACCTGCTTAAAATGCAGATTGAGGGGCGTTTAATGTCATGTACCATTTTTACTTTTTTGTGTAGTTCTTACCGTTGTTCCATTTTTTTGTATTAGTCTTTGTTACATATTACCTTCCAGTGCAGACGATCTCAGCAATAATACATAATGTGCAGCTTTATGAAGCATCACAAAGTTTTCTTTACGTCCACTTTTATTTTATTGTAAAACCAAAGTGAAACATAAAATTCCACCAAAATTGGGTGAATGTTTTTATTTTTCCAGATCTGTTCATTTTAAATTCACTGTAATGGGATCAAATTCTATTTTCTCAGCTTGCATTAGTATTTCTATCTATTTTTTTACTGAATAGGTTGGTCTGTATTTTGTTTTCCATCTCATTTTGTATTCTAACATGAAGACAAAGTTGAAGAGAGAAACGTGCAGCCCAGTAAAGATCAGACGAGTAATGCAGTTCTTTATGTCCCTTTATCCATTCATGTTTCCATTTTCGACATTATGTATCGAAAGTAGCACAAGAGGGAGATTTAAGGACAGTCAGAGCAACAAAAGCTCAAAGAATTAAACTAATTGAAGTTTAAAAGGTTGACATAATGGTTAATCTAGAGGAAATGTCAGAGAAACGTCAATCACTATAATCAATGCTTACTTTCTTTTTTGTCTTTGAAAATGCTAGTTCTTGTTTTGATACAAATCATCAGTTTATTAGTTTTGTGGTTTTAGTATTTTTCACCAAGACACCGACAAAAGCACAACCACTCCATAGTAAAGAGGATGTGTAAGAATAAAATGTATTAATCATCTTGGAAAATGAAAGAGCAACACAACGATCCTTTGTGACAGTAAAATAATGTAAGAGCAGTCCTCAAAATATTTTACGGAAAGGTAGCAGAGTCAAAGGATTTACTGTTGTCTGTCTTGCTAAGATCTAAGAAAACTGTACAGCACAGGGGAAAATGTATTTAAAAAATGTCTCCTTTCTTTTAGATTTCCCAGGAGGCTTAACAAAATGCTGCGGCGGCTTGTGCCAGATTGTGATGTGCGGTTTTTGCCATCACAGTGTGGCAGCGGGAAAGGTGCAGCCATGGTGACGGCAGTAGCTTACCGCGTCGCCGCTCAGCAAGCCGAGCGACAACGCATCCTCGACACGCTGCGTTTAAGTCGGGAACAGCTGCTCGAGGTCAAGAGGAGGATGACGGAAGGGATGGTGCTGGGCCTGTCGAAGCAAACACATGATCAGACGAGCGTCAAGATGCTTCCCACCTACGTCAGATCCACTCCTGATGGAACAGGTAGGGTTAGGGGGAAATATGACGCCTCAGAGTCATCATTGAATGAGGACTTCCTACAAAGATTGAACTCTGTTTTGTCTTGATCAGAGCAAGGTGATTTCTTGGCTTTGGACCTCGGGGGCTCCAGCTTTAGAGTTCTTCTCGTGAGACTTCGAAGTGAAAAGAGACAAAAAGTGAATATGCACCAGAAGATCTACAGTATCCCTCAGGAGACCATGCAGGGCACAGGGGAAGAGGTAATGTAATAGTCAGTAGTTTAACACCTAAATTTCATTTAGGTTGTCCTCCATTGACATAAATGGTAAACTATCCAGCCAAGATACTCGAAGTGCTTTACGCTACAATTTGTGCCGTCATTTACTCATTCACACAGCACTCTACTATGTCTCACTACAAAGCTAATCTAGGTAGATCATTCTTTGGAAGTGCTTCAATTACACTCAAACACTGATGGGACACACATCACAGGCGGTGGGGGTTCAGTGTCTTGCCCAAGGACACTTGGCAATCCTGGAAAGAAACCTGTTGGAGGGTGCAAAATATTTGTGACTTGAGTGGAGGTTCTCCTTCCAGCAAGACTCAAAACATACAGCCAGACTTATAATGGAGTGGGTCAAAGCATAATGGAGTGGGTCAAAGCATAATGGAGTGGGTCAAAGCATATTCATGTGTCAGAATGAACCAGTCGAGCTCAGAACTGAGTCCAACAGAGAGTTAGTAGCAAGACTTCAAAACTGCTGTTCAGACACCCTACTTTCAATCTAACTGAGGTTGTGCTATTTAAAAAAAACATGGACAAAATTTTCAGTCTCTAGATGTTTTTATTAGTAAAGAAAATTCTAAACCATATATCCCATCCACTTCACAATTGGTCTGTGGTTAAAACATGAGTAAATGTGGAAAAGTTTGGTTTAAGGCAATATAAATGCCTGCGTGTAATGGGCTATACCTTAATTATTTTTATTAGCACTGGGCTAAAATGTGGTGTGTTTGTAATTCAGTCATCACCAACTCATGCTTGGAGCACTAACTGATGTTGTGGGATCTTTGATTAAAACTCAAGCATCGAAGACGGCAGGCGATATGCTTTCCTTTAATGAATATTTCTTAAAAAATAATAAAATACACTTGAAGTTTAAAATAATCCACTGAGGGGAAATAACAACCCAAATATGATAATTCTGTGCAATTTCTTTTATTTATTTCCAGTTGTTTGACCATATTGTCCACTGCATTGCTGACTTCCTGGAATACATGGGCATGAAAGGCGCATCTTTGCCCCTTGGATTTACCTTCTCTTTCCCCTGTGATCAGAGCAAACTAGATGAGGTACTGCTTTCATTTCATATTGAATATATCAAGCTGGCTTTATGTTTGAAGTTTGTTAAATATGACCTGTCTTCTATAGATGTTCATGAACTGATGGTGTGAATGACGTTAAGCCGATGAAAGTTCTCACGATGGCACCACAAAAATTAATTCTAAAGATTTTCACAAACTAATTAATGAATTTCATTTAAGTAAAAGTGAAGAAACCTCTTATGTTCATCTATAATTTCTCAGAAGAACGTCAGAATTAAGTAGAAAAATAAGGCCAACTCTGAATTGCTGTCTGTTTTTCTAACCAGTCCCACTGATGGAAAGCAAAGAAAGTCAGCCTTAATCATACAAGTTTAGCTTCCACAACATATTACCTTGAAAAATAAGTGCCACCAATTCAACACTCATCACAGCTGGAAGGTTAAACAATCAGCAAACTATGGGGAGTGTCATTTAGCTGATGATGGCAATTAGAAGCACTGCACAATAAATAAAACTGTATGTCTGTGCCTCTAAACATTATGTGTAAAATAAGGTATAATTCAGACGGGGTTTCTAAAAAGAAACATAATTGGGTGTTTTGGGAATGTGATTGTGTAAGTGGTCTTGGTTCTCTATTAAAGACAATCCACCATATAACACATAGAACTAACATCAAGGTCAAAAAGATTTACAGAAGCATAGACAAAACGTTCTGCTCAACATTTACAGAAAGCCAGACAGATTAAAACGATCCCCGGTTACAGACGGGGCCTTGAAAAGATACTACTTTTTTTTCCTGGTTGTTTGGCCTAATTTTTTTTTTTTTATTTAAATTTTTTTTTAATATATTAATATTTTATTCGACAGAACAAAGGCTCATTTAGTCTTCATCAGGCAGGTGAAACAAGTTGAAAAGATTTTTAAAAGTCCTGACCCTTCAAACCTTGTTCTTACAATCAGCTAGCCTTTAATCAGCTTCACAGCTCTTCGTAAATTATAATTGATGCCCAAAAGTTAGGATAAGGTTATTGAGTCAGTGGAGTAGCTCCTGCTGAACAAATTCAGCCTGGACATTATTGGGTCACTGGTGCTTGTCATCTCATTTGTTTGCAATATGATTTAAAATGACAATTAAATCCTAAACCTCCTGTAATAAATAACCAAATGCAATGCAACAGCTTTTTAATTATATGGTCAAAATCATCTGTTCGCTTTATAAAAAAATATTTGAGATTGTTGTGAAATAAAATAGCTCAAAATGCATTTATAAAATACATTTTTGACAAAGACTTGCTAACAATCTGCTCCTGAAACGCTGATATTTTTAAACCTTGTTAGGTTCAGCTCTAACAGAAGCGATCCAGCAGCAGAAATACTTCGTTTAGTTTTAGTGGTCTCTTCTGTGAATGTTTCCAAGGTTTCAGAAATAGCACATGCTGGTATTTTTTTATATCTAATACCAACAATCTGTCCTGTACAGACAGGGTGGGAAAGGTCAACAAGAATGAGAGTCTGCTCATGGAAGTCAGAGCTGACAAATCAAAATCCCATTTGGAGTCTATAGTGGTTCTGTGACTCTCATGCACCGAGGTTATCAAAAAAAGGAAAATTTCTTCTATGCTTATTGTAAAATAGAAATAAAATTCCCCCAAAGATAGTTTTATTTTTCTGTTTTCTAAATCCCTAGTTTATTTCATGACCACATTTCTGAACAATTACATCCAATCAGAGATTAGCAGTAATTAACACTAAGAAGTTTAGCTTTTAGTCTGCAGAGCAACTCCTACAGGAAGATATGGATGTTGCTCTGGAGATGTGAGGTGAGCACTGGAAAAAAAACTAGTTTGACTTTACAGCTGATTCGATATTAGATATTAGATATTAAGCTTCAGATGTTGGCATGAAAGAAGTAGAGAACATAACAGAAGCTGATGCAGGAATCAGGTCATTTGTAAATTAAAGCCTTTTTGACAATCGGTCTGTTGAATTTTTACTCATTGTAAAGTCAACCTATTTCCTTGTTTTATTATGCTGTTGGAAATAACATTTACCTCTCTAAACAATGTAAACACAGCCATGGAATTCTTAGGCTAGGTACAACCTTTGGTGGTGGTAGGTTTCACCACATGGACAAAATTGTCCAAAGAAATCCCTACACAAAACCATTGTAACGAGAGATTGGGAAAACAAGTGCAAAAACATGACCCTCTTTGCAGCTCTATAGCTACTGCATATTTTACAACAGAAACCTCATTCATAGAGTTTCAATAGGCTTTTAATTGTCATATGTCCTACACAAACACTGTAGAATAAAAAAATAACATTCGTGACCAATTTGATTTTCTGTTACTCAGGAACTCAAGAATTTGTAAAATCCTATTTATACTTATTGCACAGTGACCGTTTGAGGCCTAAACCTTTCTTCAGTTTCTGTCAACCTCTCTTACGTTTGATGTCAGGGAATGAGAGACACGGGCGTGTGGTTACCACGGTGACCATAACGAGTTTCTAAAAGCAGCTTTAACTTTCTTGATCTCGGTTTTCTTAACGGTTTATGTATCAAACTGTTGGCATGTTTGTAGGCAATAGCTGCATTGATGCTCTTCTATTTCATAACTGTAACTAATGTATTTAGTATTTTTTGTTGCAGTTATATTTTCTAACAAATCGCTGCTGTCATTCATTCAGGGGATCCTCCTGAAGTGGACAAAAGGTTTCAAAGCCAGCGGCTGTGAAGGGAAAGATGTTGTCAAGTTACTGAAAGATGCGGTTAAGCGCAAACAGGTCAGTTTGTATTTTCACTTTCATAAAGAAAGTCAGATTTATGTACTTTCTGTATGTTTGTTTAAACTTATAACAGCCATTTTCCACTAACAACACAATTTTCAGGTATTTATTGAGCACTGAGCAATCATTCACAATCCATGCTGAGAAAAGTAACTAAACCTGTGTGCTAACAGCCTCTCTTTGAGTCTGGTGTTTCTGGTCAAGAGATGAAATGGGAAATGTGGATTGTAGAAGTGCTCTTAAATAAAAACATACAAAAAATCCAGTTGCTAAGTCTGCTCCTCTCATGAAGGAACGGCTAATGTGAAGCATGGCAAACAGTGGTTTTACATATCAACATTTAAACAACATTTAAAGGTGGTCTGGCAGCAGTGTTTATTCATGCTGATATGGGCTGGAATCAATGTAAAGCTCTCAGTTTATGTAAAATAAAAGTCATGTCATAACTAATGGAAAATTACTTCAATCAACACCTTAAATGCTGGTCAGCACATTTAGGCATTAATCAAAAGTTAGCATTTTATGCACCACAATTATCCAAAAAGTATTTATTTTTTATACATTTTAAAAAGTTGTTACACTTTATTCTTAACCTCCTCCTAAACAAATCCTCAGATTTTTTGAGGAGAGGTAACATTTTGAGATGTAGCTTCTCCACTGAGGGACTTTACAGTAAAACAAACTGAAGGTGGTGTCGTATTATCAACCAAATCAGAATCTTGTTTTAAATGCAGTTCTGCCCGAGGCCCAAAGATTGACCATCCAGTATGAACTTTCGCCCATTGAGTTCAAAGATGTCTCCAGATTCTTAAAATTCTTTGATATTACAAATTGTTGATGATTATATACACAGTTATACAAGTTTCTTTTTGATGAACGTTATTTTGAAATTGTTCCACTTTTTTAGACAGATTTTCACAGACTGGTGAACCTCTGTCCAATTTTACTTTTTAAAGATTCAGCTTCTTGAAAGTGATCTTTTTTTATACCCATTTTTATTACTTGTTGCCAATTTACTAAATTAATTGCAAAATACTCCTCCAGCTGTTTCTTATTTGTACCAGTTACTTTTACAGCCTTTTAGTGTCCCTTTTCATGTGTTGCTGCTATCAAATTCATTTTTTTTTTCACAAAAAAAGGCACAATATCATTTGATCCTTTTGCAACGTTTCATCGTGAGTAAACCGTGGGTTTGAGATTTGATGCAAATCATTTTTTATTTACATTTTGAACGTTGCCCTTACTTTTTTGCAATTTGGTTTGTAAAAATTGTAATATTTATCTCCACAACAGTTTTTAACTTGTTGCTTGTGATGGTTGTAAATTGGTGTCTCGTTTCTGTCTTTAGGAATTTGACTTGAACTTTGTTGCAATAGTAAACGATACAGTGGGAACCATGATGACCTGTGGCTACGAGGATCCCAAATGTGAAGTTGGACTAATCGTAGGCAAGTCTGTCTCCCATCCGACCTTTACCGTCTCTTTTTTATGAATAGTTAAATATTCAAATAGATAGAGTAACTAACTAATTGATGTTTCAGTTTTTTATGAAAGGCCCATGTAACACCTCTGTTTTTTATTCAGGCACCGGCACAAACGCCTGCTACATGGAAGAAATGCTGAACATTGAAATGGTGGAGGGAAATGAGGGTCGTATGTGTGTTAACGTCGAGTGGGGGGCGTTTGGTGACAGTGGTGAACTGGACGACTTCTGCACCCAGTTTGATCACGCTGTTGATGATTGCTCAAACTTTCCTGGAAAACAGAGGTAAATTTAAAAGCAAAGTATTGTTGTAGAAACAAAGTACTGTCAGTCTAACCTTTTTCTGCTTTCTCTCTTCTTTTAAGTTGGTTTTACGGAAATAAAAGTCAGTCATCAGTGTATTTGAATGAAATAATTGTAGATGGTTAAATTTCACATTCTGGTAGTCCTGGTGCATGTCCTGTCAAAAAGCCCTCCTGGTGTCCAATCTCTGAGTTTTCTGACCACTGCCTGCTGCAGGTAGCATACTGACTTTTTACAAGTACTTTCCAAAACCCACCTCAAAACAAAATTACTTTAAACCCACCTCTGTAGCTGTAGTCCAAAGAAGAATTGTTCTGATGAACACACAGTATATACGATGTAGAAGTAGTGATAATTTTTGTAAAGAAAAACAAATCGTGACTGCATGTAACAAATAAAACAGAATCGTGTAGAATTATAAATTGTAATGCCATGTACATGTTCCAAGTTATGAGTTATATTTCTATTCATTTGAAGGTATGAGAAGATGATCAGCGGCATGTACCTTGGAGAAATTGTGAGGAACGTGCTCTTAGATTTCACCGCCAAGGGCCTGCTCTTCAGAGGCAAACTGTCAGAGCGGCTGAAGACTCGAGGCATCTTCGAGACAAAGTTCCTGTCCCAAATCGAAAGGTGAGTCGTACAAACACAAATGCATATCTCGCCTTGTTTCCTTCTCTCACCCTGTATGTCGAGGTAATCAGGAACAGAAAACATGGAAGACTCTATAGATCACTCATCAAACATAACAGGACAGATAGCCTCTGGCAGACTGTCTGTTTCTCTTCTTTATGTCACCTTAAATGAAGTTTATCAGGTACAGAACGCTGACATGTTCCATCAGGTTCTAAATGAACTTGCCATCTCTTTCAGCAGATGATCAACAATCTGGGATGTTACACAGATGACCAGTGAGGGGAAATGTTCAGAGCATACAGACCTGCACACAGGCAGGCGCGCTAGTCTGACAGATTCGATTTTTTGTTCACACTTGGCAGATTTTAGAGGGCATGTGTGACCAAACCGGTCACACTCTTGAGCCCCGTGGGCATGTGTCAAAGTTGGCAAAAGAAATTCTGTTAGTTCAATCTGCTCAGCAACTGGTTCTTCCACGTAGAAACTTTATCACATGATGGTTGAGCAAATTCTTTTCCCCGTTTTCTTGAATCTTAAATCGTCTCGTTATTTTGACTCTCCCTTTTCCTTTCATGCCTCTGTTGTGTTCATGTGAAGTCTTGAACTGAAACGATTTGGGACTGTTCTTGTAATTGTGCTTTTAGATGCATTTTGAGAACCGGCACCCGAAACTGAAATGTCTGTGCTTCTTCATGGAGGCTAAAATGTGTTTTTACAAGCCTACATCAATTACATAGCCATTTAGAAAAAAATTAGACTAGGTAAATGAAGCCTACGGACGTGCTCCTCATCATCACTGCTACTTGTTCATAAGGCAAATTAAAAACAACAAAACCAGGAAGGATGGAGAAGTTTAGGGCTCGGTTATAGCCACACTTTTGAATTTCGCTCAGGACTTTGCTGACGGCGCACAGACCTGAACAAGCGATGTAGGCGTTACACTTGTTGCTTACATTGGTGCAGTATTCTCAATAACTTGTAGAAATATTGTAAGAAAGAGAACAAATGGTTCAAAAACCAACAAAATGTTTGAATGGAGCGCTAAGTTGAAGGCTTAAGGTGCCGTGACACCATGCGGAGCTGTTAGATCCAAGTAAAAAATCATCTTTTGGTCTGAGGCAGATTAATAATTCAATCCTGAAAATCTTTCATCCACAGTTCATGACTGTGTCTTTGCTTTGGACACTTGTTTTCTTCAGTGTAGGTCTTAATGAGGGTGGACATTTTCTTTAACAGATTACTTGCAGTTTTTATTTATTTATTTTTGTCTCTTTTATTTCATAAAACCAATTGCTTTTTTTCTGTCCTGATTCTTTAATTCATATTACAAGATTTTTTTTCTCATATGTATTTAAATAAAACACAATATTTACTTTTTAAAACTTTGTTGTACAAAATAAAATGTTTAGCTTTTAATTCAATTGGTTTTGTTTCATTTTTTTCTCTATGAAAAGAAAGAGCTGAGTAAGTTTTATACAAAAGTATTGATAGATTAGATTTTTTGCTTTTGTTATTTTTGCATGTGGCTTTAGATAGAATGTCTTAAAATTTAAATGTAAAGGTTAAAAAAGTAAAAGTTGTCATGTCATTCTGTGCTTCTCTGTGCTCCTGAAGTGACCGCCTGGCCATGCGTCAGGTCCGCTCCATCCTGCAGCACCTGGGCCTCACCGGCTCCACGTGTGATGACAGCGTTCTGGTGAAGGAGGTGTGCAGCGTCGTCGCTCGGCGTGCAGCTCAGCTCTGTGGAGCCGGTTTAGCTGCTGTTGTTGACCAAATACGCCAGAACCGCAACCTAAATCAACTCTCCATCACCGTGGGAGTGGACGGTACCCTCTACAAAACACACCCCCAGTAAGAAACTTTTTATTTTAAACCGATTTAATGTCTTTATAGTGATTTGTTTTACTAAGTTCTATGTAGAGGTGTCCCACTATCACCCTCAATTACTTCTACTCATAAAAACATTCCGATACTTCGGACCGATACCACTTTTATACTTGGTGGCATCATTTCCTCTCCCACTTCGCAATTAACTGAAGGCAAAAAAATATTTGTACTTTAGAAATGTTTTAAGATAAACACAGGCGATTTTAATGCAGCAGATGGTTACTTTGTATCTCAAAGTACCCAAACTAGAGTACTTGTACTTTTACTGAATCTGAAAAATCTAGTATTGGGACACCAATAGGCATTTGAATAAGACAAGCCTGCATACAGGAAAAGCCAAGTGCACAGTTCTGTTTCTAAAGTTAGAAGTTCTGAAGAAACTCTGAAGGGTTTTTGTGATTTATGAAAGTGACATAGGAGAAAAAAAAAACTTCAATTTCAGTTTTGAAGATAATATTTAAAGCTGCAATATAACTGAAGTCTGTGGAAGTTTTGCAATCTGTATCTTGAGAAAATTTGAAAACAAAGCCCTACAGCAGTGAGAGGCACACTGAGTAAAGGAAGAAAAAAAAGTATTTTGAGGTATAATTTGTAAATCTACCAAAAGGAATCGCTTAGTTTCAGTGGGAAGGCATCGATTTGGTGTAGAATAGTATGAAGACGAGTTAGAGGGTAGCTGCACAGACCTCTGAGGCCGGTGAACGCCTCTGACCATGCAGCCGGAGCGATGCTTGTCCAGACTGGGCAGCAGGTTAAAGAATTTCTGGTCACCGTTCTGGTTCATTTCTAACGTTTCTTGTTCATCAGAAGCAAACGTAACAACAGATGTTTCACGAGTGGAGGTTTAATCAGATGATTGGCTTTATTTAAAAATCATGGTTTTGTTTAATTTAACAGTGATGTGCTTTGAAAGTGTCTAAATTATCCAATTTTCTACCAGAATTTTCATACTTTTTTATGACAACAAAAATGTATTTGTGTGGGTGAGAGCATTTTTTTGAGAATTTACTTAAAATAAACTTTTTAATTAAGCGCCCACTCAAGCTGTACACTTCTGTCACTACTTTATTTTGCACCAATTTCTTTACTTTGTACAAGAAAATAGACATTTATAATGTGATCTACAACAATATGTAAAAAAAAAAAAATAGAATAAACTTACTCTTTAAAAATGTAATCCATGAGTTAATGCTCATTACCTTAACCTTTAAAAACATTACAGTGATTATTTTTAAAAATTCCATAATTGTGTTCTCTTCCACCTCAAGTTTCTCCGGCATCATGCAGGAAACTCTGCAGGATCTGGCGCCGCAGTGTCGGGTGACCTTCCTGAAGTCGGAGGATGGGAGCGGGAAAGGAGCAGCACTGATCACAGCTGTGGCCTGTAGGGTGAAGAGCGAGGGGCAGCACTGAGTCCTCCAGACAGAAACACGGTTACTGTGACTTCAAATCCGTATGAAATGTTACTGAATCATTGATCTGAGTGATTTTTATCCTGTTTATAAAAACCTTTCCTCGCTCTTTTACATGTAGGTGTCTGTTCTGTATCCGGTGAGTGGACATGAATTAGGTCAGTCGATGTGGTAAAAGAAGTTGCACCTTCTAGAAGATGTGATTGTTACGAGCTTTTGTCTTTTTTTTTTTCGCTAACACTCCCTGATGATCTTTTATTGTTAAACCCAGGTTTTATTTTCTCCAGCCTTCCTCCTCTTTTTAAACGAAGTAAACGTTAGGTTTATTCAGTCTGTGACGATACAGAAGCATTCAATGATCAAACAATAAATGACATATCTGATAAAATACAGCAGGTTTATTTATTTAGCTTTAAGTCCATTTCTATTCAAGAAAAAAGAATTGTTTGTTACAGATGGTTGTTCAGTTTTACCTTAGGAGTTTTAAACTATTGTAACTTTGTTTTGACTTCGTGTGAAATGTTCCCACAGCTTTCTGTAAAAGACTTAAAGATGTAATAAAATTGTCTCGTGTTTTAACTTTACTCTGAATTCTGTCCGAAATGGGCTGCTCATATAATTGGAACCAGAGATAAATGAAAGCAAAATAAAAATATTCTGAACA
>JAVKLF010000001.1:3288856-3306909 GCA_034783495.1 Millerichthys robustus
CTTCATCATCTCCACCAACATCTGACCATCAACATTTTCAGCTCTACTTCATGTCCTCTCCTTATTTTCTTTGGTCTTTGCTTCATTTCCTTAAAACATACTTTCATGCTGCAAAGGTTTTTACCCTAGGAAAGTATTTTCTTTAACAAATCTTGTTTTCATTTTCTCCATCAGACCTCCTGTCCTCTGCTCTTTACCTTTATTGGTGTTTTTTTTCTCCTCAGTAACACCCTGCATGTATCACCGGCTGTGTTTTAGACATTTTATATTTCTTATCTTGTTTGTCTGTCGAGATGTTTAAACTGGAAAACTTGTGCGGCCAGCGCATGGGCCTACCTCATCTCTGACTGACAGCCTGATTTACTAAGATCTTAAATAACAAGCACTAAATTGCATGTGTGCGCGCGCAAATGATAACAGGTGCAAAAGTGGTGCGGACCGTCCGGACTAACCTTACCCTGTTGAAAGGAGGATTTTGCATGTCAGACTGTCGATCACCATGGAGACAACCATGTCAACCCCTTCGAACGTTTACCTGTATACTGACCTTGGTTGGTTGGGGGGGCTGCAACGGAGCCGGGGAGCAGATATCTGCAGAGGTCTGTTTGAACAAACATCATTCTTCAGTTTGGATGGTTGCAGAATTCGTTCTTTATTTAACTTCATCAGATTAGAAGGAAAACTGTCCCCGAGCTGCCGTTTCCAGTTGGGTCTGTTCCGTTACATCCACTCACTCTTGGGACGATAAATTATTTGGTCTGTTTGAAACTGCTTCACTCTCTAAAACCTTTTCTGCCGGGGGCTTCTTTGTATTTGACTGCATCCGTTCTTTTTTTCAACAAAGGTCGTTCTGTCTGTACCTGCAGCTGATACGTCACTCAGCAGCACGATGCTGCCCAGAGTGGCTCCACTATCAGCAGGTCGGAGGAAAAAGGCTGCTTTTAACAGTCAGAGTGCCTAATGTCCAAATCCACCCATCTATCCGGGCATTGTGGCGGCCAAAAGTTTCAGATGAAACTAAAGTCACGTGATTACCGGTTTTTGTTGATCGATGCCACAGTTTCTCAGAGAAACCTCCCACCTGTGTTATTAAAACATTTTGTTTGAGACAACGTTTAAGCGCAGAGATGTGTTGTCTGGGTCTGATAAACACTTTCAGATTAACCAAGAATTACAAGCATTGTTATTGTTGTCTGAACCACCAACAACCATAATAACTGAATCAATATGCCTGTTCATTTTTGCTCTCTAACTACTTTTGCACACTTAGCGCTGGTTTAGTTTTGTACCAAACATTCTGCTGCTTCAGGACAAGAGTGCTGGGACTTTTGGGGTTATCTTACTTCTGTACTTTTTAAAACATTTAAGTTGATTTACAAACTGGACTTTGTTCATAAATACAAGTTAAATGTATTCGTTCTGCTTTAGATGCTGGTAATATAATCAGATATTGTAGTAACTCTGATTTAGCCTGTGCTCTGATCAGAAGATAAAATCTGTCATAGTATGAAGCTTTTTTTCAGCAGCTGGATGTTTTTGCCCCTCCTGTGCTGACCTCTGACCCCTGAAACATTGTTTGATTTTATGTAAAAGTTTGGAGTTCATTAGGTCTGAAGAAGACATTAAACCTTTTGTTGTCTTCAGTTTTCCTTGCCATGTTTGGTTCAGCTGCATCTTGTTTTGTATTTCCCATCCAAATAGTGAAACTCGACATTCAAAGTGAAATTATTTAACCTTACTTTGAGTCGTGAATTTGCCCTCTCAATGAAAACCTTAATGTATGAACTTCAATAATAAAAATAAACTTTTAAGGATGCAGGTTTTCAGGTAATGTTTTTTCTTATTCCTCACAGCTTTAGAATAAAGTTCTGCAGATTGTTGCACCAAACCACAGTTTATTATTTTCTTTTTAAAGTGTATAAAAATAAAGTTGTGCTGAAAGTTTGTTGAGCACAGATCTGTGCCTCGGTTGGAAGCGTCGACCTCTCTGTATCTGAACAATCGTATTTTATTAGATTCATCTGAGCCAGAAAATCTGCATCCAGCTGCACCACCCACCACTTTAACCTTCAGCTTCTTCAGTTCATTCTAACATAAATATTAGAGCCGGACAAACACACAAAGTCCTGCTTCCACCGGCAACCCTGCGGCTAAAATCACTGTTGTTAATTTTGTCAGTTTAATTTTTTATTAAAATATGAGAAGAGTCATGATGTTCAGATCATGGTCTTGATTGATCTCCAATTCTTTATGATGGTATGGCTGACCCACTTTTAGAAATAAATATGTTTCAAACTAAAAAAAAAAAACAGAACTTTGATCTATTTGTAAGAATGAGTTTTGTTGCTTTCTGGTGACCAGCAGTAAAATAAGCTGTAAAACTAAGCGCAATAAAAAAAAATACTTTGCATTGCCTGAAGGATTAGACTTAGACTAGACTACCGTTACTCATCTTGTTCCAGTTTGTTTGTTTTAGTAGCTCCAAAATCAGAATTTAAAAAGTCCTAATCATTTTTGTGTTTTCTTAGGTCAGTTGACATCTTGAGTTGAGATGTACAAGAACTATTCTTCTAATTATTATTATTGTTAAAACTATTCTTGTATTATTCTATTATCTTGTGTTACTTTTAGCTTCTGACTGCTCATGCTTATTATTTAACTACCATTCTGAAAATGTAGCTTTCCCTTTTCTAGTATTAGCATTTCACTAGCCTTTTGCTTTTTTTAATTAACGGTTTGCTTCTTTTATCTTTAGCAGCCTGCTAATGGGTGATGCTATTATCTTACATAATAAGTGTTATTTAGATTATTAAAATATGTATTATTATTGTCTTCAGCAGAGTCAACGAATAAATACTGTACAGATAACTTTTTTCCAAAATCACAAATATATTCAACCTATTTATGTTTATTGCTCCTCTGGTTTTCCACCTTCAGTTTTTGGCCTTCAGAACACTACGGCTCAGATTTGCCCTTTATCAATGTGAGTACTCAAAGTGCTCATCCAGGCCTCCTGAAGCACTACGCTGAATCGTCGGAAAATTCATGCTCTGAACTTATGCACGTGTTGCTCTCCAAAGCAAGTGCATCTGGGAGTGATAATGGATTTCAAAGAAATGCTGACTTGAAATCAGAGCTTGCAGAGGATGAGGCAGGCCTTTCTAAGTTAAAAGCAGCAGGTTCTAGTTTAGAAATATACGTGCTTATTGCCACGAAAGCTAAAGGAAGCTTCCTCTTGTCAGTGCTCTTCCACGTGTCTCCTTGCTGTAAGGCGAGTGGTGAGGAAAGGAGGGTAAGTCAGATTCTAATGTCAAATTCACCCTGTGGTTTCTAATCAACCTGACCGCACGGATCGGTGAAATGACCCCCTTTAGGCTCCGGATGGAACCGAGCACGGACCTGGTCATTACTGCAACACGCTAATTAAAACTCAAACCAGTCTTTGCTCGGAATGAGGAGCTCAACACGACACATTTCACTTTAATATTTTTATTTATCTCGCAACATAAAACAATATTGTGGGTTTTTTTAACCACATACACTATGTATTCACATAATACACCATACAGCTACAAAGAGAGAGATAGAGACTGAACAAAAACACTTTTTTTACATACTGCATCCTTGACATGAAAATAAAGAACCAAGAACAATTCCTACAACTCAAAAAAGAAATGTAGCTGCCACTTGTGTAGGTTCATTTTCATCTTTTTGTATAGGCCAGAGTCTAAATTTAAATTCCAAATTGTCATTATTCAGTAAATTAGATGCTAAAATTTCAACATTGGGCCATACATAATGAGATGCATTTTTATTTGTTTATTATTTATTTTTTCCGTTTTATATGGTGAAGAAAAGATTAAATATACAAGATCTAAGAGAAAAGGGTTGGGGGTGGGGATATGAAGTGCATGACTAGGGAGAGGATGAGGGCGGCAGTACACAATTCTGGTATTGTTCAAAAATTTTAGCATTCGGCTAACATGTACATTTACAACATACTTAGAAGAGAATTCTAATAGTTCGGTACTCACGCTGTACCAGAAATGAAACCCAGATAACAGTCTTCATATAATTTGTTACTACTTCCCATCCTAGTTTCAGTGACTTCAAGTAAAACATGGAATGAACAATAAGAGGGGATGTAATCAACTGTTGCCCTCAAACAAAGAAATGTACATTTGTAGCGTTGTAACTAATGACTTGTCATAAAGTCAGCACCAGGGCAGCTTCCTGAACTTTGAAACTGCTCGAATCAAAAGTAAAGTTTTCGTGACATCCAAGGAACTCAGAAAAATATTTGTGGTAATCGCTTAGCCTTAGATTTTTTTTTCTTTTTCATTTTGTTTCTTCTTTTATCTCTTTCACACAGTGAATTTTAAGGTGTAGCATCATAGCACCGGTTGTCCGACCCGTCCCCCAACAACCTCACATTTCTCAGTACGTGCTTGAAATAAACTGTCACGAGAACCATCAAGAAAAGGTGAGACATTTAGAAATTTACAAAGTCGATAAGATATGTTGTACACAGTATCCTCAGCACCCTTTCTTACAGAAGTGTGTTTGACATGGTCCGTGTCTTGTGCTCAAAAAGTACAACAGACCCTGGCCACTGCACCAGTAGAACTTCCTGTAAGCCATGATGTGTGTGTTCAGTTTATTAAATACCGTTGAAAGCTAAAAGAAATGGGATAACTTCCACAGAGGCATTGTGAGCCGTGAGCGTCCTTAAATATTAGCAAAGCTAGATCAGACAATATTTATACAGACATCTAAACAAGCAGGGAGGCAGTCTCTCTTACATGATAGTCTAACACAAGTGGAAAAGACTGGCAGGCTATACTGTAACTCACTAAAACTTCACCTTAGATACATCCGAGTTTTCATTTCTCAAGATGAAGCCACAGTCATATGGGAATCAATTAAAGGTTAAAACAAAATCTCCATGACAGCACCTGGACACCTTGTTGGTACTTTAATGTTAAACAGGTTTTAGAGGAGTTGTGGGGCCTTGTATTTTCTGAAATCAGAAATACCAACAGGTTTAGTTGAAGGGCTTTAAAAGACCAAAGAAATAGATGACATGTAAATGTGCTGGTAAGCGTGAGTCTATAAAAATGGTATTGGTCATTTCATTTTTAAAAAAGGATTTTTAAAAATGAACCGTTTTGTTCATGGCTACTGGTTTAGACTTGTCTTTAAACACGTCACAAATAACTTTTGACAGAGTTTTTGTTGTGTTTTTGTAAAACTAGACATCATGTAACTGTAAAGCTTGAACAAGAGAACTGTGGTATGCATTTGCTGTGTGTGTGTTTTAAGTGGGGGGTACTGTCATCACATCATTGTGTGTCATTTACAGGCCAACAAGGGGTACATTACTTAAAAAAGTAAAACAGCAGAGTTACTGAGCACAAGTTTTTACAACACGTTGAGATCGAGTGTTGTCAAGGGTTGTCTGAGACTTCAATATACCCCCCCTCCCCCATCATACATGGTTTAGTTACTATCTCACCAGTTAAATAATCTTACCTAAATAGTTTAATATTTACATTTTTTATCTCTCTCTTGAGGAAATGAACAAAGAAAAGAAATCAAAAACTAAGCTTCAAGTTGTCAATAATCGGCTCTTTCTTTTCATAATTAAAATCAAGATTAAAAGTGCTTTTATAAATTTTTTCTTCTCTATGTACAATTTGTATTAGCTATATAAAAAGATGAAAAACGCAGTAACATCAAAGACAATCATTATCATAATCACAATGTAGTAATAAATAAGAGTAAAAACAATAATAATAAAAAAACAAAAGCAAGTTAAAATGAGAATGGGAATCTTGAGCACCTGGGGGGACTTGCAGGATTTTCTGCCTTCAGTAGCAAGTTGTGATTGTGACCAGTGTCTCTACAGCCTGAGGTAGAGAGCTGGAGGCCCTTGGGGGAAGTAAGCGATTCCTTCACCAAGGGGCTGAGCCAAGCATCTACTCCTATAGAGTCCTGTCATTTCGACACACACTGCAAGAAAACAATGTGACTAAAGTAAAATGGGGCCTCTAGTAGCAGTATCAAACAGTCTCCCACTTTGCTTTGTCTTTTTCATGTAAACCTCTGTCATGTACACAAAGTGAGAGATCAAATGATTCATATCTGCTCCCTGAAGCTACAGTAATTTCTGTGGTTCCTCTACTGATTTGTTATAAAGAGAAGCGATGACTGACTGCGCTTTCTTTGCCCTGGACAGTAGACTTTCTGAACTCCAACAGCTTCTTCAACATGAACCAGGTCCTAAGTACAACAGCAAAGCTGCAACCGAAGAACGGCCACTTTAGCTAGGCTGGCTCTGTGGCAACAAGGTGCCTGTGGAAGGAAATGCCTTGCTCTGCTCAAAGATGACAGCACCATGCAGAGGAAGGAGAGAGTCCTTCACAGTAAATCAAGTGTAGTAGGACAGCACCAGAGTGTGTGTTAGAAGCACCGAGAGCACTGCAGTCCCAACACTTTTCCTCTGATATGACCCTAAATCTGCTTCCCAAATGCAGCTCGTCATATTTGATCCACGGTGGACAAAGATCGGCTTTGCCTTGAGCTGCTTTAGCGAGTCCCAGCTGTGGTCAGCAAACAGGGTGTGAGATCCCCCTCTGCTGGCTGTGGGTGATTAAAGCAGCAAAGCAATCTTTTCACTGGTTTATGAATGGATTTCAAGTGCTAGTTCAAAAAGAAGACACTGCTGCCCTCTAGAGTTTATGCTGGGAAGTGCTGAGCCCTAATCAAAAGTTGTAGGAAGATAAAAAAAAAAAAAGTTCAACCTGCTCCAATGTCTGTGTAGTAGCTGCAGATCAAGAGATATCAGAACAACAATTTTAACTGTTGAGCAAAGAACAGCGTTTGTTTTACTCTTCTCTTCAAACAAATGTTCATTCCTTGGATCCTAAATCGATAAAAACTGTTGTTCTGGTACCCTCCCGTCTTATCAAAATACAAGTATTTACCTGGCTGCAAACACTTCTTGAGCCAAACTGGAGTTAGAGCACCTAAATACTGCATCAAATGCAATGAAGAGTAGCAGAATAAGAACTGATCAGAGGCAGAGTTTCAGCACCAGTTGAAAGCTGGAGGAGTGCAGACAAGCAGGAGAAGCACATCATCTAGCCACGAGACAGGCAGTACTGTGGTTTGCCTGCAAGCTTTTCTAACCTGGGCAACCAGTCTTTTTTTTCTATATTATGATTATTTTGATTAATGACATTTTTTATGATTCCTGTATAAACCTTTATTAGATATCAGCGATAACTGATAACTGAAGTGAAAAACCAAGGCTAAAGTAATACGAACTGGAATTGTGTTGAAGACTTTTACTTCTTTCAACAGCTATTATGATTGTGTACTGTGTTCTCGATTTTCTGCCTGATTGAATAGATAATGGCTCCTCCTGTAAGTAGAGTTTTTCAACTAATAAGGAGAAAGAAGTTTCAAGCAGAAAAAAATGGGTTACAGTTTTCCAAACAAGTAAAAAACAATAGTGACTCAGACTCATCGATTAAAACAAAAACATAAACAAAAATCAATCACCTCATTAACAATAACATTATTGAAAACCAGCAATAAGAAAAACAAGTGTTCTTTATAATAATACCTGTAATAACAACATTGACAGTAACAAGAGCAATCATAATATTATTGATGATAATAATAGCAATTGGGATCATTAAAATTCTATAAACAAGAAAAATAGCAATGGAGTTCCTCTCTGGGAACAGGAGAGAAAGAGCACCACAGGCAGACCAAACCACTGCCTGACATGAGGTAAAACACAATGAAAATGTCCCTTCTCCATATGGACTGTGGAGCGGGGCAGGATGGAGAGATGCCAGACTGTTAAACAGCAAAGAGACATTCATCCTGCTCATTGCCTTCTACAGCCCTCCACTGCACCACTCTGTCGCTTTCAGTCTTTCTGTGTCCATCAGGCTTCAGACGAAGTGACTGTAGGGCCCAGTGAGGCGGGTGAAGGCATAGGGAGAAACTGTAACTACAGAGGTGGTGTAAAACGTGGAGGATAATCGTGTCACTGGCCCGACTTTCTTGTCTTTAGATTGTCCAGGTCCGGGGCTGGACCCTGTGACTGTAGCACCCCATTTACGTTTCTTTCCGAGAGTCTTAATGTCCTCCTGGGAGAGACCGAGGAGAGCTGCTTCCTGCTGCCTCTGAAGCGCTCGCTCTGCCAGCAGCTTCATTTTGGCCTCCCACAGAGCCAGGCCGTGCATTGGCTGGTTGAGATTCTTGTGCTGGTAGAAGACCAGGGAGATTCGAGTGGGGTGAGAGCGATCGGGCTTTTTAAGTGGGGTGGTAGCATGTAGTTCCCGACGAGCACATTCAATCAGGATGGACCCATGGGCTGGTGCTACTGCTACACCACCAATGGTAGGATCCAAGAAGTTGTGTTCACTGTCAGACCATACCTCTTCCTCCTCTTCTTCGTGGTGCTTGGAGCTCTCAACATCGCTCTCAGCCCGGCACGGGTTGCAGTAGGCTTGGTCTGACTGCTGCAGCGCATCAGGGAAAAGGCGACCCTCAGGAGCAGGGGAAGGGGTGCTGCCTGCCACTGAACCTCCACATGACTTCCAGGCCTTTTCTTGGAGCCCAAGGGGAGTGGAACACCGATTCTCCCCGGTTTTGGACCACATCTTGTCTGGGTAGGCTCCTGCAGGGGTGCTGTGCTTTAAACCAGGGCTATATGCAGCAAGTCCTATGCCCCAAGCATTAGACTGAGGGCTGGGAGCAGGGCTTGCCCAGTGCCTAGGAGTGACTGAGCCTGGAGTGCCTGGGCCTGGAGTGGCAGGGCGTGGGGTACCTGGGCCTGGGGTGCCTGGGCCTGGAGTGACTGAGCGTGGGGTGCCTGGGCCTGGAGTCATTTGGTGTGGGGTAACTGAGTTTGAGTGAGAGGTACCAGGCTGAGGTGTACCTGGGTGAGAGGGCACATGGCATGTGGAACCTTGGTATAAGTTAGCCTGGAGTGCTGCGCCAGTGAGAGGGGACAGAGGTGGAGAAGAAGGTACTTGGATTGACGGATTGGAGGAAGCCATTGCTGGATTTGAACAAGGGAAGGATGTCCACTGCTGGGGGAAAGACGATGACTGTCGCTGCTGGGAATGCTGGTGAAACTTCTCCAAGTTCAAGGAACAGACTTCTGGGCTTTGTCTGCGGTTTAAATGGCCATCCCAGGTGGTAGGATTCATACTTCCATTCAGCTTGTACCCTGTCCAGGCTGCAGGTTGGGGGGTGGTTCTTGATGTGTTGGCACCAGTCTGACTTGGCAGTGCTCCTTCATAGACTGGCACATCTAAAGGCTCCTGTTTGATGAGTGGAGTGCCTCTATTGGACGACTCAGAGGAGACAGAGGAAGGACGGGATGGGTTGTAGTCAGATGGCTGGGTGTATGCACTGGGGTTGGATTGGGTCAGTTGCTCTGGGAGGTTGATCGAGGATTGAGATAGTCGGGCCTGAGAGCTCTGAAAATCAGGCATTTTGTCTACCTGAACAGGCTTACCTCCTGGTTTGGGCGAAGAACCATTTCGACCTTCATAGGTTCTCAGTTTGCGTGGGAAAAGTGCATTGGGTGGGTAGTTATAGTAGCCATAGGGCATTGTGGGCAGACTGTGGTGGTAGCCATTCACTGCGTCGGCTGGAGAGGGCTGGCCTGCGGGGGAATGAGCTCCCCTTGCATAGTAGGCAGGATGTTGATAAATATTTTTGAAAGGGTCTGTTGCTTGCATGTGGTATCCATCCATTGATCCATTGAATGGCTCCATCTTGATGTTGGGCTTCACCTCCTGTTTTACCATTTCTGATTGTTTAAAACAAGAAAGATAAGATTATAAATTAAATGAAACTTCACCCATTCTGTTGCTGCTTCCAATTATTTATTTATCCTGTTCCTTTTATATTTTTGTATCTAACTGGTAGGCATTTCATTTAGTGGAAACAACAGCTGACATCAATCGAAGTCATTAGAACTAATGTAGTCAGACCTGAACATAAAAACACAAGAGAATAACTAACCTTTGTTGCCTTGGAGATCAGGGGAACTGGAAATGCAAAGCTCAGCCTTGACCACAGTTTTTTCTGGGGTCTCCTCTGCCTGGTGCATGAGTTTCTTCTTCTTCTTCTCTGATGCTGCCTTCTTGGCTTCCAACCGGCGCTGTCGACAGGATTTGGCAGGCTCTGGCAATTTGCGTACCTCGCGACGAAAAGCCTGAAGCACCTGTATGGCTCCAGTCTTCTTTTTTTTGCGCTGGGCCTCTTCACTACCAAACTCGTCGGTTTGTGATATTGTGTAAAGAGGTAAAACATGGAGCTGCTCATCGTCAGGGATTTCCCCCACTTTTCGGTTGTCTTCCTTGGTTAAAGTGCACACCTGACGAAGCAGAATGGTTTAAATGTACAAAAAACTTTTCACTAAGACTTTTAGCAAAAAACTTTGAAGACTCACGCAATTAAAAATGGCAAAAGTTTTAAACAATGATGAGAAATCTTACCACCGTGCAGCCATTGTGTAGATTATGCTGGTCCTTATGAGCATGGGCACAGAAGTCCATACATGCGGTGATTCCAGAGAATGGACGGCCTTCCTTCAACCCCAACCTGCAGTCTGGAGCTCGATGTTCTGCCAGGCACTGAGGAACAGGACACATTAAGTCAGCTAATATTATGATTTTTCCATGTAATGGTAATTTGGAGACATAATGTTGATGTATGTTTTTCCTTTTAATTTAAATGACAACACTATAGTTCTGAAGTCCCAGTTGTATGTTAGAAAAAATCTAAACAGAAGCACTGGTCGTTTCCAATTAAACAAACCTGGTTACTGTAGGCCTGTGGTGCCAGTTGCTTGTACAAAGGAGCCACCTCAGTTGCCAAATTTTGGAAGTTATCCCTGAGTTTTTCCTCCTACCAAAAAAAAAAGAATACAATCCAACACCGGATATCGGAGCAATATCAGTGCTTGTTAAAAGCATTCCATATAATTCAATAAAAACATTTAAAATCAAACTCGTTTATTTTCAGCAGTATTTAATTTCAGTTTAGTGCTGTAAATCAGGAGGCTTTGATGTGTACATACGTCTTCAGGGTGATCTCCTTGTAGCCTGAACTTGCGCGGCATTTTGCTTCGGGCGTACTTACAGCCATTAAAGTACATACTCCAGGAGCAGCCGAATGAAAAGGAAGCCCCACACATTTCAGGGTCTTTGCCCTGACAGGCGCAGGTACGACTGCAGGGGACAGAGAAAGTAGACTTTGAGCTTTAGTCCAAAATGAGGGTAACAGTTAAAATCTGATTCTTTTAGGCAACAAAACTGCCAGAGAGGAAATTAGAGGGATTAATCTTTGGAGCCAGTTTACATACACACATTATTGTATTCTAAACGTTTGGCATGTGTTTGATCACTTGCAGTGTGAATACACTTTTATAAAATACACAACTATTCTAAAAATAAACAGACTTGTGCTAAGATTTTAGTTGATGTTGCCAAAATATGAAGTTTTCCATCATGATGGACGATTTTCTTATCTACATGGAGGAACCAAAATCTGTGTTTCTAAAAATGTCTGCTTTTGAAACCCTGTTTTATATTGTAAACTTGTTATACTTGTGGTTTTTTTTTTAATCAAGATTGATGACTAGAGATAAAATTCCAAGCTTCTCGTGCATTATACAAGAATACTAAATCATGTAACACCTGTCTATCTTATTTAGGATCACCGCTCATTGACTACTCACTCATCATTGAGGCCACAGCGCCGGCTGGTGGGGTTGCCGTATTTAGTGAGTGTGTTTGTGACTTCGTGGTAGAGCGTGTCGGCTAGGGCTCTCGGAATGCCCTCCCAGGCCAAAATAACAACAATGATGACCGCATTAGCGCAGTAGTGGCCGGCCCGATGACGCACCAGACACAACAGCTTCTCTTTCTCGCTGCTCCGACGGATCACCTAGCAGGACAAAGAACTCATCAACATTTCTGTTGCACTTTTATGGTTTAAAAACAAATCTATTTAAATGAATTAAAGTTACTTGAACAGACTAGTGTTGTCAATATTGTTGGTTACGTTGCCCAGCAGACGTTCAGCACACAGTAATTATCTTGACAAATCGACAGACGATTTACAACAATACCGATGAATACTCTCGGTAAGGAAGAGGCCTTTCAGTCTGCAGAAAAAATGCACGTCTACTTATATTTGCCTTGGTCACAGACTTCTCTCTGCTTCTGCCTCCAACATACCCTCAGTCCCCATCTCTCAGTGGGAGGGTTGTTTTGATTCCATAAAGTCATTAGCAGGATGTGTCAGGGCCAACAGGAGTGCAGGCCTGGCATTTGTTACAGAGTGAGACCACCTACAGATGCATCCACCGTAGATGACAAACGGACCTGTTTGTCTCCCCTGCACCCATCATTATACACAAATACACACATACTGGCCGCATAAATCAGTGGCTGATTGGCTGTCACTGTTGCCAGGAGGTCCAAACACTGAAAACCACCTCTCTCTTTCTCACTCCTTCACTAGAATACAGTCAGGCGCCACCTGAGGCGGTGACATTTTAGAACTTTGAGAAGATGATGGCAATCCCTTTGAAACAATAAAAGTTACACTGATAGTTATCAGTTGTTTTTTTCACATCTACTACGTTCCAGATGTGATTTGGTTTTGACCCACTTACCCACTTGGCAATAGGACAACCGTGGGAGCTCTTCCCCTCTCTGCCTGTGTAGACCACCTTTTCAATACGGACAGCTTCGCCCTTTTCCCCGTACCTACGCAGGAAAAAAAAAAACTTTAGTTCATTTCTTTAAAGATTTAAGTTGTCAGTGCAATAGTTACAACACAACACAAGTCACAAAGTTCTACTGAACTCGTTCACCACCAGCTCAGTCAGCTGATGGTGAACCCTAACCCTAACTGTTTAGGAGGTCAAACACAATTTGCATATCATCTCCCTGTTTGCAAAACTCTGAACAGAGTCTCACTGACAGAACACATGTAGCACAGTATTACCGTTGACCCAGGATGACCCGACCGTTAAAAATTAACTAAGTATCACAATGTTCTTACTATAACCAAAACTAAAAGCACATAGATTCAATCAGTGATGAGCTCAATCTGTAAACAAATCAGAAAGCCAGTTCACATACAAATGATGGGATTTTCACATTAGAGTACAGGTTCCACTTGGATGGTTCCTTAAAGTATTGCACTGTTACACTGAAAAGGTTGTGCGTTTCCTCACAGCAACAGGAGATTTTCTGTGTTAATACGGTGCTTCAAAATGAAAAACTGCCACTCTGTGTAATAAAACAGCAAGTATGTGAATGCAAGGTGTTTTTAAAAGGAATAAACATCAATATCTTTTCAATAACTTGTTTTAACTTATACTTATACTTTACTATAATTACAGCTTATAGAAAAAGTCATTTTTTAATCATGTTGGGTTTAGAAGTCTCAGCCTGTTGATGAATACAGCATTTCAAAAACACTGGAGTTGTATATTTTCAAAGTTAAATTCGACATGTTAAAGGTATTCTTATCTGCTGCTCGGTGTCTGTGATTTAGATGAACTCAGGTGACCTGATCTGACACAGAGACAAGATGCTGAGGCAGAATGAATCACTGATTCACTCCTTACTATCATCAAATAGTATTTCTATTTTTAGCACAAGGTTCTGTACAATTTACCTACAGTATGTAACCTGATGAGTGCAGAAATGTGCAAGCAGTTCAGCTCGTTTTTATCATTCTCTTGCTCTGTCCAGCATAACATTTTTAGTCATTTAATTTAAAAGTATAATCTGGTGATTTCAAAGTGATGTTCTGTCAAACAGTTATCAGTAGTTATATCTTATCAGCCATGACACCAGTCATGGAACACAGAGTACGAAGAAAAGGGCAGAAGTCTTTCTTCAGGCCAGGCTGATGGCTCGCCAGACCAGGGGCCCCTTTTATATTGTTTTACTGGCTTATAAAACAAGTCTCTCAAAAACGTCATACAGGTGTAAAAAATGCTACATTAGCTAATAATAAACCTCTGAATGTTTGACATTAGTTGTTGCTTTTTTCTGTTAACCAAATGTTTGTGTTACTACACAAATATCAATCTGAAATTGTTGAATGTATCAGTCCACCTGGAGTTATATTACATTTTGGGTTCACCAGCTGCACTCATTGTTACCCATTCCTCAGTAAGGAAAGCCGCTATTGGCTGTCCTAAAAGTCACTAAATGATACCATCACTTAAATGCCCATGAGCTTGTAATTGTGATGAAAACAGTAGGAGAGAGGAATAAAGAAGTGGACGAGACAACAAGTGAGCAAAAATCACTTGAAATCTGTTTAGAATTACAAATTTACTTTCTTCTGTCGATTCTTGTTTTTGGTTACAATTCCAACCCCCCTCCTTTATTTGGACTTAGGGCCGGCAAAAGTAACCCAAAAAGAAAAACTTATTAGTTATTTTTGGACAAAGATTTACAGCAGAGTGACTTAGTGGTTAGAACTGTTGCCTCATAGCAAGACGTTCCTGGGTTCAATCCTTCTTTAGACCTGGGCTGTAGAGTTTGCATATTGTGTTTGCATGGGTTTTTCTCCGGGTATTTTGGTTTCCTCCCACAGTCCGAAAACATGCACGTGTAAATTGCCTTCAGGGCCAGGCCTCCCTTGCAAAAGAGATCTGGGATCTAAATAAAAGTAAATCAATTTTGTAAATTTTACATTTACATGCATCAGCCAGTGGCAGCTTTGCACATGTGCAATTCATTTGCAGCCTGGAAGCTGAGGGTTGTAGATCAGCTGGATGGAGGGATGCTGACTGAGAACTGGGCCGGCTAAGTACTTTAGGAGGCCCACGACAGCACCTGCAGCTGGTTGAGAAGAGTTAGAATGATGCACATCAGAGTCTCCAAAAGACTCCAGTAACTTAAGAGAGAATTAATATATTTGTTGATAGTTGCTTTTTAAAAGTGTTGCTAAAGGGGTCGGAATAATCAGTAAATACTGTATATTAACAAAGTGGCTAAATTAAGAACAGTCTAATCAGTCGGACCGGTTCATTCAGGAGTTCAGGTGATTGTAACATGAACACTGTTTGGTTGAGAAAACAGCATCAAACTGAACAAACGGTGGTTTGCCAAAGTGTCGAGGTTTTATTGTCAGCTAATTAAGTGTTATTTCACACCAGCGTGACAATTTTGAAAAAGTGTTGCCTGAAAATCTATTAAAAGGAGCTCCTAGCCTTGAAGTATTGGAGAATTCTTCAGACTCCATCTCCTGTGACTCCATGTCCCTGACAATAAAGCACTAAATCCTGACATATATCTGACAAAACATTTCCAAAAATCACCAGATTGTACCTTCATGTAGTGTTTGTGCGTTTTCTCACAACAATGTTTGGTTTTGAGTAAACGTAATCCCAGCCAAAGGTTCTCAGAATGTTTTGAACTTTGAGGTTTGTATTTGATGTTCTGCAAATAAGAATAACAATTTTAGGAAATATGTTTAAACAATTCAGGAAAGTCTTTATTTTTTTGCTATTGTTTCTAATAGTCAAAGACATAAGGCTTTTATTGCTAAAACTCTTGAATTTTTGTTGTCCTATCAGAATGGGACCCACGGCTAAAAGAAATAGAACTACAAGTTTCTGAATGTGACTGAGCTCGACGACACTAGCTGGAGTAAAGTGTGTGTTCACAGTGCTCTGCGAGATTCACACAAACCCGGTACAGCAAACCAGATGATGTGACTGGATTGATTTTTGTATTCACAGACACTTGTGCTTTAGGATGGGTCCTGCAGTTCTGCAGGTAGGCGTACAGGAGAAGGGAGAGGTCATTGGTTGTGTTGGGGTGCAGGAGGGTCACCAGGGTCATATCTGGTCGCAGCTCAGGCCTCTCCCGACCCAGTCTGATACCTGGTTCTGTAGAAAGTTCAGCACTGGGTTTTTATTTGACATTGATTACAATCAAAATGAGAGTGAGATGGCTCAGAAAGCGTCGCCACTAGTATGGCCTGTTGGGGTCAGTGGTGGGTCAAAGGTCAGGCTGGTTTACATCTTAATCATCTCTTGACAACAGATTGTGGCCTCTGGCTCAACATCCCCAGTTAACTCTGACAACTAATAACAAATCTACCCTTTCAACTTTCCAACCAGATGATCAGTGTTATCTGTGGCTACACTCTCATTCCAGTCACTAACTACTGATTTGCTGTAGATAATAACTTGGTTACAACACTACAGTGTGTGTGTTCCTGTGTGTGTGTGAGATTAAATTACAGCCCTGATGACAGGGATTTGGGGAGAAAAAACTAATTTGCGAGAACAAATGTTTAATTTGCCCTTTTCTGTGTTTTCCTCTTTCGTCTGTGTTTCTTAGTGACATCTGTCCTTCCTCCATCCCCGGTCCTCCCATTATCCACTGTCATCTGCTACTCCCAGTGCTTCTCACACCGCCTGTGGTTTACTGAAGATGCTGATATTTCCTGTTCCTGCATCTAGATTCTGGGTCACTAATTCCCAGAGGACAAAATGAGAGGAGAAGGGAGGGAGGCTGGAGAGAAAGGCGAAGAGGAGGAGAGTGGAAAGGAAGCAAGAGGACAGAGACGAAGGGGGGTAAATACTAAAGAAAGAAGAATTGGCACACCTTGTCTCCATCAGCGTTCGTATGGAGGCTACAGTAGGTCCAGATCCCAGGTGGTTGTAGTACGGTCCTTCATCTTTCTCCAGAATTTGTTCTTGGGGAAAAAAAGAAATTACAGAAAAGTAAATTACAAATCTTTGACAGAAGCTGTTCTAATGTAATATTGTTTTTGGTTTTTTTTACTGATATATAAAAGTGTGGGATACATCCAATGCTTACATTAGAACCAAACGCCACAAGAGCTAATCGCATGAGCTCAGTTTTTAAAACTTTGTATTTAACAAACTTTGTCTGACTGTTAGCAAAATATCTCAAGAACCATTCGAAGAAATCTAAGGAGGAGTATGAGGAGTATCTAAGGAGTATGAGGATGCTCCACATACTAGATTATAATGAAACTTTCAGAAAGCAATCTTTGGGTGTACATCTACAACTGACTAACTTTTGGATTTAATCCAATTAAAGATGGCCATCACACCGTATCAACATTTGCCTACACAAAATTGCTACAATTTAGTCAAATTTACTGAGCTAAAGTTTGATGTGATTGTAGCTGCGAGTCATACTTAACACATACTGTGAGTGCTGACAGAGCTCGTTAGGTACATTAGTTACAAGGTTTGGACCAAACAGTTTTACTTTATACTTTCTCATCACAAGATGATCTTCATTTCAAATTCTGGCAGGAAAGGCAGAGGGTGATATTGCAATGAAATATTTCAATGAAAGCTAAGCCTTTTAATTGATATTTTTTGGAACGCTTCAAATCAATATCCACTTGTTTTCTGCACAGCTTGAAGCTACAGAGGCTTTTCATTAAATGTCGTGCTCAGCTTGTAAACATTTAGCTGTGAGTCCATTGAACTCAGCAAAGAGTAAAAGCTTGACTCTGCTTTGTTCTCCTATATCACTTTTGTATGAGGACAACCGTACAGCAGACACACTGTGATGCATTAAAACTCTTTGTAGCTGAAGACAAATTACTGCTGAAGAACCATGCGAGAGTGCAACTGGCTGCAGCATTCGGTTCACACAAACACACAAACACACACTATATCTTCCCCCAAGGAGGCCAGAGTGGTCTGTGACTGTAGGGTGTGGTCTGTTACAATTGTGTTTGTGTGAATTGTGCGCTTTTGTGTTTTTGTTGTGTTTGACCGTGGGAGTACATTTGATCACAATGATGAAATGGTTCCTTTCATTGTTTTGTTCTTGATCACACATCTTCTTATGAGATAAATTCTGGCAATTTTATATAAAATGAACATATAAGCCATGGAAAGTGCCACAGTGATTTGTGTGTGTGTGTGTGTGTGTGTGTGTGTGTGTGTGTGTGTGTGTGTGTGTGTGTGTGTGTGTGTGTGTGTG
>JAVKLF010000001.1:3312206-3326338 GCA_034783495.1 Millerichthys robustus
CTAACAGAACACATAACCGCCAATGTATATGCAATCATTTTCTATCTTCTTTATTAGTTCTTGAATAGGATTATCGTCATTTTTGCTACTGAAGCAATTGTCACTGTTTAAAATAAACACAATGACTGAATACTTAATGTTGCTCTCACTCACTCAGTCACTCATCTGTCCTAACATTACCACAACAGCCCAAACAGTTCTTCCAAAAACAATATTTTGAAGGTTAAACTTCAAATGATCCATTTATATACAGACTAACAAAGTAAGATAATGGATTAAATCAGCATTACACATTTGTAAATATTTACACCACCTGTAAACACACAATAATAGGTGTATAACTACAAAACTATTTTTTATATAAAAGGGTAAAGTAATGTTTTATCTCAACATAAACAATTCAGTTATTTAGGAATGAGGGGATTAGCCATTAAATGGGAATATACTCTGAGATTGAATGTCACTCTCCTAGCAGAAACACTACATTTGATAAATACTTTATTTTAACAAAAATAAACTGACAGGTAATGTGGAGGTAGTGTGACTTGGGTTTCAGAAGAGCTAAACACTGACAATAAAGTGTGCTGGAGCAGGAATATTACAGAGTTCAGAGTTTGTGTTTGGAAGAATTCTGGAGGACACAAAACATGCAACCAGTAGGACACTTTAGAAAAATACTTGGAAAAATTATGAAGACAAACTTAAAAAGTAGAAAAACTAGGCAAACACATGAAGAATGCCCTCCATGGTTTCATTTTAGAAGTTAAAAGACTTTAACTTGACTGAACTTAAAAGTTAGAGCAGCAGAAAAATAAGTTACTCAGTTTTGTGATGAAACTGTTTAAAAACAAAAGATTATTGGATTTTGTACAACATTTGCAGAACTCACTACATGGTTGATTCATAAAACACTTATTGTCACTGTAATGGAAGACCAAGGAGTCTTTTCTCTTGCAAAAATTGAAAGAGTTGCAGAAACAAAGAGAAAATTCTAAGAAATAATGTACAAGTGGACAATTTTTTAATCTTTCCTTTGATAAAACAAATAATGTGACCATGTAATAATGTAATAAGCATAAGAAATCTTGTTGAGCTGTTTCTGTTGCCTTTTCAGAAGGAACTGTAATCACAAAAACATCAGTAAAGCCGCATGTCTCACTTCCTTCATGTCAAAACAGTCACCACATAAGTAGTTACACTGAATTCAACAAACACCTTGTCTTAAATTCCACGTTCACAGTTACATCACTGTTTTACTGTAAAAATGTTTAAATTATCTGTCTACAAGACTTCAAATTAATCAGCTTTACACCGTCTGTTTTAAGCCAACTGTGTTGCTCCAGTTCACATAAATACATAGATATTTCTACCTCATACATTAAAATTACTTTAGTCTAGAGCAGGAGTGTTAAGAAAAAAAGAAAAATAAACAAAAAGCAATAGATCCAACAAATCAAAGTAAACGAATGTTCTTTTTGTTAAAGTAAATGTTTTTCTAACCTTTACACACGTTTCCTTTTTACACCAAAGTGAGTCTAAACTAAAACTAAAAGTTTACGTTGTTGTTGAGTTAAAAAAAATTTTTAAAAAATAACAAATGTGGGTTTCTTTATTTTGTGATCAAAAATTGTCATTTTTGTGGCCAGTGAGTACTTTCAGCTTGACGACGTCTCACATAACAAAAGGTTGAACATCACTCTAGAGCAACAGCAAACACAGATAATTAAAGGGAAGATTCAGAAATCATTGACAGAGTTCATGTCGTAGCTGTACAGAGTAATTCAATAAGCTCAATAACCCTCACAGGGGGAAAACAATGGCCGGTATTTTATGGAAAAAAATAAACCACGCTCACATTTCTTTAGCCTTATTCCAAAAGAGCAGCAGTAAAAAGCAGAGGAGACCTACAGACTATATTATTACTAATGCACAAATAGTAATGATTTTTGTTTAAATGCTCAATTTATTTGCTGGACAAACAACACAAACTGAACTAGGTTACAGTTGGTGGTGGGGGTCTCATACATTTTTGTATAAACACAGACACTAATCCTAAACCTGCTGAAGGTCTTACACCCAAACATTACTGTAAGTTAATGTGAAAAATGGCGAATCTTCTGGCATTCTTTCATTTCCACCCAAAATAAAAAAGGCAGAAGGTGTCTTCTGTGTGATGATCTATCAGTGTTTGATAGCAGACTGTGGGCTGACGTCCAGCTTCCCCATCATTTGAATATTATTGAAATGAGCCTTTGAAGTGTCTAATTACCGGACAGGCAGTATGCTTGGGTCTTTTGAATCCACCTTCTGCAGTGGGTTTCTAACAGGGGTCCTGGGGTGGGGTGGCAGCCAACAGCCGGCATGCCCTACGTGAGAGGCCCCGTGTCGGTACTATCGACGGCATCAGATGGGAAAGAGGAAGGAGGGGGTAGCGGTGTGCGGCAGTTATGAGAACTGCAGTGTGTTGAAACAGGGTGACTGCAACACTGCAACACCCAACATCCCTCCACCGTGCTGTGTCTGTCACACTGACGCTCTCCTTTCCTCTTTTTTTTCACTGTTACGTTACACAAAACAGTGACAGACAGCTAAACTTTTAGAAATAATGGACTGTATATTACGCCAGTGTGGAGAACAAAGCTCTCTACCATAATGAAATAACAAAACACTAAATTCATATATATTATCCGAGTTTTAATTCAGATTGAATAAGGGCTTTTATGAACAGCAGTCCGGGATAAAAAAGTGCTGATGCCTGCAGTAATTTCCACCTCTCCCAGCACCTCTAGCTGTACGGGTCACATGCCAAATATTTACACCACGACAGAGTTGAGCGTTGTGTCGTTTTATTTGACTTTTCTTTTACTCTATTTCACACACAAACACACACACACGCAGGAACTTGTACAGGCTTGAGCCAATTGTAGCCTAACGCATCATCAAATAAAACCGGTTCAGATCCTGCAAAACCTGGTAGACCAGATGAACTTGAAGCCCTTTAAACAAGGCAGCCAATTCCGTTAGGGAAGCGAAACAAGTGCAGCTTACAACTGACGCTGCTCAAAGGATCTGGAGGGAAGTCTCGAGGGATAGAGAGGTAGTAGTGGTGGTGCTGAGGGGGTTAAATGCAGCTTGTGAGTAGACAGCTGAACCTAAATCCCACATACACAACACCACCCCATCCGCCCTCTCATCCGCCTCTTTCTTCCCCCACCCCTTCCTTTGCTGCTGTGACGAGCAGGAACATGAAGCAGAGACCCTGGCAATATTAAGCCGGCTGAGAGCCTCGAGGGTCCGAGACATACTTACACCGTCCGAGGCGCCCGAACGTCGCTGCCTGTCGAAAAGCAGAGAGACGAGGAGATAGAGGGGAGCATTAGACCTGTTTGCCGTCACTGCGATCCATTAGCAAGCCGTCCTTGTTGGGTTGTATTCTTGGTTTATTCCTTGCCGTCTGTGCGGTGCACAGACACAACGAGCACCGAAACACACATGGACACACTCAACCAGTCGCGCACACAACCCGCCAACCTCCCCCGGCACGGCACGCACGTTTCGTATTCTCTTGGCTCTTTTTAAAGCCAAAGCTTTCTGTTCTCCCCTTTTTCTTTTCTCATTATCTGTATCTGCTCCTCCCTTCCCTTTTTCAGTATCCTCTTTCTTTCACTTGACTACACATGCAGTCGGCTTCTCCTCGCAGCCCCCACCGTCCCTCCTTCTCTCTCTTTCTTTCCCTCCCTCCCTTCATTCCCCTCCCTCTCACGCACACAGCCTCCCCCTCCATCTCCTCTCCTCTCTCGTCAGAGTGTGCAGAGCGAGAGGCCATTATCTGAGCCGCAGTGGGCACGTACAATGGAATGGAGGAGTGTGCAGTGAGCAGAAACACAGAGAGCAGTGGGAGATAGACGCTGGTAGCAGCAGCCTAGGAAACAGCTCAGTGCAGCAGAGCTCTTACCAATGAGACCACCTCTCTCTCTGACTCTACCCACGCCCTTCAGCGTTGCTGCATTTGATGGTGTAACGTTGCAGGCAACATGTATGTTTTATTGGCAAAAGCTCCAAAATTATTATTTTGATAACAACCGCCTTGCGCTGCTCCTGAGGACGAAACCTAGCAGAATAACTTGCACCCAGAAAGGACAAAGGAGCTTATAAAAGCCATTTTTGAAATTTGCCCACTTCTTGCTACGGTTTCGTTCCTCCTCGTTTGTGCGTCTAAATTCGGCTCAATCCTGGCAAAAGCAGACGCCTCCGATAAAGGCTCATCGATCTTCGTTTCCCCTTCTTGCTTACATTCATTTCTCTTCCTTATTTCTCGCTGAAAAGTAACCTTTAAGTCTTATATCTGTGGCTGATAAATCCTACAGCGAGGCTACAATCACTTCAGATAGAAAGGGAGCTGGCTGGTGTTGCTAGTCCAACCCGAACAATCCCACAGGATGCAGTTGAGGTGGAAGGTTTTAGTCAGTAGGCAGCTGTGACCCAACTGATGCAAGACCATCATCGAACTTTGCAACGCCAACATCTACACTGGCAAAACAGAAAATTGATGAGGACAGAATGCAAAGCGCGAGTGTGAATGGGCAATGACGCTCCGACAACAGCGAGCAGAAGGAACGGGATGATAACATGGCACAGGAAGAAAAAATAAAACAAGCGGGAGAAGAGCTGCTCAGAGGTTCTTTTGATTGTTTCAGCAACTGGACAGAAGATCTGCACACAGAGACAGGATCGGCAACTTGTCTGCAAAGACCAAAAATCTGCTCATTACATTTGTGTACAGCGACAACACGGAGGCTTTGTCCTCTTTCGCCTGTCCACCAGCCTACGATGATGTACTCTTTTTATTCTCTCCTCACCCATGTTCTGCCTTAGCGTCTCAGCCATAATCATCGTCAGCCTTGTCTTCATTGCTGGATGATTCCGCTCGCTCACTTGCTGGCTGACGGGCCTTGTTGTCCTCCCTTCTCTACACTGCTGGGCTTTTCAAAGCAGGTTTACCCAGGACGAAGATGTGGATGGACGAGAGAGGACATGGCTGTCTCACCAAAGCAGACCGCTTTGAGCTCCTGCGTTGTACTTTTCTCTTGTATTACTGAGCGCGTGTGTCAGCTGGCTAAATTAACTTCCCTAGCTGCTCTCTGCTTCACATATTTTGGCTTTTCCCTTTGCTCTCACTTGATCTCTTATTTTCGCCAACCTTCCCTCTCTCGATCAGTTCCTCTGTCCTGTTTCCTGAGCCTGTCCTAAAATAGCTCATGGCATTACGGCTCCAACACTTTCTGACGCGCCTGCTCTAAATTGTACACTGTCTGTCTCGCTGTTGCCACACATATTCGTATAAACACACACACAGATGAGCGTTAAACCCAAAGAGAAACACGGCGCAGCCGAAACTGTTTAAGGGAAGGAGAGAAGAAGTAAGAGCATTGGGTCACGTGACAAACGAGTGCCAATCAGCGAGAGGGAAAGCGGGGAGGAAGAGAGGAAGGAAACCCGTGCGGCGATGACGTAGCTGCCTCGTCAACATCCGTGTCTCCCACCAGGATTTCTGCCTCCACCACTGGGTGGGCACGTGTGACATCGGACATAAAGCCCACTGAACTATCAACAACTCCACACACACCAACGGACTTGTGAATACATCGCCCTGGATTGTGCTCCCTCTCCCTCAGCTGCAGTGACACAGTGTTACTAGCTCATGGCTCGCCTTCACCACTGAATCATGTGCTCTCCACCCACAGCCCTTTAAGAACACTGAATACAAGTGGTCCTGTTTCAGTCCTTGAATACTCCACTTTAATCTGAAGTTTGTCCTTCATAATATAAATTAACAAAAGATGAACAAATAAAAACATATACAACAGTTTAGCTGAGAACATTGTTACAAGTGGATCGTGTTATATGCCTGTTGGACAGTTTTAAAATCTTCGAAAGAGCCATGGTTCATAATCTTTTAAAAGACAATGGAACGAAGGAAAGCTTGAGTCTTGCCACATGTCTGCCGCGATTCGTGGTTCATGGTACAGAAACTATTTTAAACTAAATATCAACATAAAAAATGTTGCTTTGGTGGTCATAAACTCTAATTGCTTTTAACCAACACAGGCTTACAAAAAACATGAAACCATCTCAAAACAATTGAAAATGAGAGCTTTTTTATGAAATTCAGCACAACTTTCAGAGTATTTCAGTAAAATGTAAGCATGTTTTGTAGGTAGGTTTTGTAGGTAGATATCAAGCTAAATATGGTGTGGTGGTAGTTGAGAGTCATCCCCACCACATGCTTTGAGCACTAACAGATGTGCATTTTTATTGATAGTTACTTTTTAATTTTTTATAATGTAACCCTAACCAAGTAGTGTTTAAAGCCCAATCTTAAGTGTGCAACTAGTAATGTATGACTCGAACAATCCAAGAAATGGAAGCAAAAAGTCTTTCTTAAAGTAAAGTTACTTTTAAATACAAGTAGATAAAACCAGATTAAAGCCAGGCTTCATAACTAAGCAGTTTTGTGTGTAGCACCAACGCATTTAAACGTGACAAAACCCTTCTTTTGTGGCCTCAGTGTTTTATGATGTCATCATTTTGTGCCCAGTGATTATATGTTTGTCATGAGATAGTTATTTAACACCGAAGCACTCAGACATCTTACAGATATAATTAATACTAGATAGTTTATTTTGTAGGTAGTTGTAGCTTATAATCACTCTGACTTTACTGAATTGAGTTTGGTTGTACTTGCATTGAACAGTTTGTTTACAACCTGGACGTGTTTACTTTGTCTGTGTTGTCCTGAGGCAACCTTTTGTGAGTCTACTCTGTATAAATAAACAGAACTGAATTACAGAAAGCCTATTTGACTCAAACCCATGAGCTCAAGGATGACTCATAGCCATCAACACCAGAGTAGGTGTCATTTCACATAAAACATTACTCAACATTTCTGCTGTTTACCACAATCTGGTTTGGTTCTCAATGGGGAAACAAACTGAAATTAATCAGAGGTTTAATTAAGCAAAAGCTACATAGGGAGTTGAATCATGTTCCTTCTTTAAGCTTTGTAAAAGAAAGAAACGTCACCATCTCTCACACCTCCTTACCTAAAATAATTTTTAACTAGTGATGTTCCATCCAACATTAGCCTGTAGCTTTGTTTACTTCACATAACACCAAGACTCAAAACCAATTATTATAGAAAAGAATGCTCTCTCAAACTTTTCTCTAGTGAAAACAAAATCACACTTACGGTAGCGCTGCTGTACCCTGGCATTGGGAGAAGGTAAGTGGCCGGCACAGAAGAGACTCCTAATCTTCCATCGATCATCTCAACTAACAGTGTAGTCAAACCGTCATCCAAATAGGTTGTTTCACGCCCTCGTCTCTCTCTTTCTCTCCATTCCTCTTTCTCTCCGTCTCTTTCACTTCTCTGCCTCGTTTTCGTCGTTTCTCAGCAGCACGGAGAAAAAGGTCTTGGTTGTAGGAGGGATGACTGACAACAGAAGTCCATCCTCAGCCATGTGTGTTGAGAGTTGCGTATGACTAAGCCTGACTCATCTTTCTTTTCTCTTCTCTTCTCAGAATTAAATCCTGACACAAACATTCGTGTTTCGGAGAAAGCTTTCAAAATGTTACCTGGATTTAACCGGTGGGAGTTTTGTGTGGATGAAACACAAAAACCACCGTAAAACTTTATGTTTCTTCTTTAAATGTTCTCTTGTTTTTTTTATTAACCTTTTCAATACTGATTCAAACATAAATATTTTTATGTGGGTTTGGAGCCAACGGACAGAAACATAAGAGTCATGTCATGAGGGATACTCCCCTCCCATCTCTTCCTGTCAGCTGACACCTTACTCTATCTCTGCTCTCATCTAACTTCGTCCACCCTCTTCCCGACCCACACTGTCCTGAAGTCAAACAGCATCAAGGTCATCTGCTCTGATCCCCTTCCTGCATCCCTCTTCTCGCCCCATCTCACTTTATCGTGCTCTCTCTCTCTCACACACACACACACACAACAAACACACCCATTTCTCTTTAGAGCGTGGAGCTAAAGACACGAAAGGCTCCTGCTAATGCTCGCTCTGTCAATAAGTGCAGGGGCAAGCTTAATGATTTTCCTCCACACATGCTGCACAGCCCAGTGAGGGAACAAAGTGATGGATTGTTCACCGAGGGTCACTGGGTTTGTTGGTGGGTGGGACGAAGGGGCTGAAGGGCACGGTGGGTTTAAAAATAGTAGAAGCAACACAAAGTCCTCTCCTCGTGACTGAACAAATGAAAGAGTCGCTGTACATTACCACGATCTGACCTTAATCAAGGTTGATGAATTTTTTTAACCCTTTTTATTTGTCTGTGTCTTATTTACTTTATTTTATTTCCCTTTGTCCTTGCAGCTGCCAGGCCACTCGGTGTAAGGTTCAAGGAGTGTTTGGGCGGGGATCATAGCGCCGCGTTGCGTTGAGCATCCAGTTCTGAGTCATAACTCCTGACATTCGGCACGTGCAAGTCAGCACGATTCGCTCAGCTGAGGCAAGACTGCCTTCCAGCCTCGCCTCAGTCACCGCCCCCCCATCCCGAACCCCTCTCACAAAGAGAGAAAGGGAGGAGTGGTTTCAGAGGGAGGAGACAAAAAAAATCTTTAAAGGTGACGATAGGTGGGGAGTCTGTTAGGGTGGAGCTACAAAAATTAAAGAGGAAGAGACAGAGGAGGTGTGTAGGAGGCTGCTCTTTGTGCTTGAAATTTAGGAAATAAAAAGAAGGAAGCAAACAAAAAAAATCAGCTCTGATGGGGAACACTGGGTCTGGGACAAAGAGCAATGAACAAGCGGTGGGGAAACAGATGGAGTTTAAAATTAAAAGTACCCTTCGTACCTGTCGGCCCAATGTGTACCAAGTCATAAATTAATGAGCAGTAATTTCTCATTGAACAAAGATGTACAGATACACAGCACACAGTAATTCCATGTATTGGAGTATTTATGAGAGGACACATTGTACTTGTACTCATAGGTCAGATGGTGTTTTGTGAGGGATGATATTTTGAGGAAGAAATATGTAAAAACAAGAGAGGCTTCCCTCAGGCCTGGCTGGTTGCTAGTCTTCTCTCTCTGGACTGCAGCTAAGATTAGCTTCCCATATGTTCAAGAGGCATAACTAGACTAAAAGGAGCCAGTACAACACTTTGTCCTCTAAAGCTGCGCGCACACACAAACACATTTTTACAATGATTCACAGAAGACAATGACTTGGTGAGCTCTCTGATTGTCGGGTGAATGTATTTCTGAGCTAAAAGCATTTTGTGCCATTATACTCAGTCCAATTCTTCACTATCTGAAGGCTCCATTTAAATAGACTTTGGCAATCAGGATTTTCAAGTGTGTGTTTCTATAGCATGTGATGAAGGCTCCAACAGCTGTTGCACTGTATTACATAAAACCTGGCAGCGTCTGGCAGCAGAGGGATTCAGGATCGTACAAACTGCATGCCCAGTAGGAGCAGCAGAGCAGCCGCAAGAGAAGTGAGAGTTAAAGGGCTCGAGCAACAGCTGAGGGCTCCTCCCCCCTTCTCTTTCCATTCATTTTTTATTAACTGCGGCACCAAGCGGCTGACAACCCCGCTCCGACGTAAAGAACAGGTACCACGGCCAAAGACGCCAACGACGTGCTAGTCATAACTCATCGGGCCATACAGAATATTGATCCAGCCTCAGTCCAGCTCTGGAAATGGTGCATGCAGAGCTGCAAGCAGAACTGCACTTCAACACATTTTAGTGTCACATGCTACCCCCAGGAAATTTGGAACAGACGGTTTGAAATAATTTGACTTTTGTTGATAAAAGTGATTCTTTACAACCACCAAAGAAGACTTTACGACCTGGAAGCAGCTGACTTCTGCTTAGTTTGCATACAGGCCAACAGTCAAGATTTGTTTATCACTGCAGGCAGCAAATAATCTTAAACCTGATTTTGAACATTGCATCATTTCAGCGATGACAGAGGAAAGTATTTTGCAGTGGTGTAAACAAGTTAAAAATGATAATCTGGCCTTTTTTTAAAGTGATATTTTATCAAAACGTTCTCAGCAGTACTTTATCAGTTATGACATCAGTCATTGAGTATAGAGTAAGGAGAAACACGCAAACGTTTTCCTCCAGTCTAGGCTAACGGGCAGCCAAACGAGGACCCCTTTATATCCTTTTTTAGACTTATGAATAACTCTTTCTCAAAACAACACACTGGTGTGACAACATGCTCTGAAAATATCACAAATTGAACCCTCATTTGACTAGCAATTAGCTTTTCTTCACACTTCATGCTCAGTGATTTATGTCACAGTTGATACTACTGAGAACTATTTGAGTACATCCTGTTAGGGGCGCATCAAAAAAGAAAATCTATCTAGACTTTGTGAAATAGTTGCAAAAAATAACACAAAGATTCAATGTAAAGACATGCAAACACAACCTTTATCAATTTAACCCTTTCCTTTATTGATGTCTGTAGCTAATCTTGAATTTCTTCACATTTTTGTATCCTTTAACAGAGACTTTTTAAAATCCTGACAAGTTTACGAATAAGACAGTACCGTGCCAGTTTGTAACCAGGAGACAGTTCATCACTGAAGGAGTGGAAACATTACGGAACAGCAAATACACTGAAAGTTAACACTGAATGGAAGGTCTGATGTCAAACCCTCCACTTCCTGAGTCTGTACTCTGTAGCAAACCGCTTACTACACACACACACACACACCGCCCCACACGTGGAGCTGGCTAGCTGGTCATGTGACCGCCCCTTTAATGCTGGGCTAAAATTAAAGCAATGATGTCATCAGATGTTCAATGTTGCCACGGAAACTAGGTCAGAGTTAACTCTTTGTGAACGAGGCCGGGGATTCCATACACAAAGCAACACATTTTAACAAATATTCCGTGCCGTCGCGCCGTCGCTGCTCTGAGGGCCTCTGCTCTGCTGTTTCCCACCTGAGCACTGCACGTACTTCATGTATGAAGAGGAAATCCTGTGCATGGGCGGGGAAGAACAAAATAATCATGCGAGTGCAGACTGTCTGTCTTGTAACCTGTTGTGGTAACCCATTGAAAAAAAGTTTTGTTTCCTGAACAGCAAAGAAATGTGAAATAAATCATGCAGAAATGCTGCCTGGCTCCACTTCACCTGCATCTGTTCTCACATTATATTTTAGAGTTTATTGAAGCTGTTTGAGCAGGGGCGAAAAACGTGTAATGATACTGCACAACCTCTTATTTAAAATGGTCAAAATGAATGCCCTCAACTTGTAGGGTGTATACAGTTATTATCTCTGTGCTACCAAGGAAATGATTGTGTGGGAAACAGCTCTTGACAATGTAAACTCTCCACCCAGGACGTGCACATCAGCCTTTAATAACAGGAGCTCTGGGCGTTCAAAAGGCAAAGAATGCCAACCTGGTAAACACAGGAAAGAACTCTTGGTTTGATTTATCCAATCAAGAGTTCTTTCCTGAACAAATTCCCCTTTATTCCAGATAGTCATATATCTTTTAAAATCAAAGGACATTGTGCATATGGACGGGGATTAGGACAGGCTTAAAGATGAGCTACATGTTCAAACATTAGGAGTTAAAATGATTGACTAACCTCCACTTTACATCACTGCAAATATGCAAGTGAACATAAAACCTGGTGACAAATGTTACAGAATAATGCTCGTAATGCCTCCTGGTTCCTTTCATAGAAATCCAACCGAAGCTTTCCACTTTCTAGCAGAGAAGGCTTGCAAATCCTTTTTTCAATTCTGCCAACATTGTTGTTCATTTTCAGCACTTTGTTGAAGCTTCGCCACCTCTCCGCACTTTTTCCCCCCACAGAAACTCACACACATGCTTGAAAACTGCCGTTCCCATCAACAACATGCCACAGGTTTACTACGCCCAGCAATCCCATATGTACACGCATGCGTGACCTACTAACTTTCACTCCCTTTACCTCATTTGACTCCAGAACCTAGGAGAAGCAGGACGGCCCTCCCCGGCTCCTGAGCCAGCACGCAGGGTTTCCTCCGCCTCCCTCCTCCTTTTCCTGGTCTCTTGTATCTACACACGCTTTGGCTCTGGCACCAATCAGCGGGCAGCGTGGGACGCTTTAAACGGAGGATGTCACCGCCTCGTCACTGAGGCGCCTAGCTCAACACCGGCGTGGAGATAAAGTCGCGGGTTTAAAACAGTCGGCTTGTAAGAACTGACACTCGGTTTAAAGAAAACAAATGCGGCAGAGGGCCTAACGCACCTGTACTGTAGCCAGAAGTGATCATCGTTGGGGCTAAAATAATGAGCTTTGCATTCGCTGCCGCTAAACGACATCCCGGCAGACAAGTACACCTTTCTGAGCAGTCGCCCGAAGACACACAAACAAACTAAAACTATGATGTATACGCAGACAGAAATGTGGAACTGTTTGCTACATGGAGGAGCATTAACCCATCGTAGAAAGAACTAACGGCCAACCTCCACAGCAACATGAGATGAGATTCCACAGACGGGACAGCGAAGACAAAAATACACACAAACCCGGTGACCTCGCTTACCTCAGCTGCTACTTCTGGACGTCCTGAGCAGCCTCGACGGTTGTCTTCAAGGTATTCCACCTTCAGAGCCGTCCAGCACAACGAGAGGAAGGGGGCAAAAGGAGGCAAAGGGAGATGGGAGGGGGGAGGAGGGGGTGAGATTAACAATCAATAGAACAATGCGACACGGGCCTGTTCAAAGAAACAGTACCACCTTCATGTGGAAGCTTATCAACATTTATGCCATCCTACACACCACCTCCTTATACTTCCTGGCATCAAGAAGCAGCCGTGCTCTGAAACCTTTTTTTCTTTGATTTGTGTTCAAATAGTGAGCCGGCATTTTTTTTTTCCTCCATCGCTGGAACAGCGAACGAGGTACAGTTTCTCTTATAGAATTATGTAATGTCTCTGTACAGAGCCGCCACAGCTTTCAGATAAATACATTTCAAAAATCAATATAAGACAACTTTATTAAAGAAGAATTTGTTAAAGCATGCCTCATTGTCGGGGAAAGAGGTTAGTAACGGATGAAATGGAACAAAACATGGCTGGTTATTGTAAAAGAATAATAATAATACGAAGAACGAAGCATCTTTTTAATCTGACACAGCACGTCCCTGTTGTTTTCATGGCCCTGGCTGTCTCGGTGTTAAATGATCTGTTTTGTCTCGAGCTAGTCCCCAGTCCCGCCAACCTTCACTCACACACACGCACATGCACATACACACATGCACCCTCCCCAGATCCCCACCTCCACGCCCCCACCCACCTATCAAACCTAAAATAGTCTGGAGAGAGGAATACTTACCCTCCAAGCCTCGGAGCTGCCTCGGTTCCTACTCCTCAGTCTGCTCAAATCCCCATCAGAGGACTCAGGCTCCCTGTCTCGTCCTCGCCCCCACCCCTCTGTCTCTTTCGTCTCTCTCCGAGTCCCCCCTCTCTTCCTTCTTGGTCTCGTTCTCTCTCGTCCTTGTTCCAGCGGCTCATTCAGGAAGCCATCTTGTGTTTTTAATCTGGTTTTACATGAGCCCTCGTACGCACGTTCTCTTTCTCTCCCTCTCTCTCTCTCTCTCTCGCTCTCATCGCGCTTGCTCTCTCGCATCTCCCCCCGCCCTCCCTCTTGCTCATATGCCAATAGCTCTACCTCACATACACACTCACGCGCGCGATATTTTCAATGTGACCACTATTGCTCCTTCCTCCCACTCGTGCACTTTTTTTCCCCTTCCTCTCCACCCTCGTATGTGATGTCCCCACAACCGCCCCCTCCCCCACATCGCGCTTCAAACATATACACTCATGAACTAATGTACACACAGACAAGCGCACAGAGCTCGCCCGTGAGACGTCACACCAGAGATAGCACACAAAGGTGGCCTGTCCACCAATCAGAGGCCAGGATGATCTCTGCTGCTGGGTGAAACTGAAGGAGAGCAGGCGAGGGTGTTGAGAGAAATAAGAGAAAGAGGGGGCTGAAATACAAAAAAGGGTCTCTGTGTGTGTGTGTGTGTGTGTGTGTGTGTGTGTGTGTGTGTGTGTGTGTGTGTGTGTGTGTGTGTGTG
>JAVKLF010000001.1:3350066-3368288 GCA_034783495.1 Millerichthys robustus
ATCTTTTTATTCTCTTCAGGTTCTGAAAAAAATCTTACTTTCTCATTCACCCATATCCTTACAACACTTTCTATTGTATAATCTACAGGACAACTCTTTTATATTCACACATATTGGACCAGTGTGTGTGTGTGTGTGTGTGTGTGTGTGTGTGTGTGTGTGTGTGTGTGTGTCAATAATCCTCAACACACATCCCGTCTGAACTGTTTGCTCAATGATGGGAGTGTAGTTACAGTGAGTCATACGACAGTCCTGCATAATTCACATAATTTCTTTAAAAGTGTCGATGTCAATGCGAGGAAATAAACCTTCCAGAATTACAAAATGGGTGTTCCATAACGTCAGATATCTGAACCACTGCTTTTTTTCTTTGTATGATTTTCCTGAAAAACATAAGACTGTTCATTGCCAAATGAATGAAGATGATTCTGTCATGTACCAACCAAAGCTCTGTAAGCTGAGCTGCTGAACTGGTAACTAATGGGTCGGACTGCAGGTTAGGAAGAAACATTTTTGTCTTTAAACTAATAATCTCCTGTCTCCAGGTTTGCAAATTAGGCTATGACTTATGCAAAAGTGGTATCATTTTGATCATGTAATGGTTTTTAGACTCAAATAAATTCAAATTAAATGAATCAACGAAGTTCAACAAGATCGTGTTATTGCTTGTTCTCTGCCTCAGCGATGCAACTTTGTTTCCACTTTCCTTCTCTTTTGCACATCCCGCTGACGTGCTGTTGAGCCCGATTCACCTGGATGCAAAACCAAATTTTTAGGAGAACTGAAATAAAGTCCTTGTAACGCAAAAAGACAAGTTTGGGAGAGGTTTGAGCTGATGACTGCTTCGTAAGGAAGATAACGTGATTGGCTCAACATAATTTATTTTCATTTTATGTTAAAATGTACAGAGTTTTTTTTGCTAAGAAAGAAAAACAAAAAATAAACAAATGAATAAATGGAAATACATACAGGGCCAGAGTAGAGAGCTGAGGTGGCTCCAGCGTCACTGGGAGCTCAGGCGCCACCGTGTCTCTTTATTTTGCGCTCTCTCTTAGCATACAACGCAACATGTACAATTACAAAGGATACAAAAAGGGAAGCAATATAAACAGACAAATATACTGAGCTCATTTTTACATGCCTCTTAAATGTAAGGAAGTCATCCTATACACACACAAGTAAAAAAACAGAAAGAAAAGAATGCCAAGTGACCTTTAGATATTTGTAGTCCTTTTTGTTTAAAATAGCATTAATATACTACACAAAGATAGAAAAACTAGAGATGAGATGGAATGGAGAGGTTAAAGGCATCTTAAAGTCACTAAAAGTGAGTGGTAATTTTTTTACATTTTGAATTTCTTAGTAATTATTACCCAAGAGGCGAGCTAAAAAATATGTTTTCAATTTTGTTTTTGTTGTTGTTTCCCGAAACAGAAAGAAAAGAAAAATGACAGTACCAATATCCATGTCAGAATTACTTTTTATATTATATAAAAAAAAACATTTTCTCTACAATACCTTTCTAAGGACAAAAAAAAACAACAACAAAAACACGAGACAGCTTGTGTCATAAAAAAGCTGCCCAGTCTGATAAAACAGAAAACAACAAAAGAAACAAGAACAGAATACATGCCAAGAAAGAATGCATGTCACATCTGAAAGAAAACTCCTCCGTTTTTGTTACTTTGAACACTGGTAAATGGAGCAACAAGGTAAAATGTTTACGAGCCTGCCAGGTACGAGACCCCCCCCCAACACTTACCCGCCTCAGACCCTGCTTCCTATAAGTGCACCGCCGTCCGCGGGCCGAGCCGCGCACTAGATCGGGCATTAGGCACACCTTTCAGAAAGGCTGACTGTACGCTGCCGTGTGTCTAGTCAATGGGAGTGCAGAGTTTTGCAGAAAGGAAGAAACAAAACAAACAAAAATAATAATATATAGAAATACAGTTTTATCGAAACACATCAGTCAAAAGCAGGCCCCTCAAACTCTTTGGACCACTAACACTCGAGATGAGTCCAGCTAAAAATGATGCGACTTGGAGCAGCTAAGTGGAGATTCAACAGTCTGCTCTGCATTCTCTAATCTGCTAAAAAAGAAGACCGACGCTGTACAGAGTCTGTCTGGAGTGTGGACAAAAAGAGCTGTATGTTAGAATTTCCTGAGCTAGCCATCGATTGGCAACGGCTACTCAGTGTGTGTTTATATCTGTGTGTGTGCTGAGTATTGGGAAGTACCAGAATATTTACATCTAAATGTTTCAAAGTGGAGGCAAACTAGAAAATAATGCTACTCATTTCATTTATGGATATATAATAGTAACACACTAATTTCTTTTGTGTCTTCGCTGTGTCTTTTGGTACAACACTTGTCCATCTGGGAAGACGGAGACTCTGGAAACGGCTCAACGCCACCTCCGGCGCCTGAGGGCCTGCTCTGAGGCTTTTCTGGAAAGTGGAAAAAGCCGCCTGACCAAGCGGCACCTCAGAGACGCTCGGGTTTCTCTGCGAGCGGGAGGACGTGTTGCCATTTTCAGAATGCCACACATATAAAGAGCAAAGCGTACGAGATGTCCAACGGCACACGCGTATTCCAAAAACATAAAAAAACCATAAAAACAATCAACAAAAATAAGACAAAGTTATGTTTAACAAAAACAGTCTGCCTACGTTTGTTTTTTTCCAATGTAAGCCTTCCTATATTAATTAAAAGATTGTGTGCATGGTTGAATATATTCAGTTATTCACTGTTTTTGTTTGTAAGAGCAGGGTATTCCTGAACTGTCTTTCTGTGTCGTTTACTGGTCATTCTTGCCCCCCTCTTTACTTGTCTGCTGCATCGTTAAAAGACTCCTACACCCATGGGAAACCGTATTAGAAGGCCGATTGAGGTCCATGTTCTCGTCCAACCCCAAACTGTGTCCAAACACAACCAGTTGGAGGGGAAGGGAGAAGCAAGCCCAGATACGACCGGGACATAACTACAACACAGAAAAACAGGAAACCCAATCATGCTCAGTCTCCGATCCCTTTACACCCCCTGGTGCCTGCAGAGGCACTGGACAAGGTAGAAGGAGTAATGGACATGTAGAATACAGCGAGCGGTAACTCTAGCCCCACGTCTTCCACGTCAGTTCTTTGTTGCTCATCTGCTCATGTAAGGTGACTGTTTTGGGACTCCAGCATAGCTGTGATGGGAGGGGCCAGTGTACATCATGTTGCCATGGTGATTGGGCTGCATAGGCTGTTGGGGGTAACCCTGCCCTCCCATCATGCCCATCTGCATCTGCATGGGGTACTGAGCTGGCTGGTTCATGTACGCAGGGTTGCTGTGATAGCCGCTGTTCATCATGGTCTGGGGCATGCGGTAGCCGGCTGACATGGCATTCAGAGGCGTCATGTTCATGGAGTTGTATGGTGCTGGCGTGGCCATTAGATTCGGCATCATACCGCGCTGCACTGCTAAGGTGCGTGGCGTGCCCTGCATTGCCACGGCGCCTGAACTACGACCGTAGAGCTGCTGTTGGTGCGGGGCCGGGGCCAGCTGCTGAGTGGCTTTAGATCGAATGGAAATGTGGCCCTTGACTGTAGCCATCTGGCCCTGTAGCCTCTGTGTGTGGGGGGGTCCCAGACTGATGTTGGTGGCTGGCATGTTGCACTGCAGTTGCAGTGAGCTCAGGTTCATGGAGCCAGAGCTAAGGTTGGGAGGTGAGGTCATCGTGGGCTGGCCCTGAGGAAGAGGAGCGTGGGGTGAAGGGGCCAGCCCGGGGTTGGACAGTGACACGCTGGTGGCGTAGGAGGTAACAGAGGCAGAATGAGAGTAGGGCATGGCGTGTGGGTCCATGATAGTGTTGGTGAGCTGCTGGAGTTTCGCCAAGCTGAACGTCGCAGTGGACTGGGGGTAGCTCCCGGTGCCAAAGTCCTGTCCCATGCGCTCGTAAAGGGTCCGGCCCCCACCCCCTCCTCCGCTCTCTGGAATCTCCATGATCATGGGTGTGGAGGCAAACCCGTTGCCCATGCACTGGGACAGGGCCTGCTGCTGTGGTGGTGGTGGGGCAGTGGGAGGGGGCTGAGAGTTGGGGGCTTGTTGCTGCTGCTGAGGAGGTTGCTGAGGAACCTTTTTCTGGGCCTGAGGCTGGTGCTGCTGGTTGGTGCTTGGAGGCCGCTCGATAACACCGCAGCTCTGAGGGGACTTAATGCCACAGCTAGGTGTGTTGGAAGGTGGTGGGGGTGGTGGAGGCTGGGGCACAGTGCTGCCCACATTACTGGCGCCTGGTCCACTGTTGGACCCCGGTCCTGTTTGCTGAATGAGGCTACAGCTGCCCATTGCTAGCTGGGTTCCTCCATTTCCAGTGGAAGATGAGAGGCTGGGTGCCTGCGCAAAGGAGCAACTGTTGGACTGAGAGGAGGAGGAAGATGGGGTGGCTGATGTGGATGAAGAGGATGACGATGAAGCTGTGGACACTCCTGCTACCACAGCGGCTGATATGCCCCCTCCATTACCCCCATTTCCTGTCCCATTACCCCCACCTCCCATGGTGGAGTCGTAGCTGCTGGGGTTGTCATAGTTCTCTGTAGTGCTTTCTATGCTGCCGAGGTCACTGAAGCCACTGTCCACAACCTGTTGCGAGTGGTCAGACACAGACGGCACATCCATCATTGGAGAAGTCTCCATATTCTGCTGGGAGGGGGCCGACAGAGAACTGGGATGCTCTGGTGTGATCTGAGTGTAACCGCTGCCAGAACTGCCATTGTTGCTTCCTCCTGATCCAGTGGGACCAGGTGTTCCTCCTCTTTGCACAGCTGGTGTTGTGTCCACGATGCCTGAGGCCAACCCAGGACTGTTAGCTGAGCGCACAGACTGATTAGGCAGGGGTGGCACAGGGGGATTTGGTAGGGGGCTGCTGTGTTGTGACGCACCACACTCCTCCACTAAAGCCAGTGCCTCTTCTTCAGTCTCTCCTGCATGACTGTAACTCTGCAGGGTGCGGCACGCCGCTAAGGTCTCCTCACAGTCTTGGTATGCCCCGTGGTGTGGCTGCGGTTCAGTCTCTTCATCCTGGGCTTCCCCCTGTGTCAGGGACTGGACTGCCTGCATGGTCTCCAGGTCCAGCTCATTGGAGTGCTGATGTGGGTGGTGTGGGTGATGATGACTGAGGTCCTCCTTGAAGTCAGAGTGCTGATGAGGGTGGGAGTGTTGGGGCTCTATCAGCAGTGCGACATCCTTGGGGTCTGGGTGCAGAGATTGCAGCTGCATGGTTTCAGAAGGAACAGACATGGCCGTGACAGTTTCCACTGCTGCAGCTGCTGCAGCCGACTCCTCCTGCTCTCTGCGCTGCCTCTCCTCCTGCTGAGGGTCAGCGACAGGAGGCTGAGACTTGGATTCTTGAGCTGCCTCTTCCTCAGCCTCCTCCTCCCCTTCTTCCTCCTCCTGCTTGCTGATGTAATCCCTGGCCACGCTGTTCTCCATGTCTAAAAAAGCCTCTCCACCTTGGGGTTCTTCTTTGACGGGAGGAGAGTTGGCTTGTGAGCCGGGCTCCTCCTCGTCCTCATCTTCGTCTTCCTCTTCATCATCCGACTCCGGTCTTTTTCTCATCTTGTTGCTGTTGCTCTTGTCTTCTAAGTGTCCGTCACCTTCGTCATCGGCATCGTGGTCTTCACTGCGCCTGCTTCCAGATCCTGGTGTAGCTGCAGATCGTCTGTTGAGACCACCCCCTCCGCTCCCCATGCTGCCATTTTCCTCTTCCTCTCTCTCTTCATCATCATCGTCGTCGTCGTCCCTTTCACCCATGTCTGCATCGTGTGTTCGAGACTGTAAAGCCCGATGCCCTGATGTTGCGGAGGAGGAAGAGGGAGACCGCAAAGGACAAGAAGGTGGACGACTGGGTTTGTCTTCTACCCAGCCTCTTTCAGTGTCCTCCTCCTCATCATCTTCTTCCTCTTCATCAGGCTCAGAGGTAACAGGGGGTTTGGGGGCAGGCTGTAAAGACTGGTGGAGTGGGCGGTTCTTTGGAGGCCTCCCTCGCCTTCTGGGCAACTTCTGTTCAACAGCTTTGGAGAAATCATCGTCGTCTTCATCCGAGTCTCTCTTCTTGCTTGTTCCACATAGGCGCTTGGTGGTGTGGTCATCTGACTGATGCAACTGAGGAACACTGCCAAGTTGTCTTTCCTTCTCTTGCCTTTCTGCCTCCTCCCGCTGTAGGTACCAGCTGCGAGGCTTGCGGCCAGGCTTCATCTTTATTTTCGGGGGTTGGTGATCCCCACTTTGAACCTGGCTGTCTCTAGTTCCTTCCTGGTTGGGCCCACCACAAGGAGATTTTCCAGTTTCACGTTGCTTCCAGTGTAGTGGTTTGCGGCTTTTTCCCTTTGGCCACCCTTTCTTCTTCTTGACTGGGACTTCAGGGTTGGTCGTCTGCATCTCTGACGGAGTTGCTATCAGAGCAGATACAGGCTTCAGCACAGGCGTTAGCTCTGACAAGAAAAAAAACAGAATGCATCATGTGTTTGTGTACAACACATCTAAAGATAAAACATTCACTGTCCTGCATCAAAACACTGCAGTGCTTACCATCCTCCTCTGAATCAGTGAGGTTGGAGTGGCAGAGCCTTTTGGGAGCAGGTTCAGACAACCTCAGGGTAGACCTTGCAGGAGGATAGCGGCGCAGTGGGTGGCCCAGAGACGTTTCCTCTACTAGTCTGGGCATAGGCCTCTCTGAGTCTGAGTCTACAAAAGGCTCATCCAATACCTCTGTAGTTTCTGAAATGGTCTCAGTCACCACGCTGCTTTGAGGGTGGCTGCGTGGGCGAAAACGAGGCCTCTTCAGGGGCTTCTAGGGAGAAACAAGGGTATTGAATTAGATATGCCTTTTAAACACTGCCACGTGGTTGTAATAGTTTTTTTCTTGTTTCTCACCTTGTATTTGTGCCCTATTGCTGGCTTGGTAAGGATTGGTGGGGAGCAACCCCTACCCTCTTCGTCATCGTCGTCATCATCATCATCATCATCCTCATCTTCTTCTTCACTGCTTTCACTGACCAGCTGAGCATCGGTCAGCCTGGACATGACAGAGAGCTGGGACAGCCCCTCCGCAGACATTTCTAGAAGTCTAGGCTTCGGACCCCTCTTTTTCCTGGGGGGTCTCCCTCTTCGAGTTGTAGGGGTTATTGACGGGTGCCTGGCCATGTCCAGTGAGCGAAAAGTTGCAGAGTCTGCTTGTCTGTCCAAGGAGAAAAGGGAGGGTGGGCTGCTGGAGGAAGCCACAGTTCTCCTCCCCATTGTTGTTTCCTCATCTTCATCATCTTCGTCTTCCACTGAGTCAATCTTGGGTGGCCGTCCAACCCGTGCGCTGTTCTTTATTTTGCCCCATGGCCAGTTTTTTGGTGGTCGCCCCCGTGGTCTACGCTCTCCATTTGTTGGTGGCGGGGGTCGTGGTGGTTCTGGGACAGGTGGACAGTGGACGGAAGGGGAACTTGGAGAGCTTTGGCTAATGGGAAACCCCGGGAAGCCCTTTGTGTCCTCATCTTCCACATTCTGCTGCATTTGCCAGTGTGCTGGCAGGACCTTCTGGCTTGGTTTGACCTATTCACATATTGCAAAATAAAATGAAATGACTCGTCAAACAGATCATAAAGAAACATGGAAATCAGTTTGTACATTCTATTGATGCAATTTATGTACCTCCTTGAGAATGCGGTCCACTGATTCTTCCTCCTCCTCATCGTCACCTTTGTCAGAGTCAGACACCACAGTATTTGTTACAATTACCGGAGTCCAGCGGAGACACTCTGGGTCAACTTCCAGTTGCCGTGGCCGGGCCTTTAGACGAGCCATGTGGTTTGCCACCACCTTCTCCCTTCGCACCAACACAAGTCTGAAACAAAACTCAATATAAATAACACAACTCAGCACTAAGCAAAACCTGGATGGACATGGCAGGTTGTTTATTTGTCTGTATAAGCTCAACTGACTTGTTGCCGCTCCAAACAAGGCGGCACAAAAACTTCTTTGTAAGTCAGTTCTGTCAGACGTTGATAAAACCATTAATTACTTTTTTCAATTTTGATTGACTGAGCGCAGTTTGACATCCTGATTTCATCCTGTTACTCACTCTGCAGGAAACTACACATAATAATGCTAAACAACAAACAATAAAACAAGTACATGTTGCTGCAGGTGATCATAATGTGCTTTCAACAACATACAATCTAAGAGGCTCTTCTAGCCACTGTGACTGGACATACAGTGGGGAAAACGATATTGTGCCTTAGCACAAACAACTTTAGTTAACATTCACCATAAAGGCTTGATTTAGTTTTTCCTTTGTAACTGAACAATGTTACAGAATCAGTCAGGGATCAGATGTCCCATGGTAAGAACAATCAGAGTAACTATGGTCTCTTCTCTGACCTTTCTCCTCGTTGCTCCAACATGTTTAGGCTGTGCAGAGTGGTGGTGATGTCCTGCGGGCAGATCCCTGTCAGTTTGCTAAGTTGACGTATGGTGATCTGTCGATCACGGAACTCATAGAGACACTCGAGCACCACACTGCGCCAATAGGCCATGTAGGACAGCCGGCCCAGGTCTGAAAGGGGCTTCTCTGGAGATCCAGGCTGCCCCTCCTGCTTTGACAGCAAGTAGCCTTAAGATAGAAAAATATGATGACACAAATATTACCCAAAAAAAATCAACTATTTCATTTTTTTGTTGTATTAGTTATTAGTATTATCACTGTGTTTTGCTTATAACTGGAGTCCTCACTGAAGTCGATGAGAAAGCGTCCGTAACCCTTGCGCTGGTATTGTGGAAGAATCATGATGCATGATACGTTGTATTTTTGTTGACAGTGCTTCTCCTGAAGAGTTAAAAAAATACAGGTTAAACATGAGCAGACACGTTTTGATTCATCTTAACATAAATGTGTTTTATCTATATTTTTAAAACATAAGACATTCAAATTTCTGATTAAAAGAAGTTTTGCTGAAAAGATGGGAGCAAAATGGGCTGAAATTCTTGTACCTTAGAGAAGTAGCCAACGAGATGGCAACCTTTGCTGTCATTCTGGGTCAAGACGTAGAAAAGGAAGGGCTCTACATCATAGTAGAGAGTCTTGTGGTCCAAAAACAGCTTGGCCAACAGGCACAGGTTCTGACAGTAGATGGTGCTCACATTTCCATCAACCTGTTCAGATAACCAAAAACGAGAAATCAGTACATTTTATCCACTATTGTTTGTTCTGTGAAACCCTAAAAAGTCAGAGGAATTCTGTGCTTAACCTGTTACACTGGAGCAAAATGAAGTTCAATGGAGTGGAAGCTAAAGAACGGCTGAGCTTCACTGGGTCTCAGGACCCTGACAGGTGGTGAATAGAGGAGAGAAACAAGCAGGCAAGAGAAGAAAAGGCCAGGGTTGTTAAAGGACAGACTGTAGAGCAGGAGAAGCTGCAGTAGAACTGCGGCCCTACAGGGCCAAGAAGAAAAACTTAAAAATTAAATTAAATTATTATTCTTTACACTCTTTACCCCATCAATCACTGTCACTAATGATATAAACTAAACAAAACATCCCCCTCAGTGTGTATCATAAAGTTCAGTTAATGTTTTGTTGCACTTAAACCCCTCTGTTGTTTTTAACACTACCAGTGAACGGTACTAAAGCTGCAGGAGGAAAAAAATGTGTGTAGTAAACGTTACTGTTGTGGGAAAGTGGATGCAGCAGTACTATGTTCAGCAGAACTCCATGTCTTTTCTGCCAGCTTCGTCTTCCTGAAACCTCCTTACCTCAAACACAGAGACCTCATCCTTCCTGTAAATCTCATTGGCTGGAGGGTGGAACCAGTTGCACTTCTTCATGTGCTGGTAGAGGATGCTGCGACTCTTCATGTAGCACAGGCAGAACTCGCACAAGTAGAGCTTGGGTAGCCTGGACGGGATAAAGGAGCATGAGCAAAAAGGTTTAAAGTTGCCTACATGTGAAACAAGTTGCTGGTGTAATTATCCCAACAACGAGCAGAACTGCGAGCCAATATGGCGTTTTCAGATTCTTTATTGGATCGGCTTGCCTGCTGTACTCCTGCGGGTAGGGAGACGAATACCAAGTCTGGATTTCGAACTTGCCAAACTCGATGACTGAAGGACAGCGCATCTGAGGGTCTGGTGGACCCGTCACGCCGACTTTCTGTTGGAGTGAACGTGAAAGACGAAAAGAAGAAGGGAGGGAGAAACGAGTAAGGTCAAGGCCAGGTTTGCTACAGCAGAAAACTAGCAGATCGTCGGTCAAAGAAAACATTACACCTCGGGGGTTTACTCGCTGCATGCTGCACGCTCATACATACAGAAACACACAAGCAGGTTTTGAGGAAACATCTACGGTCTCTTTACAAGCCTGTGTTGCCATTTCTGCCTGCAGCTTCTGACAACCACGTACTTCATACCGCTGCTACCCATCCTAGATAATCATGTTTTTTTATCGTTCAGTATTTGATCTGCAAGCATCAAACACTTCAGTAGCGTCCATTAAAGATACTGTTTATATTGGGACTCCCATGATGCTGGCAGTTTACTGCAGAGCATAAGCTCTGAACATTAAGGTGGTGAATTTATGTTTTCTCTCTTTAACCACTGGCTGACCTGTCACGACACACACCATAATTTTTACAGCCTAACTGAGACACGGGAGAGGAGCCATATACTTCTGGCTATGTTTACACTAACCAGCCCTGCCCTTCCAATCATGTAGCAGTTTACCATCAATCACAAGGAAAATGCAAAGTTCAAGCAAATTTTTAAGGACAACAATCCAGCGTAATTACCTTGCTGCACCGCTTTTGTCCTACAATCACACTTAGTATTTGCATGTACTGGATGCTTAAACCCAATGTTTAATCTGTCTCTGGCCTGTCTCTGGCTTGTGTGTAATGCATCCATAGTAATGGATGATTTTAATATTCATTCCCAATCTAGCAGCTGTTCCATCCCAAATTAAATTCTCTTGATTGCCAACAGTCTCCCAGCTTGTTGGTCTGTCCACCTCACAGAGGTCTTCGACTTTAGCTACAATAAGCTGCCAGATGTGAACTCTGTTCTTTGACCACATTCTCAACACCACTGGAAATAAGATGTTTTACAGGAGATCAGAAAAGCTGGTCAGCAGAGTGCTGCCTCCACAGGAACTCAAATTAAAACACAAATTAGATCAATCATTTGCTGGAAGAGATGTTTAGTGTGACGTAATGAAGTGCCTCTGAGTTGGCTCTCTGGCTGAGGAAAAACAAACCGTACCGGTTACACTCCAGTCCCTGTCTGTGTACCTGTAGTGCCAGCTCCTGAATGTGTCTGAACAACTCGATGTCTTTTTCTGTCAGGTTCTCATGGCCGGGCAGTTTCTCATCTTCGTCACGCCAGTCGCTGCCGTCCTGATTGTCTGAAGATTAAAACATCTGAGTCAGCATTAATGAAAAAAAATCAAAGAGTTCTGGCTGAAACATTTCGTCACAAAGCCCAGGAACGAGAAGCCACCTTTTACAAAAGAGAAACACATACATACAAACATAGTAACGATAAAACTACTGAAGTGATTCATAAGATGAAATAACTGATTTAAGTTGCAACATAAAGATACCGATTTTTTTTGCACATTTCTGATTTAAAAAATCATTTCAGTCTCAATTTGCCTTCTTAAACTAAAAAATAACTTCCTTTAATTCATCCGTGACATTTTCACAAGACGATGTAAACCAGTTGCTCTATGACTTCCAGTGAAGTAAGATTTCAGCATAAATAATTACCTACACATTACTTTAAACTTGCCCCAGTTAACACAATGTTTGTTATTATTTTTATGTGGGCCAAATTACTCTGCAGTTGTAAATCAGTTTGTAAGTTTTAACTACACTCATTTGACTTGTTTTTTTGTGTCATGTTGTGACGCAGAAAATACAAGAACAGGTCAATCCTCACCGCCCCGGTCATCTCCCTCCCCTTTGCGACTGGCTTTCTTTCGAATGCGGCACTGCTGGGAGTAATCCACCGTCTCGTGTCGTGCTTTCCGGCCCTCGGGTGATGGCGTGAAGAACTTTGTGAGGGCGTCGATGAGGCCCTTGGTCTTGTTGTTGAAGTGCAGGCTGCTGTGCGACGGGTCGTCGTCCCCGCGCATCGAAAAAAGCAGCCGGTCGTCACCGGGGTAACCCTCGCACGAGGAGCTGGAGGAGGAGTTGGCTGAGGTGGAGCGCTTCCTCCGACCACGGCCACCCAGCTTCTTGAAGGGCCGCCCCGGCCTGTGGGGGAAGGTCAGGGGGTCTCGTTAAGATCATTTCAGGGGGTGATAAGAATTATTCTGCAGTATAACAACACAAACGTTCTATCAGATTAGACTGACGGAGTCCTGCTTAATCAATCCGACTTGTGTGGAATAATTCAGCCAGAAACCACTTTGGTATGAAGCTGTGTTACCGTTCTAAAACACAACAAAGCGAAGTGTGTTGGAGTTATTTTTCTCTTACACTTTTGCAACACGAACAAGGTAATTTGCAGAGGTCTGACAGCAGAAGATGCAAAAAGTTGGATGAAGCTCTGTACCTGTTTTTGGGCCGCCCCAGCGGTGCGTTGTAACGCCGTTTGATTTCAGCTGCCTTTTCATGTAGAAGTGTCTTTCCCTTTTTTCTGGGTTGGCAGATTTGACAAATCCACATGCCTGAGACAGAACGAGAAGGAGCATGTGAAGACATTACAGCTGGAGCTCAGGAGACGATCTCACCTCCATTAACCTTCATTAAAGCACTTTTTCAATTCATTTTTAATTTGACCTTTCAAAGCTACCATGTTGGGAACATGAGGTGATAATTTAGAAGTCTTGTACAGGTTTTCAGATGTAAATCATGTACAAACTGAATCTGGAGAGGTAGATTACAACCCTCTGCCACATGTTCTGCTTATAATTAGGTTCTTACATTTAGTATCTTATTCGGACCGATTTGCTGCAAATGTTTGAATATTGCATAAAAGCTTTTTACTTTTATAAAATATGTCTGAATGAAAAATGTGACTTATCACATCAAATCAAAGATGAAGTCATTTTTAGTTAAACTAAACTTAGCACATTTCCAGATTCCCGTCTTTTTAAGCTACATTTTGATACCGTAGACCATGTTGATATGAAGGGTTCTAAGAAATATGGCTTGATTTGTCTCGCTTATCAGGAAGACCCCTGTCTGAATCCTATTTATAGCATGATTATTTACCTTTTGGCATCCGTGTGAGAGGAGGATCACAGCACTCCATGTGGAAGCCCCGGTCACATGAGTCACAGAACAACATGTTGTCCTGCACAAGCAAGACAAACAGGTACAGATACATGTCAGCTATAGATGCAATTCAGACTTCTGGTTCTGCTGCTTGATCTATTCTTATCAAGTCAGTATGGATCACAATTTGATTAGTGTCCATTAGCACAAATAAAACTTTGGTAATAAGACTTCAACATCTTGCTGCAACAGCAAGCATCATTAGTGCAGTTGTCTCTGTCCTCATACATCATTCCTCTTCATGCATCGTAGCAGCAAGTTGTGCATTTTCTCTCACACCCCGACAAATGCTCGTAATAAATGACTCCTCACTCGACTAGGCAAAAGAAAACCCTGCAGAGGCTGATAAAAATAGCTCAATCCCGGGACCACAGATATGTCTATCAGAAACACTATCTGGCGCTGAAGTGAAGACAGGAGCATTCAGAGATGCTCTCTGGCTGCCAGTCCGCCATCTTTGTTCATCCACTCACCGCATTCTTTCCTTGATCCTGACAGCTGCTGCAAGTCTTGCACTCGATGCACTGCCACCACAGAGCCTTCACTCGCACCGTGAGCTCTGGGGAGAACTTTAGACAGGATGGGTGGCCTGCAGGTAGACACACACAAACACAAGTGCATCAACGTCACACAGTTTTTTTGATCTCTGCCGACTGACAGCTCTGACACATTTGCCTCTTTGCAAATGGAGGGGGGCGGGGGCATTGAAAGCTTGCGTTGAAGCAAACCTGGCCACAAAATGAGTGTTCAAATATAAGTGACAATCTGTCAGAGCAGTGCTTTTGGAGGAGAGGCAAACTAAAAGGGCCTTGACTGAGAAGTAAACCTGCTGAGGGCAGAGGAAAAGCAACCTCACTACTCTGCTTTCAATCTCATGTTCAGACCTGAGTTCAACTCTACATCATGGATTTAAAAGAAAGGAACAATTTTTTTCATATTGCAAAACTTAAGGGCTAATAAATTGAATATTTCCTGATTTTTATACCTGAAACAAGCGTTAAAGGCAATTAAAAAAGCAAAATAACCCATACCTACAGAACGGGACAGTTTGTACGTGGAGAGTAAAAAAAAAAAACAGAAAAGAAAACCGCCTTTTTGACCAACAGAAACATAAAACAGAGAAGGCAGAAGTGGTCAAAAAGATTACATAGACAGATAAGCTGAAAAGCTAAAGGGGATTGCTGACAGTGATAACAAATACAGACTTGAGCAGCAGATGCAGCACAGATTCAAGCACTGAGAGCTGCGTGATTTGTCAAAGTGTGACAGGCTGAGCTGGAGGTGTTAGCTGATGTGTAATCACCGAAAGCTAAAACTCCTGCAATTAAACAAAAGGAGAGCGACGCAGTGGAAACTGTCAGTGTTTGTGGAAAGGCTAAAAGCATCTGAAGTGTCAGCTGAGGAGCAGAAGATGCAACACAGAGTCTCTGAGCGTTCAGATGGAAGAAATGTATGCAGATTTCCAGAGAAGCTGTGTTTTACAGCTCCGGCCGCTAAATGTTTCTGCTTTTGTTTGTTTGTAAACTGAAAATATCAGTACTAATAAACTTATTAAGCTAAGCACATCCATGTTGTGTCTGTGACTGTGAAGGTTTTTACTGAACGTGCCAGCAACACTCACCACTGTTGCCACAGTCAGCGCAGGAGATGAGCTCCTCCGGCTTCTTGTCACGATTCTGCTCCTTGGTCCCCAAACAGAAGCTGCAGATGGGTATGGGCTCTGCCACCGGCTGATGGAGGGACAGAGGCGAGAAAGTGGAGATTGTCAGTGACTTTAACAGCTTCACTGTACAAATGAGAATAACACAGAAGTCCTGTGTGTTGAGCGTCACTGTGTACACAACAAGCTAACAGTGGGCTGAAGATCACATCCACACCACAGAGCGTGCCTCTGGGGTAGGATAGGATAATGGGGAGCATGAGAGCTGCTGTGATGTGGGAGCTTGTATAGTTTTGCCACCGGCGTCTCTGCTGGCTCATGGGCTGCTTGATCATAAACTGGAACTCGGTTCTTTTGGCTGACAGACGGAGGTGATTATTAACTCTGTAACCTGTTCTGTCCACAAACCACGTAAGCAGGTGTGGACTCCAAAAGAAAAAGCTGCGATTTGTTCTGAGACACAAAGCTAAGAAAACAAAGAGCCGGGTGATTCTTGACCTGTCAAACGGAGCAACTGTGACCAACAAGGATCGCATCCTTTCCACACTGCAGGTGCACGTCACGCAAACAACGGAGGGAAGGGAAATCAGATTCTGCTTCAAAGTTTGTGCTTGGAAAGGCCTGAGGGAACGTGGTGCCTTACTTCTACCTCCGTGCAGACTGCATCCTGACTACAGAGCACTTACAAATTAGTAGTGCATTTAATTAAAGTTCAAACCCCTCTTATGAATATTGAACTGTGGCATAAAACTCCACAAGAACTTGAATTGTTTTATTTTATTATTCCACAGTGACTGAGTATGTTGACGTAAACGGGCCTGACAGATCAAAGAGTAAATATGACAATCATGATCACGTCTGCATAACCGCCATGATTTAATATTGTCCTGCAGAATAGTGAACTATTTTATAATTTACGATATAAACATTTTTAACTACAATGTATCTTCCTCTACAGTGGAAGAATCAACAACTCAACAGTAAAATACTCAAAATTATTATTATAAACAACATTTAGCAAAAATACAGTAAGGACTTTCAGTTCCACAGAAAGTTCAATGCTTCATTAGGGGGTTTAAAATAAAACATTAATCACTACTATTCATGACAAACGGTCTGCAAATATTTTTGAAGCATAACAGCCCTGCACGGGAGGTGCTAGTAAAACCAAATCTTCCTAAATAAATACAAATCACAGTGAAGCTGCATGTAATATGAAAAAAAGGTTGTTTTTTAGCAAACTGTGAAATGAAGATCTGTGTTTAATCAAACATACAATTTATTCCATGTGAGCAAACTTCAAACGCTTTCAAAGCCACTTAAGTTGCAGGAAGTGTCATGAGGAGAGGGGACATTCCAAACAATTTCCAAAGCTTAACATAAACCCCAGTAAAGCATCTTAATCAGAAAAATATGTAAACCGCGGCACAGCGTGTCCTCAAAAAGTGAGCATCCGTGTCACGGAGAACACTTGAAAGAGCATTTGAAATGTGTCTCCTGCTTGCTGCTAGCTTTGTGGCATCAAGAAACAAGAGAAATCCACTGGTGAAAATAACGTGCAGAACATCTGGGCTGGTGCTCGCCAACAGCCGTATGAGGGAATGTAAAACAAAACAGGACAGGAAGCCTTTTCTATAATCTGATGACAATAAAGTGGAGCCTTTGATCAGACCAAAGTCTGCTTCACATACTGTATCAGAGCAAACATCTCATGCTGCAGGGAATGCTGCTTTACCAACAAAAGATTCAGATTAGGACTACAACTACAAAAGAAATACCCGTTAACACTCGGAAGGCCAACAGCCTAACCTTAGAAAATCTGTTTTATATTGATGCTTCTTTTCTAAATATACAAAAAAACTGTTTTTCATTTAACTGGCTCTTTGTGTCCTCAATGTCAAGCCTGACTGTCATGTTTTTTTTAAAGTGGAGAAAATAAAAAAAGCTTTTTAAAAGGAGAATGCTTTTACAAACACAAAAAATGTGGCCTTTTGATGAGTTAAAAAAGACACATTTAAGTCACTTAATTATAAAACCTATTATGTCAAAAATAAAAACTTTGTGAGACTTAGATTTCAGACTTTAGTTTCTTTATGAGGCTGTAGTTTGTGAAATCTGTATTCATTCATATGTTACACTGATGGTTTCAGCTGTGATTTGTACAGGAAACAGACTTGGTAGTAAACAGTGTTGAATTAAAATGAAGAAGAAGTTGCATTCTAAAAATCAACACTTTAAATTGCTATATATTAGCTGGTTTTCTCCATAAAGCTGTCCACCACCTTCTGCCCATCAGACTCACTGCCTCACTTGACTGACTTCACCATCCCAGAAGAAATTAGGCTTTTTCATGAGGCAGACCAGACCAGGACCATCGTCCGGCCATCTGTGTGTGATTTCTGAAAGGACAGAGCGAGGTGGAAACTCTAACAAGTGAAAAGTAAAAAGACCCTGCATATTCCATCCTAAGCTGCAGAATTGGTTCTTATTGACGTAGTGACAAAAGAAAAATCACAGAATTTTGTCCTCAGAGCAGCTCCTCCTGCCCCACCTCAACACAAGGCCTGGGCCCAATAATGATGACTATATTACAAGTATAATAATACTTAGGTTTATTTTTTGTGTTTATATTTTAACGCACCAACACAAATAAGGTGACTAACAGAAGTAAACACCTCAACTGTCACTCTGTTTAAAATCAGTGTCAGCTTTTTCCTGCACTCAGGACAGATACTAAAACTTATTTTCAACTTTTTTAATTAATTAGATAATTCAGATTAACAATAAATTTTAATGAAATCACAAGTATGCACATTAGTTTTTAAAGTTTACATTAATGAGTCGGAAGGCTGTTTTTAACGGTGATTATTTTAACAGGACATAGAGGACATGGACATATTTTACTTAGAGCAACTTGTTTTAATGACACTGTAGGCAGTTAAATATGTGCTGCTCAATACAGAGATGACGTTTCCCATTCAAGAGACAAGTTATATACTCAGAAACCAGCTGTGTTTTACATTAGGTGAAGTAAAAAGGAAAAAGTGTTCATTTATTATCAGACACACACAGAGTAGTAGTAGAAAACAACCATCTTTACTACATCAATGTATTTATAATTCTAGGGTAATTGTGTCTTATGCACAGTTTACTTCTTCTCTGCTGTTTTGCTATTTTGTAAAGTAACGTTGAGAGAGAGAGAGAGAGAGAGAGAGAGAGAGAGAGAGAGAGAGAGAGAGAGAGAGAGAGAGAGAGAGAGAGAGA
>JAVKLF010000001.1:3368990-3382344 GCA_034783495.1 Millerichthys robustus
AGAGAGAGAGAGAGAGAGAGAGAGAGAGAGAGAGAGAGAGAGAGAGAGAGACAAGCCAATCCTAATTAAATAGCTGTGTTTTTAGCCTCTTTAAGATCTTGTAGTAGGCTGTGGAGTCTTCAACTGCTAACATGCTAACTTGTATAGCTTGTCACAAATGAAAACTATTGTTTCACAACAGCGTTACCTTAAAATGAGAGATAAGCGTTGCTTGTGTTTTCATTTTTGGACATTTAAACCTTTAAAACAATAGAATATAAAGAATGCACTGGTTTTGACACAGACTTTAACACCTGAAAGAAAGCTTTTAAAGAACGTTGCTAGTGGCTATGTAAATAATCTCTGTGTTTTAGATCATTGTATGACTTGGGAACAAGTCTGTTGGGTTTTTGCACGACTAAAACTATAATGTTTAAAATGCACACTTGTTAATAACAACAAAAATAACAAAAACATTGGAAATTGTTGACTTTCTAAGGTTTTCTGCAACACAACAGTGTAGCTGGAGAGAGAGCCAGGTACGCAGGTTGTCCTGGCAGGGAGGAGACAGGGACAAAAGTGTGATTTATTGGGTTCATTTCCTTCTGAGTCAGGCTGCTTCCAACACCCCCCCCCCCTTCCCACCTAACGCAGCACAGCGCCTGAGAAACAGAGAAACAAAAAGGAACAGAGGGGAGATGGTGGTGGTGGGAGTAAGAGGTAAACACAGAGGGGAAGGGTTTTAAAGAATAGGAGGTGAGGAGAGAGGCAGATAAGGACAGATGTGGAGAGGCTTAGTAGAGAAAAACGAACAAATGACAAAAACGAATGACAAAAAACCCAAGTGTGATCCATTGCTGGGGTGCTAATTAGAAAGAAGAAAAAATCATTACCAATCCTCTGTATGATCAGAACACATGAAAATAACCACCTAGCTAAACAGAACTAAGCTATGGCGCACAAAGCAAACCGACACAGGCACTGATGAGAAATGAAAGTCAAAAACCAAAAAGAGGAGAGGGAGGAGAAATGTGGAAAAAAAGAGAGGACAAAAATAACAATTCAAAGGGCAAGAGAGAGGAGATGGAAAGCATTAAGAAAGAAAATCTGCAACAGCAGTCCTCCACGCAGCCTGCTGTATGACCAACAGCTCAATCATTCCTGACGCTTAACCCCTTCCCCGCCGGAGGAGGTCAACTGGGAGCACTTGCGCTGCGAGCGTTCGAGTAAACACAAGCTGTGAGCCGGCGAGTGTCGCCTTTCATCAACACGGGCTACAGTGAGACTTCGGTTACTAGCTGCCACTGTAAATTAATCCCCAGCAGATACTAAAAAATGAAAAGCTAATCCTCCTTCTGTGACAGGGATATAGGAACTGCAAAACACCATCTTCACAATTCTCCTGGGAACTGTTCTTTCTCCTGTTTTTCAACCTTTTCTCTCCTCAGACTGCACTCGTTGCCAGGAGCACTGCTTCGCCACAGGGACGCTCTAGAAATTTCTCCCAGAGGCCGACTTTTAAACTTCAGTGTCACGACCGACATTTTACTTAAGGTGTACGGTGCGTGCATTGATCGATTTCAGGACAGCACTCGAATGTTTTGGCATTAGATCTTTCTAAACACAAACCTAAAGGGTATTCAGGAGCAAAATCTTTGTTAAAGCCATAAAGGCACGCCTTTTGGTGACTGCTGGCAACTAGCTGCACTGACTATTAGAGCTGCGTCTAAACCTGTCCTACGAGTAATAGGTTCCTTATAAAACACACACCCAACACAAACGGCAACAGGTGAGAACAACGCAGTCTGACCCACCAGACACACCCACGTGTGTTTTATAGATCCGTGGAGCAAAAAAAGAGTCCTTACATCCCACAGCACCGTGCATCAGGATAAACATGTTTAGACATTTTTGAGTCTAAACAAACAGAGGCCACATGTTGCTTCGTGACTCTGCGTGTGGGGTTATAGAGACAACAGATTGTGGCCCAGTTTTCCTTTCTATGGTGACTTCTCTTTTTTCAGAGAGAGGACAGACGAATCAGACATGAAGGAGAGTAATAATGGGGACAAAAAAAGGAAGAGAAACGTAAGAGGGAGGGGGAAAAAAAGCAAAAAAGAAAAGCTTTGCTGTTGTCCTTGTCTCCTCCCAACTCAAGGAGCTCATTAACATGAGAGCTTTATCTTAGGAGCACCCCTACCACCACACTGTCCTTAAGACAGCCCCCCACCTCCAACACAAATGCATTCATCACTGTTACAAGGCATGTGACCAGCACACTAAACGCTGTTTCAAACTCCATTTGAAGCTGCCATTGGTGTAGTTGCATGAGGAAAATCGCATCTTTTCGCCCCTCAAAATAGCTTCGTCCACCCCTCCTCAACACAAGAGCCGGACCGAACTATTTCTCACAGGAGAATGCGCAATATATGGTGTCGAACGTCCATGGAGGTGTTTGTTTATGTGGTAAAGAGATCGGACAGCAATGGTGCAACTACATGAACGCGAGCTCAGTGTTCGTTTGTGGATGTAGCATGAAACAGACTTTTTAAAAAAAGTGTACTTCTTCATGAAAAGGATTTATTGGGTTAGGGGTGAGCCAAATCATACCATTCACAATGACACCTGTGTTTTATTTTTTTGTTCCTGGCAAGAAGAAAAAATTATATCATGATGTGCTAATTTCGTAAATATTCATATTGGGGTGAATACATCTCCGCATTATGTAGCGAATACCTGAAGCTGTAAAGGTGAAGGCAAAAATGGCTGATAGAGTTTCTGCTGATAATTTATTTCCCCCCAAAAAGGAGCTACTTTGGTTGTGTGGAATTCTTTTGGATGCAATGACCAGATACAGAACAGACTACGATAATATGCTAGGCGTGCAAGTAGTCTGTAACACTGAAAGGAGGAAATACCTCCAACTTATTTCAACGTCTGAAGCGTCAGCATCCGATTCTGTACGAGGAATGTCTTAAAGCTCAGGAGGGAAGCTTGGGAGCTAATGCTACAAAACTAAAACAAAGTAAGTAAGTTTAGCACAACATCGCCAAGTTCCTCTCTCTCTTTATTTTGTTATAACGTTAAATGTATTTATACCACCAGAATAATATAAAATTTCATGATATTATTTTTGGGCTATTTCGCTCATCCCATTAGATCATTAGAAAATCTTAGGGACCTAACAATTAGGTTATAATTCAGAGGGCTGCAGTGTGCTTATAAAAAGATACTTGTTGACTCTGATTTAGTTTTCAACTTAAATAGCTGCGGTTTATTTTACATAAACATTGCTTTATATATTTTCTTGCCTAATAAATGTCTCAAAATAGCACACTGTATGTCAAGAACCCTTCTTATCACAGTTAAACAAAAAACACTATAGAAATCTACCAGAGTTAGCACAGTGTTTGAGGAATTCAAAAAAATTCAACCTCATTGATAAAGGCAGTTATATTATGAAACCTCAACAACTACTTACATTTACATATTCTTTCCAATTCAGCAAAAAAAAAAAAAAGAAGTGAAGATTCAATTTTGCTGTAACATTTTTCAACTCCAATTATCTGCAGTAACTCTTGTAGGACAAACAGCCCCGTGCCCCAACCCTTAAAATGGCAGCACAGATTAACAAGAACAAAAAAGTTGTGACATTACGCTGTACAATTATAATGTTAAAATATACGATTATAAACTGACTGAAAAACAATGTAGCAAATGAACAGCCACAGATTTCAACATTTAAAAGCGGTTATTTCACTTTCACAAATTTAACAATATGTTGTGTTTCCGCAGAACATTAAATGCTTTGAAAGTTATTTACAAGTATTTTTAAAGTATTATTTTTCAACGACCAAAAAAAATTGTTTTCATGTATACAACAGAATTTCACATAGCTCACATTAAAAACTTAAGTCCAAAAAATGTTTCTAAACACTGGTTTTTAATGAAGGAGCAGTCATTTTCAGGTCGACAGTGCCAGCACTGCACTTCCATATTTACATTTCCCAACATGCTGTCAATAACAATAACAACTTATTTGAAAATCAGTTCCAAATTGTCCATTTTGCATTGCTGTTTGTTTAAAAATAAACATAAATCCCATCCCTATGAACAGAACTGGCTTACAACCCTGATTTGGTACAGCTCTCAGGTTTTTTGTTAAAACAACAGTCCAGAGTACAAAACTAAATACTTAAAATTAAGTCTTTGTGACAGCTCAGTTGAAGTCAAGATGATTGACAACTGAAAAACATCAAAATAATAAACTGCTGTGGTCAAACATTCAGCACCTCTATTAGCTGATGAACTGACAGATGTTTCCTATTTCTGCTGCTGTTGACTGTCAAATACGAACTGAGACATAAATGAAAAATAAAATATTCAACAAGTTGCAGCCATTTAGTTTATATATATATATATATATATATATATATATATATATATTTGAGTGCCCATTTCAGCACACTCGCATCACGTTCCCAGCATTACAAACCCTAAGACAGCTTTTATTCAGCAGCCATGCACCATCCTATCCTGTGACTAAATAACATGAAGCAGTAACGAGGGAGGGGGAAAACATGAAATAATGATGAAGAAGAGACAGGTCTCAATCAAAACACTAAGTACCCTGTGTTTTGCATTTATTGTACTCTAAGTGGGAAGTCTGGAAACTACAGGATACTCAGAGACAAGTGACACAGCTTTCCGCAGCAAACAGCCAACATTACATTAAAAAAATTTTTTTTAAATAAAATGCTAAACCTGCTATGAAGGTCAGTGGGGCATTTTGTTGAAGGGAACTCACCACAACACAATGTACAAAACAAAAAACATGGTCTTGTGTTCGGTAGTGGCTTTCAAGTCACTTTTTCACACGTCCTCACCATGACACTGCCGGACTACATTGAGAACTTTGGTTCACCCCGCTCCAGCTGTTAGGGAGAGGGCAACTGCCGGGCAGAAAGATTGCTTCTACGCATTATGATTGGATGAACAACATCACAAATACACACATAGAGAAAACAAAAAAAAGCGCCCCGTTAAGCCCATCCCACCTAATGGCTGTAGCTCCATACTGCTAACGGGCGCTCAGGGATGCAATGAGGTTTGCCATCTATATATCCATGACCCCTAGTTGACTTCACTCCCCCAATTGCCTCCCCCCTCGTGACCTGGCAATGGCACTCTATTAGGGGGAGAGGAGCGAGATAGACAGAAATAGGGTCTAGGATCCTTTTTGAATGGAGCACCCTGATGCAACCATCGGTGTGTTGAGTACACAAATCTCCCTGCAAATGGGGTCAAAGCTAGTGCTTAGCCATTTGTTTTGATTTTCCTCCCCCTCTCTGCCTTCACTCACACTCTCTCGCCCCTTTTTTCTTTAGGAAATCATAACTGCTAGCAATCATGCAGAGCAATGTGGCAAAGACGAACTGGTAGAGAAACCCAGCAAGCAAGTGGAGCGGGGTGATTACGCAACAGCAATCTCTGCCTTTCCTGCACAGTTTTATCTTTTTGACACATATGCACCCTCACACCAGCTAAAACCAACATACACCAAGGGCAGCAATGCACAAAACACACAAGAGAAAGACGCAATAGGGCTACGTGTTCTGGAAAAACAGGAGGCAGAGGGGAGTCAAGACCACCAAATGTTGACTTCCCCACAGCTGAATTAACTTCTTTATGTCCAATCTAACCTGAAGTCTCCAAAAGAAACAAAGAAACCTCACTAACCATGTTCAGGGCTTTCATTTATCCCTGAAGTGATCAAATATAGTACTAATGCAACAAGCTGCTCTTTTTAGCTGCATCATTCCCACTGAAGTCCACTAACCTAAAACCATTAGTGGGTTTATAATTTTAATACAAACTTTTTTTGATCAGTAAGTAAGACAACAAAAGGGACCACTCATCTGATGGATCCTTACGGAGACAGTGTTTTTATTTGCTTTTGAGACTGTGCAGCGGGTCAATCAGTCACTAAGTCAGAGGAGGAAGCTGATCTTTGTTTAGTTTTCGTAGGTGGACCATCTGCAGCCAAGCAGGTCACTGTGTTAGGAAGAGCCCACATGACTCACAGCTTCCTCTCTAGGCTAATCCTACTCTGTGTTTACATGTAAAAGCATCTTTACCATGAGCCCTTTGACTCACACCCACCTACAAAACCCAGACAGTGCTTTCAGGGAGTCAAAAAAATTGTTAGAACCAGCTTTATGTGCTCCAGCTGTAATGGTAGTTATTGTGGATTTTAGTCACATGGTAATACTTTATGAATATTTTTTAAAAGGAAAGTTCATTTTACATGTCTACAGAAATGTGAAATGGATTAATGATCATAGCCTCAGTTGATGTCCAAACTTGCAATTTTGTGGAATACTATGACCTAAAAATGTGTATGTGTGTGTGAGTGTGTGTGTACATGTCTCTTAACCTTACAACTGGAGGTTAGCAGACGGCTGCTCTCTCTGATCAGGTTACAGAGGTGGGTGTGTTTCCTCTCTCCTCTGTCGCCTGCATGTCTGCCTCCCCCTCTTCTTCTGTCTCTGTCCCAGCCCTCTCCCTCTTTCTGGTTTTAGAGGCCTGAAGCTTGCATCACCCAGGCCTCGCCCTCTGGCTCCGCTACAGACCACCTCTTTCTCTTGCACTTGTCTGTGTTACTTCCTTTCCCCCAGCTTTCATTCTTTTTCGTCCTCCCATCTGCTGACAGCTCCTGACAGGGAGCAATCCTGCAGCTGGCCCACACTCCCTGCAGGAGGCTGGGAGCCATCTGACTTTCTCCTCCTGACCTCCTTCTCCTCCTCCTCTCATGCTTGGAGGAGGAGGACCACCAGCTACCCACCCCTGCATCACTTCAGCACAGCACATACCAACAACAACAAACATGTCTAAGTTTCTAGCATTGAAACACCCATATAAAAAAGCAATGTAGGATGGATGTCATTTCTTTGAGACATTTTTTGACTCTATGCAATTTGGCACTTCTTGTCACGGACACCAATTAAAAAAAAACACTACAACGTAAAAAAGAATGACATATGTCTCAAAACTTAAGAGAAAAAATCTCTAGTTCGTGTTAGAATACAGTAATCAACTACAGTCTCAGAAAAAACTGATCAACTAAAACAAGCACAGAAAAGGCAGAGGTAATGTCTTCGGTCTTCTGTTGAGTGAAATGCAAAAACTCTATTTTCACAAGCCAAGCTCACATGCTCTCTGTTGTTCCAAAACGTTCTCAAGAAGGACATCAGACTTCTTAACACTCGTTTGTAAAAACACCCCCAGTTATTCTTGCCCTTTCAAGCATTTCCGTCTCTTACTGCGCTTTACTTGTTTGATATCATCTTAATCTCAAACATAGTTATCACCAACACCCAGCTGTCTTTTAAAATAAAAACCACAATAAATTAAGTCGTAGATCACAACTTTCTGACATACACAGCATCATCATCATTACATTAAACAGATATGTACATCTGCTGTGTATGTCAGAAAGGAGATGAACAGAGCTACTCCATTTTTATTAGTAGTATGTGTACACAGTGACATTACCTTGTCTTTTTCGTGTGGAAGCAGTCGGACGGGTGGCAGCGACGCCAGAGACACGGTCCCGGTCCCGTCATCCTGGGAGCTGCTACGGCTGACTAGTTGAAACAGTGGACCCTGCTTGGCCACGCGTCCGTGGGCCACGGCCCTCTTCAGGGCTACTCTCAGCTGCTGGTGGAAGAGGCCAGGTCCTGCAGAACCGCTGCTTGACAGGTAGGCTGCCACGTCTGCCTGACACTTGAGAAAGCGCTCAATGTTTTTTAAGCTGGAGCCACCAGGCTCGTGAAGCCCCTCCAATGCCCGTTTGATCAGCTTGTTCCAATCAAGACCCGGTTTCTTTCCTGAATGAGAGTGAGGTGCACCACCGCTGCTGCTGCTGTTACTGCTGCCACCGCTGCTTACTCCTCCTCCTCCTCCTGTTACTGATGCACCTCCTCCACCTCCACTTCCACCTCCACCTCCATCACCACTACCTCCAGAACTGGCACCACCTTTAGTCTTTGGCACAGCCAAGCGCCCTGGGTTATCTGGGTCCTTGTAGGAGTTCAGACCCTTGTTGGTGACCTTAAGGATGGTACCATCCTTGACACTGAGGTCTAGCTGCTCCAGAACCGTTTTGCGGTCAAGACTATGGGACATGGAGACAGCATTGGAAATCCGCTCCTCCGATGGTCTCTGCTTCTGCTTCTTGATTTTCTTGATGGCCTCTAGGATCCATTGGGTGTACACGGGGTTTGCCAGTTTCACCATAGCTGCGGCCTTAGTGGGTGCAGGAGCCCGGAGGCTCTACTGCAAGGACCGCGCACACACACAAAAAATTGGGAACCGTTAGTGTGAGCCAAGGAAACACCTGGCCTGCGCCGTAGCGCCGCCGCCACTTCCTCCTCTTCTCCCTCTACCTGGTTTCTATCCCTTGTCCTGGGGCCGCACAGAGAGTCCCTCAGAAGCCGAGTATGAGCAGCACGAAAAAGAGCAGCTGATCATAGCACTATGCCCCTGAGCCAAGCCCCTACCCAGTAAAATCAAATCCACTCACTCCCAGCCAGGTAAAAGGTCCTGGCATAAAGCAGAGGAGGGCGGGGGCGTGTAGCAGGTCTCTAACAAGTTAAAATCCCACAGCAGACAAAATAGAGCTGATGTTGAAGATAACAGGATTTTTCCAAAAGAACAAGGTGTTTCACATTAAGAGCTTAGGAAGAAAAAATAAATAAATAAAACATAAGAAAAAGGAAAGATTACATTTCGCCCAAAACAACCACGCAGTTTCTTTCCTGCCACTCGAAATGTGGCCAGTTCTTAGTGTCAGTTGTGAGGCCGAATCAAAATCTCAAGATCATAAAATTAGTGTTGTGATTAAAAAAATAAAGTGAAGAAAGTACAGCAAACATATCCACGTCCACGTTTTTATGACTTGTTCTCTTTTGTTTCCTCTTCCAGCAGTGTGGGCTTCTCAGCTTTGGGGTTGGAACTGATGTCTCACTCCAGGAAGAGTTGAGGGCTGATCACCTTCATCCCTATTGCACCTCAGCAGCTGATGAGAACTAAATATATAAAAAGAAACAAGAGAATATGTTTAAAAAGATCACATTGGAATGTTATAAGAACAATAGGTCAAAAACGTTTTGACTCATACAAGAAGTATCAATCAGACTAAAACAGGAAAAGGTACGGCTTTTAAAACCACATAGATGCACCAGGAAATGCTGGGTAAAAAATTAACAATCCCACACTTTCTCTTTGACACATCTTACATCTGTTTACACGCACTCTTAAAATCTAGTAAAGGGAGCAATCTGATACATGCAAACTTGCTAATCTTCTTTGTAAAAAAAAACAAAACTATAACATGTTGCCAATACACAGAAATTACAGACAAAACAACAGTGAACACAATCACTCTAATTGGATATGAATAAATCTTAAGGCAAATACTGGAAAAAGCGCTGATATTTTAAGTAATTACACAAATATTGCGGACTGAAGAAAACAAAATACATAATCCTAAAAGCTGTACAACTAGGTTGACAACCTGGACAGCTGGGTTGCTGAACGTAAACATGATATAGTCAATAGGCTATAGTGTTAGCAAACATTAGCTGAGAGGCTAGCTAAGAGAATCATAAAAAGCTTTTCCGAGTAACGCAGGGTCGTATCGACCCTTGTTTACTTTTACTAAAACAACATTGGACAGCCACTTAAACAACAAGAAGTCCTGCTAACTGGTGTTGTTTGGGAAGCTAACGTTGTAGCCGAAGAGCTAGCGTTACGATAGTGTTACTAATGTTACACGAAACGTAAACAGCGTGTAACTAGAGGTTAGCCAGCACCACCAGCACAAAAAAGCCAACATCCCCTCTTCAGAGCACATTCCCGACTGAACGAACCATCTGACCGCAGGAAACACTGCGAATAATCTCTTCTTGAATGTCACTCAGATACTAACGGGAGATCGCGGCCTTGGAGAAAGCACAATGCAACTTGCAAGACGGCCATCTCGGCTAGCGGGCAAGTGCAACATCGAAGGTATCCTAGCGGTGGATTCTGCAGCGTTACACGTTCCGCGGCCTAACTCTCAGACCGGGCGAGGAGCCCCTGCCAGCTCAGACGCATCCCTGCGAGCAGTCCCCACCTCGCCGACTTCCTCCGTTTCGCCCTCCCGTGTCGCTTCAGCCTACGGTGCGGAGCAAACAAGGCCGCCAGAGCGGAGCAGCTAGGCCTTCGCTCCCCCCACCCCCACCCACCCACCTCCACGATCACCATCCCTCCGTCAACCCCTCTCTCCCGCTACCTCTCGCGGTTCTCCAGAAAACCAGAGCTGGTCCAGTTCTGGTTGCCGAGGGGAAGCTGGGGCAAAGCGCGCCCGAGTAGAATAACTAACTAAATAAACCTCTCTAACCTCCATCCGGCTTCCGCTGCTACTCACCTGAATTTCGTGTCGAGCTGCCGCCAAGGAAGGTGCCCAAACCGTGCGAAACGAAGACAACAACAAGGCTTAAAATGCAGCCAGAGACCAGGGGCTCTAGAGCCGACGCCATCTTTGAGTGAAACAGGAGCACGGCTGTTGGGGGAGGGGGGAACACCGAGCCGTCAGGCAGGGCCCAGGGACCGTCTGCATGGTGCGGGGCGAAGATCCAGGGGAAGAAACGTTCACTGCAAGGCGCGGGGGCGGCGTGCTGTTGCTATGAGAGGGGTGTGGATATCGCTTGAGCACATGAAATGGAAGAAAGGGACAGATGGTGGTGGAGAAAGAGAGGGAAAAAATAATAATGATTAAAAAAAAAACAACCAGATAGGTGTTCACGCGTTTCCTGTTCTGCCACGGCCACATAGGAGGAAACCGAAGGGAGCGTCTGCCTTTTCCTCCCTCTAGAATTCGTAAAAAAAAATGCCAGTGAGCGCGCCTTAACATTAGAGGGTATTTAAAGATCAAAGTGAGACACTCTTTCCTGCTGCAGTCTATTGTGAAAGCTGTGGGTGTGTTTTTTTAAAACTGAAGATGGAAATTGAGCCACACAGACTCATTCCCCAGGGCTGATCAGATGTTGCAGTGTGTAGCTATGTGTGCATTACAGTAAATGATGGAGCTTATTATCTGCCTATGCAGAGTTGTTTGCTGATGCATTGTTCATCAGACTGAAAACAGATTATCTTTTACACAAAAATAATATGTAAGGTGCATCAAGGTGCATTTAATTTAATGACAGCAATATAACACTCAATCTTATAATTTGTACCTGGAGGAATGGGATTTTTTTAAAAACACATTTTAATGAACATTACATAATGCGTAGCAATGATAATAATCCCACTGTATCTGAATCTGCTCTAAATCTCAATGCAATGTTTTACTTGGACAGTGCAGAAATTATGGAAATTTTAAGTCCTATGCTGAAAACTGAAACCCGCATGATTTATGGATATTTTAAGCAGATTCTCCACAGCATTTGCTTAGACTAATTCAGGTTTTGCTTCTTAACATTCATAATTATAACACAGGAGCACTTGTTTAAGAAATCTGGCAGCAATCTTCATTTTCTATTACAGTTTAATGCCAAAAGCTCACTGGATTTAAATTAAATTATCTGGAGCTTTTGTGTAAAATGATGTGTACAGCAGTCCTCAGAGACAGATTATAGTGTCTAATAGGGAGCAATTAGACGTGATGTTTTCCCATGTTAGAGGTGTCTTGTGAGAGGGTGAAATGCTGTCAGCACAGCAGTGATCAAATAGAACCAGTAAGGTCGCACTTTACTCACTGTTTGTCTAGCACCGCTTCGGGGACAGATAAATTACATTCCAACGACAGGACACTAATTATAATTAACAGCAGTGTTATTACAGAGATAAATAGTGTGAAGCGGTAACACTTGAACAGATATTAGTACACCTCCTGAGGACTCGTGTTACATTAGTGTACAGTAGCCAACAGATGGACAATACTCAGGAGGAACGTGCACCACGACCGTCGTTGCTGAAAATGAATAAATAATGTCGTGCGTGGTGATCCACAGCAGAGGCTGAGCTCACATTTACAACAACACATAAAGGGGGCTGTGGATGGAGGAATACACACGTTTCACTGGAGGTTTCATCTTGCTCCCCTTTTCAAAACGCTCTGGAGATGGTCTCGATGACCTGGACTGCACCACAGCACCGCTGGTCAGAACTGATCAGGAAGGTTCTGTGCTCATTTTTATATGAAGTTTGAAAGTTCTTCCTTTGAATATTTGGGTTCTCCCCTACAAGTCCATCAACATGTATGTTATGTTTCTGGAGATGTTATGCTGACTATTGGTGTGAGCAGAGGTGTAGAGTACTGAAGTACATTTACTTCATTACAGTACGTAAGTATTTTTTAAATCGTATCTTTTACTTTTATTTCGTTACATTCCAAACATAAAAATGATCTTTTTATTTTTATTATTATTATTTACTTTAAAATTTAACAGATTGTTTCATGCTACAAGTTTAAATATGACAAGAACTCACGAGTCTTGCCACAAAATAATAATGAGTGGCCTGTGGCCACTTATGTTTTTTTAAAATTAAAAGACACCTGACGAGCACCGTAGTAAAAAAAACTGAATCAATAAGCAAAAGCAAGCAAGTCTGAAAAAATATTATATAATGTTTTTAGTTATACTGTGATGGACTTGTGACGTGTCCAGGGTATCCCCCCCATCGCACCGTGACTGCTGGATATGGGCACCAGTGACCCCCCGTGACCCTGAAAGGAAGAAGGTTTTAGTTATATTAATTTTATAATAATTTCTATTGATAATTTTAGAAATCAATCCATCCATGTATTTTTGGGGAGTGGTGACACAGAGGTCAGAGAAGTTGTGCTTGTGATCGCTGGTTCAACTCTTAAGACTCACAACTGGAATGCCCCACTCTGGGCCCTTGAGTACGGCCCTTTTGTGTTTGAATAAGCTAATCAACATTTCAGACCAGTTGTTCATTTTCATTTACAGATGTTTCTCAACATAGAAAATTTAAACACATTTTTATTCTCAAACAATTGCGACTGCACCACTTAATGAAAGTCACCTCATGAGACTCTCGGCTTGCTTTCAGCTTTCTGCCCAGAGAAGGAGACGAGTAATCCTTCTCTTCCTTTCATCTCCTTAATCCATCCTTTTTTCTTTTCTTTTTTTTTACATTTCTATTCTCTGAGCATCCACCTGCTAGGGGCCCTGAGCCCCCAGCAAGCTGCATCAGTGTCCACCTGCCCCCCTGCTACCCTCTCCTTTCTGCTCACACACACACACACACACACACACACACACACACACACACACACACACACACACACACACACACACAC
>JAVKLF010000001.1:3411639-3425363 GCA_034783495.1 Millerichthys robustus
CTCGCAAACACTGCTGAACCTTCAAAACCCCACGATTGGTTAGGTTTAGGGAAAAAATTAGGGTAAGGCACATGGTAGAACGCCTTGCGTCACATATTGACGCGAAAGGGGTACCCCGCGCGTCAATATGTGATGAGGAAGGATTTCCCATGCGTCAATATATGACGAGTCGGGAGTGAGACTGGGTTGAGATAGCACACAGAACCACATTTCTTTCAGAACAAGGTGACCTCAGAAAATGAGAGGGTTGAACTTTTGATGACGTGACGTACAACTATCAGAAAAAACACTATTGTTTATAAATCATAGACAGTTCTTTCTTACTTTATAATGGCAGCAGTTGGGCATCGGATAATAACTTTCTTACCTTTGCATACTGAAGATGGTGTTGGGATGAAACTTTGGATAGAGATGCCACACTGACTTGGGGTGAGTTTAGAAAAATCAAGGGGGGCTGAGGTTTCGTTGAATACACCACCTTCTTCTGAAGGACACATTTTCTCCTTCTGATCTTCCTCAGGGACAGTGATTGACTCGACTGCAGCCATCTGTCTGGACATCAAAAATGCGTCATATACATTTCAAAAGCACACGAACCAAAGGTGGGATAGAGTGTACCCTTAATTTCGAGTATCCATAGTCTTTAGAACAAATAGATGGGCCACATAGCTATAAGTAAAACTTAATTTATTATTTATTGTACACAACCTCCTATCTAAGTACAGAGACGCAGAAGAAAAAATGCATAGCAACATGCTAACAAACACAGGAAAGAGAGGCTAGCACTGTTCAGCTCGAATATTTTATATATAATACCACACTCATACTGTAGTATCTGCGACAAAGGGCTGTATGTTAATGTTACTACTGTCCAGAAACTAGGAAAAATAAATTATAGTCGTTGGTTAACAACAAATAAAGGCTCTCGGTTATTTTGTGACCAAGTGTTAAAAATTGGCGAATGTCAGCAAGTCAAATACTTACCTTGTATATTCAGGTTAAAACGAGTATAAAATGATATTTAAAAAGCTACTTGATTTTTTACATACGTTTAATTAAAAAAAACTAAAATGATGTTTCAAAGAAAAAGGGGATTCAAATCGCCCTCTTCTTTAAGCTAAGAGACCACGTCTGTATCCCTCCGCGAAGTGGCACTATACACTCGTTAACTACACTTTACAAGCTTTAAAAAATAAGCTAAAAATTATCATCCTGTACTCTTGTTATAGCGCTACATCCGGAGCGATGTTGAAAAATACCGATAATATTTAAACCCCGTATAGTTTGGAGGATCTAATTTCTTTACGTCTTGAAAAGAACCGGAACTCGTCCAATACGAATTAACCAATGGCAGTTAGATGTTTTGAACCACGTGATCAATACTGAGCATTGTTTGCCAACTAGGCGTTTCATATAGATGCAAATTTTGATTTTAATTCTAATTACATGTTTATTAAAGAAACAATTGATGCATTTTGATGCCGTGGTTACAATGAGATGCAGAAATTTTTAAGCTGAAATCAACTTTGTAAATGAAATGAAGCCAGGTGACTGCACCATGTCACCATCTGCTGTTGGTTGTCGTGCAATCAACAGCAAACAAACCTGCCTTACTTTCTCTGGATGCTGGACTGATGATGAAAGGATGTAGCTGCACCAATCTGTTAACCAGAAATTTTTTTTTATATTGTTATTTTTGCTGCTCTCAACAGAATGGAAATTTTTCTTTTTTGTTTGTTTCACAAAATTGTTGATAGTAAAAATATAAGTAATAATGAGTTTTGATGTTGAGTTGGTCATACACTAAATAAGAAACAAATAAAAATATAAGTAATAATGAGTTTTGATGTTGAGTTGGTCATACACTAAATAAGAAACAAAATCAACAATCTTCTAGAAAGTGCTGAGTCAGCTTTCAGTTTTCTTGTTTATGGTTTACTTTATGCATTTTTGCAATCAAACTGCATCTTTTAGTTGTTGTTACTTTATGCTTAAAATACCTTTATTTCAAATAACAATTCCCCCAAAGAGCATATTGGGATCTCTTCAATTCCTTCCAAAACATTGTTTGGCTATTTGTCTTCCAGAGATACTTTTTGTTTTTAGCTACCATTCTGCCTTTTTAACCTTTAACCTTTTTGGCATTTACCTACCACTTTGCTAAATTCATCATGTGACTACTGATGGACTTCATTTAACCATTACTTATCGTTTTGCTTGTTTAGGTTTTACCTACCATTTTACGTCTTAGCTTTTAGCTTCAATTCAGCTCCTATTAGCTTTTTGTTACCAATACTCTAAAAAATAAAGTACTCTTCTTCTAAATTTTAGTTTTAGCATGTTTTGTTACTTTTAGCTTTCGGCTACTATTTAGATGTTTTAGGGTTTAGCTTCTGCTCATTTTAGCCTCTGTTTTGGTTGTTTTAAATTTAACAACTCTAACAGCTTTAGTTTCTGCAACAAATTTCAGCTGTCACACTGGATTTTCACAGAAAAAAGCATTTTCTTTAATTTTAACTGTGAATTCTCGGGGTCACGCAGTTCATAGAAAAGAAGCCCAGACAGAAAGAGGAAGAGTCTAACTGAACGGCTGAAAATCTCAGCAAACCCTACACACACACATTTTGAGAACACACTCATCCCTCTCTCAGGTTTGAGCTTGTGCAGATGAGACCAGATGAGTCTCTTTCCACAGCTGGAGCTTTCAGAGCACATGAATCATGTGCCTTCCTGCTCTGACACCAGCCGAGGCCGTGCAAGTCAAGAGGAGCATGATGACCGTTGCTGCAGGTCAGGGCCATGGAACAGCTGCAGACAATCAACGATGAAATAACCACACTCAGAATGTACCGGTATATGTTTTTTATTGTTATGCTGATTTTAAAGTCAGATTTGTACTGATTTTGCTCCTCAAACCCAACGCCACCGGTTTCCCATTTTGTGATTTTGCAGCGTTTTTAATTAGTAACTACAATAACTTTATTCTGTCATCGTTATCATTACTTGCTGTTAAAGGTAAAAGGACAGTTTTGTTTTATGTTTGTTTGTCTGTAGCGTTAGCAAAATGTCCCATGAGCCACTTAATGGACTTTCACAAAACTCTGATGAGTTTCTCATGTCCATCTACAACTGGATAACTTTGTAGTTAATCTCATACAAGATGGCTGCCAGAGTCCAAAATGTTGTCAACTCTGCCAATAGGTATTGAGCTAAAATGTGTGTGTGGTAGCTGAGCATCATCTCCAGCACACGCTGCAAGCATTAAAAGTTGTCTTCTTCTTCTTCTTGAGTTTTAATGGCGGTTGGCAAACAACAGTTTGGTGCATCACCGAACTAGTTAGGAGTGTGGACCAGGACAAACATGATAAAAAACCCAATTTTCTCTTACCTAACCAACAAGTAACGAAAGAACTATATATAACTCACATCAAAATTACTTTTTAAAAAACATTTATAGTATTGTCTTGTTCTTTTTCCTATTCAAGATTTCCTACTTATTCTGTTCTTTGTCTGGTATTTTCTACAGTTCTACATTACGTGCTCTATTGTTTCAGTTTCCCCACAGAGACCACATCTTCCCGTTTCATGCTGTCCCATTATATGTAATGTTGCATTAAGTCCTGTGTGCCCCAACCCTAATCTAGTTATTATTCTTTCCCGTGTTCTGTTACTTCTAACATTATTTTCTAATTTCTCCAACCTTTCCTTATATTCTATAAAGCAATCTTCCTTTAATATCATCTTCCCATTGTTTTTGCCACATTTCTTTAATTTTTCTTTTAATAGTGGTTCTAACCTCTGATTTACTAACTGTGACTCATATCATTCCCATCCCGGTTTATTGATTCTTTGGCTTTCCTATCTGCCATTTCATTTCCTTTTACCCTCATATGTACAGGAAACCATAGAAAGCATTAGAAGTTGTGCAACATTTTTGCTTAATACATCAGCCATGATTGCACAGATTTGAACAAAACTTTAAGAAAGGAAATTATGTTAACGCCGTCTCTTATCGTAAGATGATCTGAGTTTAAAACTCTGGCATGAAAGATGCTGGGCGATATGCTTCACTTAAAGGAATACCTTTAAAGGTCTTTCATTTATTGTTAATAATCCCAATAATCTTATGGATCTAATATGTATTAAAGAAACACACACTATCAAATTTATTTCTATTTTTATTTGTGTTTATATACACATATAAAAAATAAGGAACTATGTACAATGGTAATAAATATCAACATGTTTTTACAAGTGAAATAAGTTACTCAACATATTTTAAAAACTGAACAGACTTGTAACATATAGGCAAAAATGGGGAAGGGGGGCAAAATCAGAAAAAATACAAATAATAATAATCATAAGAACCCAGTAGAACTTAAAGCACTGAGAATATTCTGAGCGACCAAATGAACTAAGGAACAGCACATAAATTACATTAGTCATGCGTGGTTTTTAGGCTTGAGACCTGTTGTCTTTTGAGTTTTTCTTTTCAAATTCGTAAGAACAAAACCAAAAGCTTGATTGGAAATAGGGAGAAAAATTAGAACAAAACCAAGTACCAGTGTAAAGAGCTAATTTTGTTGTTTCTTTTTATTTTTCTTTAGCTTTCTGCCTGAAGGGATTTAAAAACTCTATACTGTAGTCAACAAATTTGCTTAAAATCAGCAGCTTTTTATTTGGTTTTCAGGCGCTGGGAAAAAAAGTATAAAATTCAGCCTCTTTTTATAACGTGGGGGAAGATAGAAAAGATCAGTCCAGCAGATCACTTTGACATGTAAACAGGAAACAAACAGCAGCTCCATCTTTATGCCGCTCTGCTTCGAGGGGAAGTTTAGCCGCGGATCAAATACGCAGCAAAGCATGCCGACGTGGGCTTTGTGTGGCAAAGTGGACGGATTACTGAGATTTAAAGATCGATCTGGATTCATACGAAATTTCTTTTTGGAATTTCAAACAAAAACAAAAGCAACTGCAGTCTACTTTGGCTTTTCCAAACGGGCGAAGAGGCACAGAAAAAGTAAACATGTTGAAATGCAGCCACGAACGTCTGTACAACTTTTGAGCCACAACATCGTTTCCTTTTCATTTGTGTCAACGAGAGCATCGGTGTTGCACAACGTTAGTGTCTGAAGTCCAAAACGATAAATCAATCAAAATGATGCACTTGTACAAGAGCGATCAGACTGAAGGTGTGCGGTCCGATTGCACAGAGGATCATGCGACAGTAAGCTGGAGGGCTGATGGCCTCCTCAGACTCGGGATTGTTTTCATTTTCGGCGCTCGGCACACGGCGGGAACATAATAAGGTACTTTTGTCCTTTCCGTCATGCTGTGGCTTCATCCTCTGATCTCGCCGAAAAACAAAACACACCTCCGATGGACAAACGCACTGAAAAGACAACAGATTTATGTGAAGTTATTAAAAAGCAAGCTGTAGGTGTACATCCAATAACTACTTTCTGCAAATTTTTATTAAAAAAAAGTTCAGTGGTTCATAAGATATTTTGCTAACAGACAGACACACACATGGGCAGAAGCATTACTGTCTGCCTTTTTTCTTTTCAGCGGCAGGTGATAATTTTATTCAGTGTAGATGAGAAACTTGCAGCAGTAACGATAAGTTAAACCGTTCAGTTTTGAGAGAGACTTTTCTATGAATGCTGCAAGAAGAGGATGCTTAATAAAACATTGTTTCAGACAGATAAAGGTCTTTTTTGGGTCATATTTTGATTTTTAACCATCGTTTTTTTTTTATTTTTATAAAATGCTCCAGCTGCCAGCTTCAGGCTATGTGTGGGCCCATTTCTCATCATTTGCCAGGAAAGAAGCTTTTGTGATGCAACTGTCCCTCAAGGCTCTTACAGAGGAGAGCACAGGAAAACCTTAAAAGTGAGGGAGGCAGATGACAAGACTTTGTGTCTACAGCACATTAAATACAAATGGGAACAACTAATAAATGATGCTACCACATGTTCAAATCTACGTGGAATTTCAGTGTTCCAATTAAAACAATGCGTTATAAATACAATTTATTATTATTATTATTATTATTAAAAAAACTCTAGTCAAAAATAAAATGACATCACCCCCACACCACCACAACCACCAAAGTTAGATTTAGAGACCACATCAGCCACTACCCCAAAATCCAGAAATGACTCTCCTCCCCTCATGAACACTTAAATCAACATGTTCATGTTTAGATGTTCGTTTGTAACCGATTACCTTCTACAGATGATCCAATTCAAGATGGCCTCCACAGATTACTGAATTTAGCAAACACGAACATGGCAGTGACTGCTATTCAGCTAATGTTTAATGTGGTAGTAGCTAAAAGTCAAGTTAGCCAAGAATTAACATCTCATGACAGAGCTATTTGTAAAACTTTGCCATTAATTGTCTGTTAGCAAAATATCTTACGAACCACTGGGCACAATTTAGTGAAACACTCCGACAGTAATCCCTGAGCGCACATCTCTAACTGATTAACTTTTGGAGCCAACCTGATTCAAGATGGCCACCGGAGAACACTGAACTTTCAGTCTATAAAAGCAGTTAACCCATTTTAACATCATTTTTAAAAATTTACATACGATGGGCAAAAGCAAAAGTGTCTGAGAATCCAAATAACTTTTATGCTCCACAACGTACCTTTCACTGGTTCTTGGCTGCTTCCTCCTGGGTCCAGTAAATTGCCATCATGGAAGCAATCAGTGCGTCTGGCGGTCCTTTCCTCCATTAACGCTGTGTATTTGTGTGTTTCAAGACCCCAGTAACCCCAGGTCAGTCTCTGGGTGTGGGTAAAAGGAAAGGGGGCTCTGTGAGGTCACAATCACTCTGTAGTCCGGGACGGCTGGGATCCACAAGAATGTGTTAGAGTGGTAGTTTCCTTCTTGGCAGTGCAAGTAACCACCCTCATCACACACACGAAAGATAAAGCACTTTACTGAGACATCCACGGCGGTCGCAACAACGAGGGTTCATCTACATTCTCCGCGCCTAATGTCATTGTGTCAACTTCAATTTGGAATTAACTGTGCAATTATTCTTCAGCCGCTACGAGCTGAATGCAAACAGCCTTGTTCTTTTCCAGAGAGACGAGCAAGCATTCAAAAGGTTTCAATCCAAGCGTCCGTCTGTTACACACTGTGACTCTAATAAATGGCGCACGGCGTGCACTTGGGGCACAGTGGATCTGAAGGTCACCGTGCCGAACTGAGCCAGGCATAATGTAATGTTAAGCAGGTTGGCCTCACGTTGTCTTTCACAGAGGTGAGCCATTAGTCACTTTCAAAACATCTGAACACGGCTGTAGTCCTGAAGTCAGAAAGAAAAGAACAAGAGAAGTCCTCATTCAAACCAACCATCGCGTTAAATGAAAGTCGAAGAAATTGAAGAACTCCTCTAGCAGTAAATCTGATGCGCTTGGGGGGGGGTTTATAAATTGAACAGAACAAAGTCTTAAGATACGGTCCTTCATTTAGAAAACCCTCCTCAGCGAGCAACTCATTCTAATGCATTTTCTGTCCATTAAATTTCCTCTCGTCTCCTCTCGGTTCCGTCCCACACAGCGCTCCTGCCACGGGGACATGATTGTCGTCTTGCTTGCAGAATAATTAGTCTTTTCTTTCTTTCTTTTTTCTATTTTCTTTCTTTCTTTCCTTCCTTCCTTCCTTCCTTAAATAGCGCTCTCTGGATCACAAGTACAAAAAAAGGGGAAGACTTGCCTCCAGTTTTTTTTAAGTGCAGTAAGCTAAAAAAGTCTCAAAAGGGACACAAAACACCAAGTCAGGGTCCATATTTCCAGTCAGGTGCCCTTGTTGCTCACTGGCTTCACAAGTTCATTGGAAAAGAAATAAAAGGTGTCTCTCAGAGAACAAATGACACCATTTGTTGGGTTTCCATGCTTGAGGCTGTCTCGTCTGCGTTCGTCCTTAAAATACAAAATTTACACAAGTGGCAGTAGCACAGTGGAAGCAGAGAAAGTCACAACCATGACTGTGTGTTGCCCAAAACACAGCAACTACAGGAATGCATGTTGGTGAACTCGGTGTGTTAGTGTGTGTAATCAACATGCTGTGTGCTATAAATGTCAACGGAGAGCCAAACAGGCATTGGCAGAGTGAGACAGAGAGCATGGGAGTCAACAGCGTGTCACTAAAAGACAGAGAGAGCAGACGTCCTCAGAAAGAGGGAGGTAGGTCGGTCGCTTTGTTTTTCCACCTCGGGGAATGAAGACGGACGAGCCTAGACGGACGACTCCTCTGGGTTTGCGTCTGGCAGGACGCTTCTCTGCTGGAGAGTGCGTCTAAGCTCCTCCTTGAAGGGGCTGGAGTAGTCGTTCCCGCCCACGCTCAGACCTCCGAGCCCGCCGCCCCCAGCGCCGGCACCGCTAGCCCTCTCCTCCCCCGCCGTGCTCAGGTTGAGGCGGATGTAGCCGTTGCTACCGGAGCCTCGGATGTTGGTGAGGCTGAGGCGGCTGGGGGAGTGGATGGGCTGGCCGGGAATGGCGCTGGGCGACGCCGTGCTGCTGACGCTGCTGGGCCCCAGGGCGTGTCCGGGAACGATCTTCAGCGAGCCGTCTGAGTAGTAGTAGTTGGCGCCCGTCTCCCAGAACCGGTCTTCATCACTCGGCATCTTGCTGGGCACGAAGGTGGGCGGCTCCTTGGGTAGGGTGATGGGGTAGACCAGGGTGCTCTCGAGAGGCTTCATGTCAGCTCCTTTGCCCAGTGCCAGCTTCAGCCTCCTGCGCAGGTAGAGAGCGGCTACGAGAAGCAGCAGGCATGCCGCTCCGAGAGTGATGACCAGCACCCAGAAGAGCCCCATGCTGCTGTCTGGGGCCCTGGCTTCCATGAACACTGGAGCACTGGCAACCACAGCTACCTGGTAGCGCTCTGTCTGAAACTTGACACCCTGCTCTTCAGAGTAGCAGATGTAGCAGCCCGCTTGCATCTGGCCCGCTTTGGGGATGATGAGGGCTTTGAGGACTCGTTCGAAGCGCGGCCCTCCTGCTTCTGGATCACCCAGCTGGAGGTCACGGTCATTGACAACCCAGAACGGCTGAGCCAAGTTGGACACAAGCTGGCAAGGCAGCACCATGTCAGAACCCACAACCACTGTGACATTCCTCAAACGGGAGTGCTCTGCAGAAGAACATGAGAGCAGGAAGAGAGAGCAGGTTAAGTGTCATTCACAATAAATTTGTGACATGTTCTGCACTAGACAGCTCAGTCCTAATGTATTCACCAAGTCCAGCTCAGTTCCAGTCTTAAAGCTAACTTGTTCATGTACTGACAGTTGATACCCACATGGGGTCACTATTGAGGTACGGCCCCAAACTCACCAGGACTGGGGATGGAGACAGGCTTATCAAACTTAGCCTTTCCACGACTGAATCTCTCGAGCATGAGGTCCTGTAAGAGGGAGGATGTGGACCTGAAATTGAGGGGGAAAAAGCAAAGAAGAATTTAAAACACATTCCCTAACTGAGTAATAGGATAATGTTGGCGTGAAAAATGACAGATACAGTAGAACTTTCTTTGTGCATGTGTGTGTTTTGTAAAAGGCAGGTAGTGATGTCAGTTCGTGGTAAACTTTAACAGACACACAATACTCAAACGCTGTTTCAGAGGTTTGTTCAGTTCTGGTATGTATGTGAGTCTAGCCCTATCAAACTTAAAATGAATGACCGAGGACTGGCAGGTACTCGTCTCACCCTCGGTGGAGGTCGATGCGGACGCAGGCCCGGCCTTCATTGTCCCATGCACAGTAGGGGTCCCTGGCAAGCAGGCAGTCTGGCTGAGACTGATAGCGGCTGCAGTTGGCCAAGGGCAGCTGGAGAACCTCAGAACGCGAGCCGATGTACAAGTACTTCTACAGAGTAACCAAGAGAAAAGGAAGAAGGCAAAGAACGAGGCAGATGAAGAAAGACAAACAGACAGAGGAGAGTGACTGAGTTATGGGTTAGAGGAGATAATGGGATAATCACTCTCATTTACAATAACATACACCCTCGACCCTCTCCCAATCCAATCTGGTTTACGGCCTTCTTTTGCAAAAGCCGCTATAAAATATGTCTGGTAGCGACTAAGCCCCCATTAATGAGATAAGCAGTGGGCTTTAGCAATGAGAATGGTCCAATCAAAGCTCATCGATCAGTGGACAGGCCGCTGCTGATCCACTGGGACCTGGCAGCACACAGGCTGAGCTGCTGGAGCAGAGTGGCTGAAGAAGAAAAGGGGCAGAGGTTCAATTCCCCGCTGAGCAGAGGGCCTGTAATCACTGTGATTATGAAGGGGATCTATAGATTTATGAGGTAATGCTTGAACCAAAACAGGGCAGCACTGATTAAAACATTTGGTTTGTGGTACCAGGAGAATAGCCCTGTGTGAACCTCCAAGCTTGTGGTCAGTAGATCTATAATTGTCAGCAACTGACATAAAGGCATGAACAGATCAACCAGGCGAAGAACCACGTGGATGTCGGAATAATTCTGAGCATAAAATATGACAACAATTAACTGCCTACGACGAACAGTTTTGGTAGGATTATGTAATAGAAGTGAACAAATGTGCTGAAAAGGAAGATTTTCATCACACTAAATAGACTTTATTTAGTTAATGCCTGATGAAGAAGGTGAAAGTGGACAATAATGCCTTTACTTGTGGTACATCTACAACTAATTTTGAAGTCAACCCGATTTAAAGTGGCTGCTACAGCCAACTGACATTAGGAAACACAAAGCTGGCTTTAACTCAGTCAATTTGACAAATGTTGAGCTAAAATTTGTTGTGTTAGTAGCTGAAACTGATCCAATAACCTGCAATATGAGCACTTACGGATTGCGTGACATCTGTTTTTTTTTTTTTTAACGTGGCCAATAACTGTTTGTTAGAAAAACATCTCCTGAACCGCCAAACAAACCGAGCTAAAAATTCCAGAAAACTATTACTGGATGTACAACTGACTCAACCAGATTCAAGGTGGCTGCCACAGCCGACTGACCTTAGGGAACACAAAAACGGCGATGTCTAAATCAATTTTATAGCTAGTGATAGTTTCATAAAGAAATGAAAAACAACACCTGTCAAGTTCAGTAGAGATACGAAGCACAGACAGAGCTGGACGCTCGCACAGAGTTTGAGCGTCTCGTTCCCACCAGCAGGAGTTTTGTTTTGTTGTAAATCAGCTTTTGTTAAGAACTTGATAAAAGTGAAGTGTTTTCAATTGACAGCAATTTTCTTTATGGGTCAACAACCTCTGAAAATGACATAAGGTTTTATAGTTTTGTTAGACCTCCCCTGTGCGCTCACAACTGTCAACAAGCTTTTTCAAGATTTGACGAGGAACAACGACCCGGAGGTCGGGAGATTTTTTTCCCATGCAGAGCTGTTAAGTATTGATCGTTGTGTGCCCAAGTGAGGCGTCGCAGATGAATCTTAGACCTGTTTTCTTACCTTGGAGTGGGAGATGGTCAGGCTGTCCACAGGCCGGGCTGAGTCAAACAGCTGGATCTCCTCGATCACATGGGCCTCAGAGCCCAGGATCACCACCCTCTGCAGCCAGCCGTCCGCTGTGGAACAAGCATGAAGAGGAAGGAAAAATGAGCTCACTTTACAGCTGTTCTTTTCACTCAAACGTTAAATCCAAGTTTATCTTAGTGGGATTAACATCCCCCCCCACCACCACCACAATGTAGCATTAACACAGTATCTCATGAACTACTGGATGAGAAAAAAAGTTTGATTTTTAACTGCAACTACTTCACTTTGGGAGTCAACATCATTCAAGATGTCTGTCACAGCCAAGTAAATGTAAAACAAACAAAAATGGCTAAAACTCAATCAATTTTACATATACTGACCAAAGATTTGGTGCGGTTGTAGCTGAGATTGATTCTAAACACATATTCTCAAGCTGCCATTGGATTCAGTTCTACCTGTCTGTTAACAAAATGTCTCATGAACCACTGAACAGATAAAGCCTTCAGGTTATAATCATTCTTTCTATGTACATTTACAACTGATTTACTTTTGGAGCCAACCTGATTCAAGAGGGCCACCATAACTAACTGAACTTAGAAAACACAAAAATTCAGTCGGTTATCATGATAAAGTCAAATATTATTATAACATTTGGTGTTGTTGTAGCTGAGTCATTTACAACACATACCTCAGGCGTTACTTGTGTAAGATTTTTGCTAAAATCTTTATCTTTACCTGTTGAAGATAACCTTGTTTGTCTGGTAGCAAAACAGCTCATGAATCACTTTTAATGAAACTTCCAGAAAATAATCAATGGATGCAAATCTGCAACCAATTAGTTTTTTTAATTAATTCCATTCAAAATGGCCAGTCAGTTTTGCGAATAAACCAAAAACGTTGATGTAGCACATGCCCCATGACATCACATGACACTGCACATAACATTTTCACACTCGTGGCAACACATCAGTTCATTTGTATAAAAAACAAAATTCTGCAATAACTTGATCAATGCACGCAAGTCATTAAAAAAATTATGGCAAGCAGACAATCTACTTTCTTTTTAGTGGTTCATTCTGAATTTAGACGGTGTGTTAATGACTGACTGCCTTTGCTTTGTGCTGTTCCTCTCAGAGCCTAAAGTCCTCCCTCCCATAAAGTCTAAGACTTGTTTTACAAAAAGACTGTCGCAGTGAGAAAAGCAGAGGTGAATTGCAAAGCGTTAATCACGTTTGCTCCAAGGAACTGCACTAGAGTTATGTAAATAGAGAAAGCTCAGAAATGATTTAACATTATTCATTAGAACTGCAAAAAAAGAAAAAAACAACAACTTTATATGATGTCTGTTAAGAAAAATCATTTTCACGCCAAAAAAAAAAAAAAAAAGACCAAGCTGTATGGAAATGGAGCAAACATGCATAAATAGTTTCATCAAGTTTTCTGTAACTTTTACCCGTGTCGGTTTTTTAAACTTCAATGTGAGCTCGACTAAAATTTTGTGCTGCTGTGCAGCTGTGGAAGAGGATTAAACAGCCTCTCATCTTTGCTGAGCTCCACAGCAACAAACTATTTAAAGGTGATCTTAAAAGAATGGAGATGCTGCTCCTGGTCTTTTGGAGCCCTGAGGAACAGTAAGATCATCTGAGAAATCTTATAAGTGGTGCATGAGCAGCTGATGCTGGGGGTGGTGTGTGTGTGTGTGTCTATGGGAGGGCAGATAAGTCTCTTTTCTTATAGTGACACTGAGCACAAGCTTAGATCCCCGGTGATGACAAACCTCGGAGGCGCAGCTGGTGGGGTGACCTTGATGTGCACTGATGTGCGGAATGGCGTTTACGTGCTGAAATGTGCTGTCTTGTGAGGTCATGGTGATTAAAAGATGGAAAATATGAAAACCTAACCCGGCAGCTGAGAGGGACACACACACATTTGTTCTTCTATCCTCATTGAATTGACTTCCATTCATTTACCAGTCATTTCTATAGCCGAACCCTGACCCCTGACCCTAACCCTAACCAGCATAGTACATACCTAACCTAAAATCAATTCACACCTTAGTCCTAAGCCTAACACCTGAGCCACCAACAGTACGTCCCCTGATGGGGACCGGGCTAACCCTAACTCTCAAATGGCTGTGTGTAACAGGAAAATGGTCAAAAATCGTCCCCACCAGGTAACAAAAACATGTACACACACACACACACACACACACACACACACACACACACACACACACAC
>JAVKLF010000001.1:3425463-3437613 GCA_034783495.1 Millerichthys robustus
ACACACACACACACACACACACACACACACACACACACACACACACACACACACACACACACACACACACACAGACGCACAGAGGCATAAAAAGCAGCAGGCATATCATCACACTCCGGTCTCGCAGCGTCAGAGACCAGTGTCAGCTAATCCCTCAATCCTTGGAGCCTGGTTCTGCTGAAAAAACGTCTCGACAAGCCCTCCCTGTTTCCCTCGCTCTCTTTGCACATCAGCTGTCGCTGCACTGCAGCTAATAGCTAATCAAGCCAGGAGCCCAACTGGCGCTACGAGCGCACGCCTGCCAAGGGCCCTGTTGAGTTTGTGCTGCGAAGCGCGACAAGCGGGATGACTGCGCTTGGCTCGACGAGTGTTAGCGTGTGCACCTGTGTGTTGTAGTGTCTGGGTCGGCCTCCCCGGCATGGCAGCAGGGATGTCTGCGGTCTGCTGTTGTCACACTGTTAGTGTTGCCCCAATCACTCTGCCGGCGCAGTGATCTGAATGGAAAGCAGTCGAGCCCCCTCCTCATTCACTGAATGGGGTCGCATTTGAATTCCCGTTCCCTGAAATCCACTGTCAGACCTGTGTCTTTCAGGCTTAGGTCTCTGGGAGGACGGGCCAGAACAAGACGTAAGCCTATGCGCCTTATTACTGCTGACCGGAGATACTAATTAAGTTGCACATAGATAAGACATTTCCCTTGATGCACGGGGATGGATCTCAGCATGCAAATCAAGGCCTTAATTGAAACCCAGCTGAAGTCTGGCCAGATGGCATGTTGTTTGTGTGCCACCACTTCTAATTCCGGTAGCTGTCCCTGCTTGCTGCCACGGCCTGTAAGCTCGTTCCTCTCTTACAATGAGTGGAACTTCCCTCAACACACACTAACAACAACAGGAAAGTAATAGATGAATACGTTGAAAAATAGCAAGCGTAAGATTTATGTTCCCAGTTCTAAAAATATAGAATTTAAAACAAACTGCAATCATTTGCACATCTCGTAAACTCATATTTTATTAAAAATGAAACATGGTATATATTTAAAACTATGAAATAGTGCAGTTTTTATAAAAAAAAACAAGGCAGCAACACATGAAGAAAGTTTGAACTGGGCCAACAAAAAGACTGTTAAACTTAAGTAGTACAAATAAGAAACAGGGGGAGGAGAATTGTGCAACTAATAAGGTTAATTGGTATCAGGTCATTAAAAGGACGGGTATAAAAAGAACATTTTAGTGAGACAGAATTTTTGAGTACAGATCTCTCATCAGTTTTAAACATTTGATACCTCATGAAACAAAAATCCGGCAAAGAAGAACCGGAACTGTTGAAAAGCTACAATCCTCCATCAAACAAGAATGGGACAATGTCCCCTCCAAATCCTCCAGCAGCCGGTCTCCTCAGATCCTCCATGTTTACAGAGTGGTGTTAAAATAAGTCGGGATGCTTCACACTGGTAAACATGGCCATGTCTCAAGCTTTTTGGGACGCAAAATTACTTTATGTTACATTGTCTAATTTCTTTGTTTAAATATTTGATGCGTTTTTGTTTACATTTTATTTACAGTTTACACAGCGTCTCAGTGTTTTTGGAATTTAGGTTGTACTTCCTGCCATGTTAAGCCGGCGAGCCAACAAACAGAAATCTCCCACATCATCATGCTATCCAATACAACAACCGTGCAAAAAAAAAAAAAAAGAGAAAAGGCTCCAGCATTAGCCTAAGCCCATCAAGCTTAACTTATTCATGTGCAGTATACAAAGGAGATGATTCAACACTATTGCTTTTTTTAAAGCCGGAGAACAGGATGTTCTCTGACCTGTACTGCCTTTGGAGGAAAAATGACTTCTTCTGTAACTAGAAAAGACCTTTATCAACACGTGCAGCCATGTAAACATGTTCAATTGTTGGTAACTGTTGCCTTGGAGAAGATGAATATTAACTGCATTCAGTGCCAAAACAAATAAAGGAGATCAAAGTAGAAAAACAAAGAAAGAGCAATTAGCTGAACTGTTACGGCTCAAGGTTTTATCTCAAGTTTGATGCACAGAGATATTTTTTATTATGTGTGTGGAAACATCACGCTAACATCTGATGATTCAAAACTGAAATCAGTTGAAGTGTAAGGAATTGATTCAGATAAAATGTCAGTGTTGGAGCTGTCGCTTGAAAAAATAAAACTGGGAGAAGCACGAAGCAGCTGAAATGATGACTTAAGTCTAAGCGCTGTGCCGAAATGCCACTCCAAGAGTAATACAAAGAATTGTTGTACCCCTTTTTTAAATACAAAAATATCTCTTCAAGTAGCAGGACGGTTTAATATTATTCATACCTGTGCCGATGAAGAGCATGCTGTACGCTCGCTGGTCCAGGGCGCTGACCCGATCCACCGCCAGCTTGGTGAAGTTGACGCCCTTGGTGAGCAGCAGGGGGCGACCTGAAGCCTTGTCCTCCATGAGCGGGTGTTTCTTGGCAAAGTTGAGCGTGGCATCGGGCAGCTGCAGGGAGCTGTTGTAGCCGTTCTCCCTGTCTGAGTTGGTTATACACTGCAGCGCAGGGACAGGATGGACAGGCAGAGGAGGGAAGTTGGAGCACGGAACAGAACGGTGGAGGACAGGCAGAAAGGAGAAGGAAGAGTACACTTCTTAGTTGGCGCCGGCACGGGTTGGCATGGTTAGTTGGCTTGGAAGTCACTGTCCCTCCGCTCCACTCTTCAATTCACTCACCGCCTTCCTTTCATCCACCCCCCCTTTTGTTCTGGATCATTACGTCCTTCATTTTTTAAAAACATGCTGCCAGCTTTTCTTTTCCACCTCTTCGCTGCTCCTCGTCACCGACTTCTCCTTCTCTCCTTTCCTCTCTCATTACTGCTCCATCCTACCTCTGCCCTCACATCTTTTCCATTCTAATTCTAACTATTTTTACGGCTTTTAGAAAATGTCTGGAAAACGCATTCATCGAACAACAGCTTCAGATTTTCTTACCGATCCAGGCCGTTGGCTGGGAACAGGACCCGTGTAGCGACCCCATCTCTGCGATGCCTCCCTGTACTCCTTGTAGGACCCTTCGAACACCTTTTTCACGTCTCCGATCTGGTACTGGCACACTGCCGACACGTCCACATCTCCCCTGAAACATGATAGCAACGCAGACTGTCAGTGGTAATAGCAGGGATAAGTGAAGGATGAACTATTTGTCTTCCAAATCCTTAAAATATACCCAACTCCAGTACAGATACATGTCAAAATACATAGAATGTTGGGGTTAGTGCACAGACTAACAGTGTCTAATTGAGTAGATGTGCTATAGGCAGGATTCTTGACATTGTCAAACGGCAAACAATGTTAAAATGCATGGGCATGTATTACACCTCCCACACACCACCCGTGAAATCAATGAGTTGGTGCTGGAAATGCATTTTGGGCCGTGCAAACTCTTAATTTTTTTCCCATCACATCTCAGACCCCAAGTGAGACTAAAATTACTTATTGATGTGTGAACCAAGCACATTAAATTACACTTGTACCCATCATCTAACATCCACTGGAATGAAAGTGTTTTTTTTTATTATTATTTTGCTCCAAAATTGAGTCACTGACATATTGACACTCAGGCAATATAATTTTTTTTAAAATGCCAAACATAGTGCACTTGGGAGTCTGGGAACGGCTAAGTCAGAATTTTTGGCTCCTGCTGTCAGTTTCAGGAACATTTATTGACGTACCAGTCTCCAGATTTAGCTGAAAATAGAGTGCACACTGCTGTGCTTTTAGATAGTTGTAAACAGGAAAGGAAAGGCTTGCGTGTTTTTATAAACTAAAACATGTGATAAATCCAGCGGGGAAGTACTTTTTCAGTCTGGGGCAGAACTGTTGACGTGCGACAAAATAAGCCTGCAAAGTTTAAAAAAGTCAATGTAAAACTTTAAAGACAATGCTGACGTACGTTTAAAAAAAAGCGCCTATTCAGTTACAATAACCATTTCAATAACATCAATCTTCAAACTGTCTTGATTAAAGCCAAAGAAGACATAAGGAATCTTCAGCCAATGAAACAGAAAAGGAGGATTAAACTTTTCAGCAGCTGAAAAAAAGTCAGAATAAAAAAAAAACAAAGTTTGAGGTTGGAAGCTGGCTCTGTTTGTGATATATCGTTTTGAAAAACACAAAAGAGTCGCATCAAAGGGCACCGCCTGCAGACAGAACATCTCTAACTTCACCCCCCAAAGACAACCTTTCAGCTCTTTGCTTTGCTAAAAAAGACTTCATTAACAAGCTGCAGCTATGTGGAGGTCCAAAAGATGACAATCTTAACTCACTAAAGTGTGTTTTTTCTAGAGCTAGATGAGAAGAAAAATTAAAGAAAACCTCCAAATATACAACCCCAGTGGAGAACAATGAAACTGTTTTCACAAAGTCTCATAAATGTTTAAGCGATGTAATTTACTGCAGGGCAGAAATTACCAGGGGGATGATAGATTCCTGGTTCCAGGAAATAATAAAGCAGTTGGGCTGTGATGCTAAAATGGGAAGATATAAATGTTAGGGAGAAAAGTGATTGAAATAATGACTCTAAATCACTCATATTCTGATATTTATGACTTGGAGTTTTAACATGTGGTCTCCTTTTGCACAGCTGAACCACTATGACCACTGAGAGCTGCAGTGAAGGACATTGATTGTCTCATTACAGTGGCTCCTGGCAGTGGGTGGGATCAATTAGGGAGCAAGAGAACACTGTGTTCTTAAAGATGATGTGTTGGAAGCAAAAAAAAATAAAGACAAAAGCAGGGTTGGCTGAGAGACTGTGACAAAGGTCTGATGTGTCATAGCATCTCCATAATTGCAGCTTTGTGGGATTTTGCTTAATAATCCCCCGTTTTCAGCAACTACCAAATTAAAAGAAAAGAAACACCCAACATCAATAGTAGCTAAAGCTCAAAATGCTTCTGCTGACCTGTATTTACTGCCATTGTGAGCATCAGAGTTAAGAAACACTAAAAATTGAAAAAAGAGGCTTGTTCTGATGAAACAGATTTCCTATAATGTTATTCAGAGGAGTCCAAATGATACGATGCTGGCAGACCACATTGTGATTGGTAGTGAGTGTGAGGAGCAGGTGGAACTAGAACTGTTGAAGGGGCGCTTTGAAGAGAAAAGGAATTAAAGTCAGTAAAAGAAATATAAGGTATACATGGGGGAATGGGAGGAAGATAGGTGCAACAGCAAAGCTGCAAGGAGTCGAGGTTCTGATGCGGTGGTGAAACCTGCTGTGATGTCTAGTTTGGAGTTGGTGACCAAAAGAAGACAGGAGACAGAACAAGAGTTGGCAGAGATGAGCATGTTAGGGCACATGTCTTAAACTCAAGGCTTGTGGGACAAATGTGGCCCACCATGGCATTTTATGTGGCCCGTGAGAGCTTTGAAGATGAATAATGTCCTAAAATAAGGATAAGCATCTATTTACCACAACTCACAAAACCATCCAATAATTTTTTTTAATTTTACTTTTAATAGTATTTCTGTTTATTTATTTCACATTTAATCAGTTGTATACATAGTAGTTTGGCGAAAAATGAGTTTGACACCTCTGTGTAAGGGGTTTTGTTGGAAGCAACCAAACTGGACCGAATAAGAAATGAGTACATCAGAGGGACAGTTCAGGTTGGTTTGAAGACAGAGTAAGAGCTGCGACGCTGAGATGGTTTAGACGTGCACAGGAGGGATAGTGAATCTAATGATCAAAGGAGGCTGAATATGGAGCTGCCAAGTGGGAGGAAAAGATGAATCATGGAGGAGGTTCATGGATGTAGTGCAGGTGGATAAAGGGTTTGTGTGAAGGAGGAGCATCGAGTGAATGTAGTCATAGAGTAAGGAAAGCAGTCACTGGTACAGTAAGTAACTATACAGCAAGTGTAATGTGGAGGGTGGAGCGAATGCACACACACACACATTGTCACAGAACTTGGCTGGTTTGATTAGTTTATGTGTGAAGGGAAGCAACCTAAAATAGGGGTTCATGTCTGCTACCACATCACTGAACCACAGTGATCAGAATCAGAAGCTGTTGGATGTTCTGGATAAACAAGTCCAATCCATGGTGAACACAATGCAAATGACAGGACTCTTCCACTGATGACTTGGTGCTGGATACCATACACAACAAGTTTTGGAGGAGGCTCTTTGGACTACAGAGCCCTAATGTGGTCATAATGCTGTGGCTGATCATTGTAGAAGTGTTTCACAATCCAGAAATTACTTTCAAAAGTTTGAGTTTCTATAGTAAATACATTTGTAATGATTTAGTAGTGCATCAAATCTGCCTGATATTTAATCTGCAATAAAAGCTATAAAACATATTGAAGGGGCTCAGGTTCGATCCACTGTAAAAGGCTCATTTGTACCAGTTTTATATTAAAGCCTTCAGTTACCCAGTAAATACCTAATCATACAGAGCACATCACTGGAGACGTCTTATCAGAGTGACTGGCTGACCAGTAATTTTATTAACAGTGTCTAGGCTCTGACATGCTGCCAAGTGACAGCAGAATGCTAATGTGGTAATTAACTTTAACTGATACTAAAAGCTATGCTCTATGCCTCCATCATTTTAATTTTTTTTTTTTACACGCGACAGCCATCTTGGCAACTCACCACTGAGCATGGAAGATGCCGTAGAAGGTGGTTCCCCGCCAATCCTGCCCCGGCAGGGTGAAGACGGCCCGCAGGTTGTTGAAGGAGACGTGGCGTTCTGGGAGGGAACACTCCAGCCGGGCTTTTTGGAAAGTGGTCCACTTCTTCTGCAGGGTCCTGGTACCACCCAGGTCACCCTGAAAGAAGCCGGATCAGATCAACATCTTTGTCTGTCATCTTTTTTTTTAAACTTGTACTTCAGCTTTGTTGAGATGTGATGTCACTGACTCTAAGTTATAACCTAAACAGAGAAAATGCTTGCTAAAAGTTAGCAAAATCCTGAACAAAACCAGCAAAACATTAGCTGCAACTTCAAAAAGAAACTCAAAAAAACCACAGGAAAACTATAATCTTAATGCTAAATCAGCATTTGCATTATTTATTGTTACAAGGAAAGAACCAACAAGCTGAACTAACCGGTAAAACAAACAGCTTGAATAAAAAGTGGACACATTGCAGCGGCAACCAATTATCTTCCCCTCACACAATCACACTTTGGGGAGATGACAGATTTAATTTGTTTTTGGATGATTCACAGATTAACCATCACGACTTCCTACAAACTACACGTGATTGACCTGAAGTCTTTAAGCTTACGGTCGTTTTTGTTCTTCCCTGCTGAAGCGAGTCATATTTCACACATTTAACTGGCCTCACCTTCACCCCTTTAATGAAATATGGAACCATCTTTATGCACACTTTTTATCTGTTCAGTAATAAATTTGTTCAATGTGCCCTTTGCTAAATGAACTGTTGTAATTTGGTGAAAAGCTCTTAGGTTCATTTAGACTCTGATATGTTCCAGTTTGAGATGAAAGAGAAAAAATGGAAAAATAATGAAATCCAATTATCCAACAAAATGTAGGGTGTCTCGCTGTATTCTCAGGCGTGTTCGGAGGGGGACTTATTTAGGCGATTCCTCCTCCTGCTACCGTTGGTGGTCACAGCTGCTGGGAAAGGTGAAAATGTGCTTCGGCATCAGACGTGCTGCGTTGTTGCTCTAATCGCACTACAAGCTACATCATTAGTGGGCGTTAAGGGTGGGCATCTGTTTGTGAAATACTTCAAGGAGTTTCACTGACCATCACAACGCAGACATAAAAGGACACTTAATAACACGCATCTCCACAAACGCAACAAACAGCTCCTCTGATGTGTGGCCCTAATGACCCAATCAGCTGTCTTAATGAGGCCATTTGTTTAGCGAATTAATAATTAATTACCAGATATATCTGCATCGTTTTAATTGTCTCCAAATAACATAGCGTCAGTAAATAAGCAATAGGCTGAATTTGTGTTGTTCTAGGTGCTGTGGGTCAAAACGAATCAAAAAGAGCGAATTTCTCAATGCGAACGATTTCCTTGCCTTCTATTTTAACTTTAACATAAACATATTCAGCGTGCTGATTCCTTCTTCTTCTGTGACGGATAAACAGAGCTGTCTGTGCATTCCATTTCAAATTATTTCATGGTTTGATGGCAATTTATTTTATATCTGACTGTGAAAAACAACAAGCCTTAAATGTTAAAACCTTAATTTGGAACATTAATGTGAGGAATGGAAATGGTCTCTTTTTATTTTTTGGTATTTATTGAACCGAAGAAGCTGTTGTTGCTGTGAGGCAACAGTGCTAACCTTTAATCTGTTGTGCTGTTACAAATTATATCACAGATTAGATCTTGTGTTTCATTGTATTCTTGTGTTTTTTAAGTGTCTTCTGTCACAACAGCTTTTTTGCATTTTTTTTTTGTTTTGCACCCTTGGGTCCTAGCTCCTACAAGCCATGACAGTTTACATGGAGGAGGAGGGACTAACAAGGTGAATTGGCCCCATTCCAGCTTCAACTTCCAGCTTCTCAGTGGGGGTCTGGATGTATATGCTTTACCTCACAGCTGCAGCTCATTGGCCCATTTTGCGCACCGGCTCTTCATTCCAGTAATCATCCTGTCCTCTGCTTCACAGGTTCTGGTCAGAGCCTACTGTTTACTGTCTCCTCGCTGTTATGTTCTTTTGTGCTCCTGTCCTGGTTTGTATTGGATTTTTCTCGTCACGCAACAACTTCTTTATTAAACTCTTTCAGCGTTACTTCAGCTCCCCGTCGACCGTGTCTGCATATGTTTTGGGTCCACGCCTCGAACTCAAACGCGACAGTTTCCATTGTGATTAATCAGATTTTACTCCAATTATTCAGCTGTTAAATCGTGTGCCAGTTGCTCCCTTGTATGGGCGTCACCTGCTGAAGCCCAAAACAGTTAGCAAACACTGTCTCACATTATTGGGCTCTCAGGAACAGCTGCCAACACAGCTGGAGAAAAACAGAAAACAACTGATTCGTTGCCAAGAGTGCACGGACACCCCCCACATTTTTACTGTCGAATTTGCCCCCACGCTCTTGTGTTAGCTCAAATCTGTGCTTTTCCCATTAATAACGCAGCCCAGGGAGTGCGGGGCTGAGGCAGCAGGACACAGCTAATTGAATCAGAGATTTGTTCCGATTCTCATCTGCAGCGTTACCTTGCAGACGCGGGCCACTCTGGCCACTGTGAGAGCCGTGTCGCACTCCAACTCCAACGCTCGCTCACTGAAGAAGAAGTAGATCTTGTCGTCGTCCCCGTCTTTGCTGCCGCTGCCCTCCCTCACCAGGGCTGAACCCACAAAGTCTGGCTCTGCACACACACACACACACACACAAATCCAAAAGTGTGTTTTGACGCAGTGGTAAAGACATGGATCACAAGAGAACAAAGAGCCTGCAGGACAGAATTACACCTCCGTCTCCTCCTCTGCCACCCCCTTTTCACCTCTTTGTCTGCTTTCTTTCATCAGTCTCCTTCGCCTCACCTCTTCACCAGTCATTTCTCACGTTCTTTCTCCCCACTGCTCGCTAATATCGATCCATTTTGGGGGTTTTCCACTTCTTCACCCATAGCTGTCGTTTCGAAAATCTCTATATTCCTACCTCATTAGGTTTTTAGAAGCTTCTTTTTCAAAGGGAGTTTTAAACTTGAGCTGCTTGAGGGATTTAAAATCATTTCGGTGCAAAAAGTGCTTTCTTTTTTCATTTGAAATCTCCAGGATTTACTGCCTCCCCAGACAGACTAGTCTTTTCAGTTGAAAAGCCACTATGGAACGCTGTAACTCTTTATTGTAACCCAAAGCGGACGGTCAGAACTGCTTAAACTGAGGTGAGTTTGGCTTCATTACAGGTCTAGTTTTAAAGAAGAGCTCAGTATCTGTATGAATAATAACGGACATATTAGTGCAAACCTCCGTCTCATCTGTATGCTCCTCCTGCCTCCACATCCTCTCTCAGTTCCACTCACCTCTCCCTCTATCTTTTCATCACCGCTCCTAATGTCTAGTCTTTCATCACCCATTTTTCCTGCCATGGCTTCTTTCTCTTCACTCCCCTTCATCTCTTCCAAGTGGCTCACTCCTTCCCACACCTTCCTTCCTAAAGGGAACAATTCTTCACCACAGCTGAGGCGAAAACTTCGACTCCTGTAGTTAAACGGCTTATATCGTGGCATCTTTCGGGCTTCCCGATTACCAAAACACACAGCCCCGAGAGAGGCTTACCACCTCATTTTCCTTTCTCGTGGCCTATTTTCTACTCACCATTGAGCCAGGCCGGCAAAGACTCGCTCTTCAGGCTGTAGTGCTGCTGGCCCAGGTTCCTCAGGATGACTGGCTCCGTACCCAGGAAGTTGTTGAGTGTTGCTGAGTACAGCTCCTTATCTGTTCAAATTTCAAGCATAACATTAGTTCTTTTGATTTTATATATTTTTTGTCTATTTTTACTTTTTAGACACAATTATGGAAGCTTATAATGAGAGAGGGTTGACAGTTTGGCAGGGAGAGCCAATAAAAAGGTCCAGAAATGGGAGCCTGTAGGCTCAGTAAAGCTGTTCACAATGAAGTGAACACAGTGTGAAAAAGGAAAAATGGACCTCTGGACTCTCGTTTCTCGTGGTTCTAAAGCTAATAAGAAAAAATTCAGTAAGAGCAGTTTGTGGAGATTTTTTGTTTCTTTTAAAAGCTGCATCACATGGAGATGTTCTGTGTTGTTCTTGAACACGACCACCTGACTGTGGGGTTCTTGTTGATAAAGCGTACACAAATCAATTGTCCTGTTCTTATAAAATTGTCAAGTTTTATTGAGTAAAAGTTCTCCACTTAGTTTGGACGGACTTTTTAAAGTTAGGAGTTTAACCTTTTGCAGAAAAAGTAAAAAAGGTGTCATCCTTCTCATAATTTATAGGTGCAACTAATAAAAGGGGATTCATTTCCTCGTTTTACAATTACTTTTATTACTTAGTTGTCTGAGTAGAAACAACACTGATTAGTTCCTTGAGTTCAGTGTTACTCCTTTGCTATAAAGCTCGAATTGTTTATTAATCAGTGTAAAACTGAAACATGAATGGAAAAGCAGCCAGTGTCTAAAGAAAATTATTAAAACACCATAATTGGTTTCTAAAAGTTTTATTAAAATCCTCCCAGTGTTTCATGATATCTATTGCTTACAGAAAAACAGTGTTGACACCAACAGCTGATGCCAACATTTTGAGTAAAATTGGGTAATGTAGAGCAGTGCTCAGAGACCCTCCTGCTGCCCTTGGGTCAAATGAACTACAAGACTGAGGCCTTGTCGGTCATTATGACCTAAAGGGTTAAACAGTTGCAATTGTACATCCAATGATTACTTTCTAAGAGTTTTATCCTAATTCATCCAGTGATTCATGGCATATTTTGACAAAACACTGACATAGTTGATTAAAGTGGTTAGCCAGGTTTTAAAAAATAGATATGGTGCAATCATTTATTACTTGGAGTATAAGTTGGGGATAACTCTCAGGTAAAACTTGGACAACTTCCTGTGTTGTTGCCATTTTGTGATTTTAAGGTTGCACAACCGTGGCAGCTATATTGAATGGGTTTGACTTTACAAAAGTAAATAGAATAATTAATGGTTCATCAAATATTTTCCAAAAAGACAGACAAACACTCACACATACACACACAGACATGAGCAAAAACTTTAAAGCCCTTTCGCTTTCAGGGGCAGGCAGTAAAACAAGGGATAACTCAAGACTTTTACACAGTACAGTCTATAAATATTTATACGTACCCACTATGAGACCAGTGTGGCCCTTGGCGGGGTCATAGGGACATTTGCCTTTCCCATCCTCCAGAACAGCAGGGTTAAGAGTAAAGTCATCCCCTTTCTGCAAGAACACACAAGTTCACCCACAGAGAGAAGATGAGGAACACAGCTGCTTCATGGTCACTTTGGATTATGACCCACATGACAGAGCTGCAAGCTCTGTTTGTTTGTTACAAGAACCCCTCGCCACGTTGTCCTATTGAATCAGTGTATAATGTATGTGCGCGCACACACACACACACACACACACACACACACACACACACACACACACACACACACACACACACACACA
>JAVKLF010000001.1:3468338-3483856 GCA_034783495.1 Millerichthys robustus
CTCCCTGCTCAGCTGCTGTGTATCATGCAGTAAAATGGTGCCTTTGATGAAACATGATGATTGCAGAAAGAAACCCATTAGGTTCCGAGGAGCATAAAATGTCAAACTATAACCAAACACAAAAAAAGGAAACTACTTTAGTGTATGAAGTGAACACACTAACCTTTTTACCTTCTCTCATTCCACGTGTGGATTTTAAAAAGCCAATGCTGGCAAACATTTCCCCTGTTTGGTGAGTTGGCAGGGGAGGTCATAGAGATCCTGAGGTGTGTTTGTGCATATTTGTGCGTCTTAGACCAGCCAGTGAGACCATTATTGACTATACTTTTGAGCGGAAAATAAGAAAAGGCAGAAAGAGAGCGTTACCCCCTCTGTGCTTCAGCTCCAGATCAGATCACAGCAATGCGCCGTTAAATGAGAGTGCTGGGTTTTGGGTAAAAGCTCTGCGAGCCTGGCAGTGAAGGCTAGCAGCTTTATTGGATCGATGCTGATGGCCTTGACGGTCCAACGCTTGAGTGAGCAGTGAAGGGACGGAGAAGCAAAAAAATGAAAGTTTGATTTAAGAAAAGAGAGAGAGTCAACAAGGAGGAAGTTAAAAATATTTTCAGTCAACAGTTACTGTCTCATCTTAGTGCTGAAGCTTAAGGAAGTAAAGTAGGCATCTAGAAGGCAGCAGGTAAACACTAAAGGAGAGATGAAGAGAAAAAGATCTGAGGATAAAACAAGAGATGTGGAATCAAGGTTTGTTTGTCTGCAAAAAACGTTGCATATGTGCATATTTAATACCTTCTGTTACCTCTTTTGACGATGCCATAATAATGTTTATAAGGTTTTAATGCGTTCACTAGCTGGAAGCATTATTTTGGATGAAGCACAAGATTTTCCAATAATTCTCTAAACAAATGTGATTTTTGTTTACATCTTGACTCATTCATACAACTTCTGTGCTGTTGTGCCCAGGAAGGGCTGGCACACAAACTCTCATAAGATTTATCCTATTTTTTATGAATGTTTAAATACAAAATTTAGGTATGATTGCAAGTAAAGTGAGACCTTTACAGACTTAGGGTTTTTCATTTCTGAGATTTTATCCAAATTATCTTCCTCATAGCTGAACTTTGCTTGACAAAACATGTAACATTTCTGTAAGTTGTGTCTTTGAAGTTCCACAAGCATAACTGGAAAACAAGAACCCCCCAAATCACCCAGCAAGTTACCTGTGATGTACAATACTATAAGACTGGATGGACATCAAAAACTTAAGCTGTGCCCCTCTTGTGGTTTAACTTCAGACAAATTCATCCATCTATTAGCCATGCAGTCATTACTGCAGATGAGGCCATAATCTGCTAATTCATCTCGAACTCCATCCCAACATCACTTGTCAACAAGACTTTGAGATACTTAAAAACCTCCGTTTGAGGCCGTGACACATGCCGACCTGGAGGGAGCAACACTCATGAGGTATGGATCATCATAGAAAGTACAAGATGTTAGATTCTAGCAGCTGAAATGAATTTCATCCATAGGGTGAACAGGCTCCGATATAGAGATAAGGTAAAAAGCTCCATCATCAGGGAGGAAACTGGAGATGAGCAGTTGCTCCTATGCATTAAAAGGAGTCAACGGGTGGTTGACTCCTTAGATGACAGACATTTGCTTGAGCTGCTTCTAAGCTTATCCCATCCTATTGGGAAGAAACTGAATGCTGTGGCGAGGGATGTCTGGGCTTTTCTCCTGGACCTGTTGCCTCCATGACCCCATCACAGAAAACTGGCAGAAAATGGATGAATGGAAATAAAAGCTATTTTGTATTAATACAATTTAGCACCTCAAACAGCATACACCAGTTCTGATAGAAACAAAATGAGCTGCTCGCTGCCTGCAGAAACACTTTTGAATTTCTGATAACTCTCATTTTTGACATCGCTCTGGTGTTAAAGTTGTTCTTTGAATCTTCAAGGCACATCTGCAGGGAACTTTACGGGCGACATGGGAGACGGCTGCAATCTGCCTGCGATGAATTTTTTTTATTTTTCTTTCCATCAAACCAACACATAAAATCCCTTGCTGTGTCACAAGAAGATAAATTAAGTCCCGCTTTCCCCTGAAGACCAAATTAAGTCAGTTGCACCGTCTGTCACCACGGCCTCTTTAAGGTCCTGTGGTGTCACATAACTCTGCAGGCAGTATCAAATCATCTTTGAGCCGCTGGTGTTGTTGGTGAGCCTGGCGTAGCTAATGAGCTGAGACACAACAGCCTAATAATTTCAATCACCACTCTACAATGGAGCTCATTAAAACATCCAGAGAAATAGGCCACGTGTTCTGATTAGGTTGCAGAGCTCCTGCGTGCGTCTGTCAATTTTTATCTTTGTGAATACGTGTGGCTTCTTGGTGTGCGGGTGTTTGCTGTGCATTTCATGTCAGGGTGTATTTGGAGATCAGATGAGCTATGTAGGGAGAAGCAATGCTCGATTGTTTCTAAGTGAGTGGATGTCAGTGAGGAAGAAATGGGAAGGAGAACATTTTCAACCTCAATCTGTCTGTCCTCTTCTCATCGCCTCTGTATCCTGCTGGTTTCTGTTGTTCCCTTCCTGTCCTTCATCCCCCCCACCTTGCCTTTCCTGGAAGCCAAGCACACAGAAACATATAGAAAAGGTTCCTTTTTGTAGACACAGCTGATTGTTAGTCCTTCCAGGCATTGTTTGACTTTTAACCTCAACCCCTGACCTTTTTGAGAGTTCCAGAAAGCCCGGGCACATCGAACACCACCCTCATTCTGACTATCACACAAGGACAGACTTAATGTCCATTAACCTGTAACTGGCCCCAAATGCATGCACACACAGACACACACGCACACACACACACACTTCAACAGGATGGACTTGAACTGAACCCCGCCCTTCATCTTCCCTGCATTTAAAACAATCACAGAAGCAACCATCAGCTCCCTTCCTTCCTTCCTTCCTTCCTTTCTTCCTGAAACCCTGTATCCTCTTGTTTCCCTGCAGCTTTTATTGCCCTGGCAGCATTTCACAATACACACACAAACAAAAACTATCACACACACACACACACACAAAGGCTGTTTCAGATGAATGAAACAAGCGGGATCAAACGATTTCACACCTCATGGACTAAAGGGGTTGAGAGCAGCTCAAGGACTTTTATGGTGCGTTCTTCTCACTTTGAAATCGTTGCAGTGAAAAGCTGGAGCAGCACTGGTGCATTAATGGTTAGGCATGTGTTGGTTTCTGAAAGAGCAGAGGCTGATAGTCAGTATTCAAAAATGGGGTTTGAACCAGAAAAATACTCTGCAGATACAAAGTCGTTGAAACAGGAGAGCATCTTGAAACTAAGGGTTCTGTTTACATGTGAACAATCTCTGGAAATGTTAACATTTTTCTGATGCTTATTGGGTAAAAATCACACGTTTCCATGAATCCACTAAAGTTTCCATGCCAGGTCACAAGCTGGTGCTGTGATTTGAACAAAATGTGCAAAAGGCTGGATATAAGTTTGTAAGACTTGGTCAGATGGACAATCTTTGCAGTGTTTAGTCTTGACCATGAAACCTGTTACATCCAAAATGATAACTACATGTTGTTGTGTGCATTAACTGCAGAGACCGTTCTCAAAAACAGTGCCCTGTAAACAGGACTACTGCACAAAAAAGTATATACGTTTGACTGTAATGATACAATTCTAAGGGAAAATCATCACTATATTAAAAATACACAAAGATTGTAAAAAGAAAATCTGCATATTTTTGAGAATCATTTATTGAATACATTAAAAAGAACAACAACTCATCATCCACAGTGGAAATACCACCCACCCCCAAAAAAGGTCCTTTCACAATAAAAAACTGAGAATTATTATAACTTTGATGCTAATAATAGGCTCCTGTAGCATAAAAAGCTAAAAACGTTGCATGATAAACAGTCTGTCTGTTAACATTCTTCTATGACTTTTGTTTAAAAAGTGGCCCTGTTATCATTTGGACAAACTTTTTCACTCAAAATAACTATTAAAAAAACCAAAAAACTTCCTTTTCATTAACACTAATTGAGCGAGCTCCATTGAACTAAATGAATGGGGGTGCCTAAATGAAAGACTGTTCTTAAAAATAAAAACAAAATGTAGGATTCAGAAAATATTACAAATGCTTTTAGAACTGATTAAAAATTGTTTGATGTTGTAAAATACAAGAACATTTTGACCTACAGGCAGAAGATACTGAAATAAAAAGCCACAAAGAGGGAGCGGTTTAATTTGTAGCACAGTTCGTTCGTTTGAACTTTTACTTTCAAGCGACGCACTTAAGACAAATTGCTCAAATCTATTTTTCCACACAGAAAGATTCATTGCAAAAGGATAATTTATGACCCGAGTTCACCCAGTTTCATTTTCGACATTCAAATGTATTCTGAAGGGTTGAAAATGTTATCTGAGAGTCAGAGCGCCTTGGGAGAAGACTTATCACATGAATGGTGTCACTATGCTCGATGAATTTTACAGCTGAGGGATTCTGGTCAGAGATCAACCTTTAAAAACTAGGAGGTCCATCAAAATTCATTTTGAAGATTTAAATCAGAGCTCACATGAAATCAAAGAGTCTTGGCTTTAGCCCTGAATATATATGTAAAAATATATTGAGTGGCAACGAATCAGTGAAAAAAAAGCAAAGGCTGTGGGTTCCAGAGCAAAACGACTCATCTTCTACACCGGAGAACTATTGGATAAAAGAAGTTCCTGCAAAACTGACGACGTGTGATGATTGGTGGTAACAGCAACACAGCTGATGCGATTTCTTTTTCTTCCAGCACTCCACTAACGGTTGAAACGAGCACACTTCCCACGCCATGCACACTCAGCATCTGAGAATCCTGGCACAAAAACCCAGGTGGACACTCAAAGCAGGTGGACCGTACGTTTGTGTACGAGTCTGTACGGTTCAAAGGAACATCAGTCGTGGAAATAAATGAACAAAATAAGCGGCGCTTCCCCGAACCCAGGAATAAATAAATAAATAAAGCTGACCGAATGACATGAAAAAGCTGTGCGTTTGTAGCTTAGTGTCTGTTGGCAGATTGTTTGTGTTGAGCTGGCACGGATGACAGACTGATCATCAAAGAGGGATCTGGCCGGAGAAGATGAATGCCACAGAGCATGTGACCTGGACACAGATATGGTGCTCCTCTGATACATCTTTATTAATGCTGTCTTTTAAAGCTTCAAACATCAATATGTGCACCACCGATCAATTTTTGCGATCTGATCTGACCACATAATTTGCAACAAATTTACCAACTAGATCGGGGGCAGCATGTCGGCATTATGGACTCACATTTTACTTAAAAGCTGGAGTTTAAATCTGAACCAGACTCCATTTTTAAAGTAGACAATACGCTCGGATGAAACTATATTTAAAAAAAAGAGCAGGAACTCCCCTTGCACCCTGCTTCTTTCATGTCTCTTCCCTAAAAGAGTCTGTAAAGCCTTCAAATTCCCATCTTCTCTCCTTTCATCCCCTCAGCGCTTCGGCTCTTTCTCATCTGCCACCCCTCCATCCCCCAGCCCCACTTCAACCGCCTTGTTCTTGTTGTTCTGGTCGGCTGGTCAGGCGTGGCCAGCTTATAATTCTTTGATCGGTGCTCTGATCTCGCCCATGAGTGCCAGGGGCTCCAGCTGATTACAGATGAAATGGATCTGATTTGGGCTCTGACTGCGGGCCAAACACCTGCTCCGACCTGGGGAAGCGGTCGAGGGGGAGGCTGAGGGCGAGATGAAACCGGACAGACTGGCGTTACGGAGACGGGAACAGCAGGCGCTTTTGGTTCGTGGCGACAGAGACGCAGGCGTGATGGAAGCAGATTGTACACCGAACACTTGGCGGGCGTACTGGACCCGGCTTTTTTTTCTATAACTGCTGAAACTTCCACCGAAAAGCCTCATCTGACTCGTACATCTCTGCCAAACTTTTTGTTTAACAAAAGCAGTTTTGTCGGCAACGGAATAGTTTTAAAAAGACACAGTTGTAAAAAAAAAAAAAAAAAAGAATTTTAATGAGATATTTAGTTCATAAAAGAGCTTTGTTTATTTTTTCCGTCAACGATTAAATGAAAAAAATAAACAGAAGCTACAAGAGAAATACATGAAATGACTTCAGTTTGTGCTTACTCAGAAAAAGAACCTTCACATCCTCACATAATACTCGAACCAAGGCAAAAGCTGAAGGATATTTCATTTCATCCCACCTTTTAGACATTTATATACCTTGAATTTCTCACTATTCTTACATAAAATTTTTTACACGTTATGTTTTAATTGTAAAGCTTTTGTTAAACTAAACTGTCAGCTGCCTATTATTTTACTGGATTGTATATTAAACTGAAATTGATGACTAAAACATCTCCTTCATTCAAAGCTGGGGGATGCTGTGAGCAGGATGAAGGTAACTTTAAATGACTGCTGCTGTTTTTCTCTGTGTGTTGGTCAGGTTTACAGGAAACTTCATGCTAATGTCAGACATATCGTGGGGATTTCTGACAGAAACTGCAGAATCCCTTTGCTGTCAAGCTTTATCAGCCAAGCTTTAATCACTGTTCTCAACACTAAGCCCTCGCGGTCTAAAGATTTAATTCCAGGTGATCATCGGAGCGGCAAATTTCATATCAACCTCTGTGGCTCAATTAATAATCAGCCGAACCAGCACGTGTCAGAAGATTTAAAAAAAATAACCCTAAAATATTTCTATATTTTGACGATGGAGGACATTAAAAACACAGTTTCATTTGGTGACTGGAGGTTTAGACTTTACAAAATAAAACCAGAGCTCAGCAGAACTCAACTGGACATTTTTAAAGCTACTCTTTTCATTTGACAGAGCTGATTGCAGTACGAGAATGTCCGAAAATCTGAGTGGATGCTTCAATGCTATTGGTCGGAGCGGCTAATCTTATTACAAAATGGAATGCAGCCAATTGAATACAACAATATAAATGGATTTGCATCAGTGCTAAAACTTCTCTTAATAATTCAATCTATTGCTTAAAGCCAGAAATAACCGGATTACATCTGAGCGAGCGGACAGAATCTCTGTGTTGTCATCTCTCTGCAGCTTCTCCTTCTCACTTCCCCTTTTTCTCTCTCTCCGGTCGACCCTGTGCTGTCAGCTCAGCGTCTGTTGTTTCTGACAAGCACACGAGCAGTGAGAAGTCTTAAAAAATAAAAAATAAAAAACACACGTGCATTCCGCCCCGACTCGACCCGGTTGTTCTGTGTGCAAGCCCATGGGATACTGGGGCAGCGCTTTGACCCGTCATCAACTCTTACATATAGAACCGTGAAGCGTGCTCCATCATGAGAGCGCGTCAATCAGCCTCGCTTCAGGCAACAGGCCGACTTATGACAGGCGCACAAACTTACAGAAAAAACTCAATTGTATCGAGACCAGCGTTATTTACGGTGTACGCCCGCCTGAATGGTGTGAATGCTGCACACGTATGTAGTCTGCCTCCTGCACCCTTCATGAAACAAATATGAAATATTCAACACATTCATTTAGATTTAAACATTAGAGGGACGGCTTATCACCTATCATACAGCTTTGAAACATACCAACACACATGCAACCTGCTCTTTGCATTTTAGCACCTTAATCAAAATAATCCATGTACACGCGCGCCTCGTTTCAGACCAGCAAAGAATCCGACAAACTTTCTTCATTCTTTTCCAAAGCTCATTAAAAACTATTCACCTCCGCGATCCACTGTAATCAGCTCTGAATAATAGAAAGGGTCGTATTGACGCCTGTGGGCACCAGACATACTGTCTCGTTTCAGAACAACCACCACGGGGTGGGTGAACGCAAAACATTACGATTCTCGCAAGCACGCACGCCCCCGCAAAAACTGCTTACTTCTCAACTTGGTTTCTCTTGTTACGAGTGCCTGAGATACTCACAGGGTAGTCTGGCTCGTTGGGGTGGGGAGACCACCTACTAAGCTCCTTGGGGGGCTAATTGTCCAGCAGCACTCTTGTGCTTTTCCTCCCACTCTCTGCCTCCTTACCGCGGCGCAGGTCTGTTCTCTTGGAAAGAGTTCGCCAGTTCACACTGAGCCCACCCCGCGCTGTGAGGGGCCACAGGGCAGAAAGGTTACACTTAGCTGGACGTCAGCAGAAGCAGCCCACACACCTCTCAGTGGTGGGCAGGCCAGGTGGAGGGGGTCACATTTATAGAGGTGGTGCAAAACAAGACTGATGCTGGGTGCATATATTTACTCACTACAGCTGGACGGAGTCAACAAACCATAAGGTCAGACTTTAACAAGTTTCTGTCATGATCTGTGTGCTTGTGTTTCTGTATGTTTTCACCTCTTCCTCAGTCAGCTCCTCTCTTTGCTCATCATCACTTCCACCTGTCAGCAATTAGTAATTAGTCTCCCTTTTGGATGTTGCTCATTCCCTCCTTCCTCCAGTTTGTATTTAAACGGTCTCTCTTCTCCACTTCTTCGCTGGTTCATTGTACGGTTTGCACCATCAGTCGCAGTTCCCTGATGTTCCCGTGTGTGCTCCGCCGCCACGTTGGCTTTGTTTTTGTTTATTTAAATAAAGTATTTTATTTTATGAGAGTCCGGGTGTCTGCTTGCATTCTGGGTTCTAAGCCTCTGCAGGCCGTGACAGTTTCAAGGTGTAAAACCCTGACCACCACGACGCTGTTGAATTCAGTTACTTCAACAGTGAAGTAAAGGCGTATACAATGACGTCTTTTTTCAGATTCAAGTGAAAGAGCAATTGCACAAGCGACACTTGGCGCAGATTTTAAAAATTTCAGCAAAGTCAAGTTATTTTTGTTTGTTTCTTTCCTGGTTTGTAGACAGAAGAATGTATAGGTTTCTTATAGAACATTGCAAAAGTTATAGAAAAAGTTTATAACAAAACCATTTTGCTAAAAGCAGAAATAGTTCTTATTTTGTCTCTTCAGAATGACCTTAGAACTCGAAGATTTTACATACAACTCCCCCTGGGAGACCTGCCCTGCAATCATTGAACAAATCCGATAAAAATGTAAAAGACTCCAGGGTGGCCCCCAGTACAAACTCAATTGTTGTTATACACGTCCGTCCGTCCGTCCGTCCGTCCGTCCGTCCATCCATCCATCCATCCATCCATCCATCCATCCGCAATAGCTGGCTAATTTGAATTTTGCTAACTTAAGCAACAATAGAGTAATTTTTCCAAGTATTTTTGTGTTTGTTTATCAAGCTGCTGCAAAAGACGTTTAAGGTAAATTGGGTTATTTCCTTGGTTAGTTAAAATGTTCTGCAACGTTAGCGTTGGAACCATTATAACCTAAAGGATCAAATTCTGAAGCTGCTTCTCCACTGATCTGAGAAACTGGTATTCCACTAAAATGTTAGCCTTCCACATAAGTCTAAATATGTTAGTCATTACTTTTTAACAACTTTCATGTTATATTTCTAGAGTGTAAGCAGAAACAGCTAAAGTCAACGCTGCTTTTGTTTGTGCCCTTCAGTGCGGCACTTAACTCAGTAAGAGTGAAAGTGCTCAGCGGCTGCAAGAACTGTAGGGATAATAAAAGGCTTAAGCTCTGGCTACCGGGCAGTTCCCAAAGGCCAAAATTAGCTAAATGCAGTTCTGCTGTGCTGCTTCCATGAATAACTGGGCAGTACTAGAACAAAAATGCAAAGCAAGACACGTCTAAAGAAGCCTGTGCATACTCAGCAGAAGTAAATTCCTTTCAAATGAATAAATGTATGCTTCCACTCCCTCAAATGGAAAACTAAAAATAAAAAAAGCAATCATATCAGTTAGCTAAATCAACAACCATCTGCAACATAAGCCTGGCAGATGATGTGTATTATACGGTTCAGACAGATATTTGTCAAAGGGGGGAGAAGTGAAAGGTGAGATGAGTCAAAGGAGAGTGGCAGGACTGGATGCTTGAAGCCAGACTCTATTAGAGGCTGATTGGACCCATTACAAGAGAGGAGCAATACAGGAACCCCGCGCAGGGTCTTCAGCCCGGCTCGACATTAACTCTTCAGCCCGCTCTCTATTTTGTTGAACACGCGGGCTGATCGATAGCAATGAGCAGGGTGAAAAGGAGGGTAGGAGGACGCAGGACGAGGAGGGGCGAAAAGAGAGTTCAGCCTTACGGGAAGATAAGCGGGGATCGATCGAGAGACGAGGAGCGGTGCTGCGTGGACAGAAAGGTTGGAGGAATGCAAGATGCAGCAGATTCACACCCGTTCACCTCATCTGATTCTGTGGAGGGGAACGTACGTGCGTGTGTGTGTGTGTGTGTGTGTGCGTGCGTGCGTGCGTGCGTGCGTGCGCAGGCATGTAGAGATTTGACCAGCAATCATGGCTTGCATAAAAACCATGGCTTAAATGCAAAGTAAAAGACTGTGGTCTGCATAAATGAATTTGTAGTTAAAACCCTGGAAAAGTTTAAATTCAATAAAATTGAACAATATGCAACGTTCCATCCCAGAAACAACACTTGCAGCTCCACGGCTCCTATTTACAAATGAATTAGGTTGACTTTTGTTGGGCTGTCAGCACACTTGTAGATGCTTCTTTGAGAAAGCCAACAGACAAATGAAGCTGAATAAGCTCTGAGGAGCTCAGGAGATGTTACAGCAAGATTTTCCCCAAAACACGGTTTAAAAAAACGAACTAAAGAAGCAAATAATATAACCTAGAAAATGTGACATAAATGGGCATTTTGCAATTCTCTGAAATGTTGATTTTTGATAAAGTAATTATTGCATTTTACTGACTGGACAGAACCCGTCATTTTCCTTCTAGAATAAATGAATTTTATTTGATTTCACTTCAAAATGACTACCACTGGGGTTTTTTGTTCCACTTTTAATGCGATTTAAGATTCGTATTTTTAAATCCCAACTAAAATAGCAGTACAATAAGAAACAAATAGTTTATTCTTGGGAAAACGGTAAATAAAAACCATATTTGTGTGACAGAGGGGCATCAGTGACTCCTGTACCGACACATTCGCTGCAGAGGTAATATGCATAGTTTACGGAATTAATCTGCATAACAGGTAAACAGAAAAAGTGCTGGATTTGCATTAACACAATGGACAGAAAATTAAAACAGCAGTTGCTTTGTGGCGGTAAATGAACCCCCATTTACTGTTTTGTTTTCGTGTCATCAGCTGTGGTGCACGTACTGTATGGCAGCGCGCACGGCTGCGTTGGGGCAAATTAACATTTGGCTTGGGGAATGAGGTGTTTTTTGGGTTTTTTTGCATTTAGAAGCGACACATTTATCAGAGCATCCCTGACACCTGTCACGCTGCAGCAACGTAGATAACCCGTGTCTCCACCTGTCTCGCATTTTTCTTCCCCTCCTTCTATCGCTTTCTTGATCTCTCTGAATTCACTGTGGCCTTCCCCCCTCCCTCCAATGCACACCTTACTTCTCATTTCCCCCCACCCTTGCTTTTTTTCCTCCCCTGATCTTGTCTGATGGCACCCTGTCAGTGAAAAGCTATTTATGATCAGCAACCAATATCCTTGCAGAGATAAACACACACTCTGAGAGTCACAGATAGAGAAAACCAGAATTACCAGAGAGAGAACGGTGAACGAGAGCAGCGTGATGGGGCTAGAACACTTGAACACCAAAAGAAGAAGGGATGGAAGAATATTGTCAGAAGCTTTTTCTTCTGGAGGCTTTGTGTAAGTGTATGTCGGTCATTCTCATTTTCATGACAACCCTGTATGTCTGGGTCTTACTTCCTCTCCTATGTCTCTGTTTTCTCCACGTTGACATACAAATAGCCTTTTTATCGAAGACAATTTACTTTAGTCTGCTGGAGTTTCCAGTCGCTCGATCGGGCCGAAGACTAATCGTACACGAGAGAACGCTTCATCACACACTTCGAATAAGAGGGGGGTCACCTACTGTATGATTTACACTCACACATACAGACATTCTGCTAAGATGAGTGTGTATGTTTGCTTTCAGAGATAAAAGGAATACAGCACGGTATGAGATATAGATTATAACCCTGAGAACAGCAGCATCGTTTAAGCGTATGGCTTCATTATTGAAAACTACTTAATGTAGCACATAATGCATTGTAAACTGGTGTCCAGTCGACAACTTGGAACATCTTCAAATTGAATAACAGCCGTTTAAGGCAGATGTTTGGACGGTTTTACTCCCTGAAAAGAGCCGTTAGCCTCCGTCTGTAGCTTTTACTGGAAGCTAAGTAAAGTGGCCCTAGTGTTAAGCAGCACATTAGGCTGATTGGGTTAAAATCAATCTTTTTTTTCCCCAACACTTAGCAAGAACATTACAACTACATATATACCTTTCCTTGAGCACAGTTTTGAATTGTGTACACCAGTCTACTCCATAAACCTCTGACAAAGGGAGATTTGTGCCTCAAGTTTTGCTGTCAACCAAGCGACATCTCTTGTTTGCGTAGCCACACTTGGTTCACATTTAGAAGAGGGTATTACGCATGTATTTGGAAGAAAACCTGTCCACGTTGTTAGGATATAAAAGGTCTTATTCTCAAAGACTAGTTATTTTTGTGACATTTTGTTTGCCTAAAATATTTACCAAGAGCAACAACCTGCCAGACTTTTTCCTTCACAAAAAAAGGATTGCCATGACAAAAAGGACAATTCATCCTGAGGAGGGTCATGCAGTTTTGTATCTGCAAAAAGAAATGAAAAATTCTTGGTTCTTTTACATTCAAAATACAAAACCCTGTTGGTTCCGTGAGAAGGAACCCATAGCAGATGCCAATGATGTCGGGTTAAAAACATTGCTGCACATTCTTAGTGTGCCTGGGCCTGTATTGTAGGGTTGGCTGTAGATTATAAATGACAGACAAAGATGAAGCTGTAAAGCATCCTCTGCTCCTTCCACACCAAAAAGTAATCAGTGAAGGTAAAAGTGGACGTACATTTTCATCAGCTGCTTTTACCGGAGTTATACAGGTTTCAACAGTTAGGTATCCGTGAGTTATAACAAAGCTAAACCCGTATTAATGCACTTTCATTACACTGAGATTTAAACCTTAGATGGTGATGGAGAGCATGCCAACATTTATTCCCAGAGAAGCAAAGCTTTGTGTGCTCTGTTAGATTGACTTAGTTTGTGTCTGCAGGCCTTATATTTCTCCCCTGCAGGTGAAATATGGCCGCCTTTCTTCTTTTCTTTTTACTCACTAATACCTTGTATTATGGATGTGAGCGCTTCACATGCACGATCACACACATTCACACCTCTGGCACCATTCTTAACAAAACACTAAAAAAACAAAAAATCCAATATACGACCCAAATTCAATCCCCTTTTTCTCAATTTTCTAGTCATTTTTTTTCTTATCTCACGAAAGGCTCATACAATTCTTCTCTTTTTTTTGTATCGCTGCAGAATCATTTCTTCCTGGGAGTTCCTGACAATGACTATAATTTCCAGATCCCTTTTTGACAGCTGCCCCCTCTTCCTATGTGGCATTCCTTTACCTCTTTGTATTCATTTTATTCTGTCTTTTTTTTTTACTCTTATCCAGTACCCCAACATTCCTCCTCCTCTTGTCTTTTATCTTTTCACTTCTCTGAGTCATGTTGCCAATTGGGCCCGTTTGCCGAGGAACATTTCAGAGAAGTAAAAAATAATAAAATTGACAGAGATGTTGCTGTGTTTTTCTGTTCCGCCCTTTCCGTTCTGTTTTTATTTTCTTACTTGTTCGTCTCCTCCTCCGTCGTGCGCCCGTGTGCTTTCCTTTTAATCTTCTTCTGTTTTTTTCCCTCCCCTCCTTTTTTTTTGTCGCTGCGGAATTCTCCGTGAATGTTGAGTAGCGACACTTGACTCAGATGAAGGTCACGTTCGGCCTAAAAGGGAAAAGGAGGAGAGGTGCGATGAGTGACGGGGGTGGATGGTGCTGCGTTTGTACAGGCGTGAGGCTGACAAGGCAGCTTTAATCATTCTGATGTCTCTGTGGGAGAAAAACTGGTGCTCAGTTTTTGTCAGTTTTCTACACGTTTAAGCACATGCAAAAACACAACACAAATTCAAACTGAATTCCTACACAGGAGGGAACATTTCAACCTTGACCAGTCTAGAATGTGATGCAATAAAACTCCAATATGGACTGATTTGATCATAAAGTCTTTCTTTCAGCATCCCCCAACATATTAACTGGATTTTATATTTTTGTAACCTTGACAACAAAGGATGAAGAGCAGCACTTTGTTATCTGTTTAAACAAAGAGAGAAACACCCCCCCCATGCCTCAAGTCTAACCTAGTGTCACATATTTATTGTGCTTTTGACAACAAAGGCAGTCTTTTTAAAAATATGTTCAAAGCTGCTGTCCTTTAGTAAATGATTATTCCACCCGTGTTCAGAGAGGATGTACATAAAACCATAAGTTTCATACGTTGAAGTTTTATTTTTCCATGTATACAAATTTGCTTCACTCTGTTAGAGAAGAAAAAACTAAAGCACCATTCAGGTTCGGTGAAGTTAATCAGACTCTCGGTCTAAAGATCAATACTGTACCGTCAAAACAAAGTACATTTTACCTTTTAAAGGTAAAGTCTCAGCTAACGCAACAAAACAGTTTTAGCTTACTCAGATTTAAAAATATTGAGCTAAAGTTCGATATGATGTACTTTGAGCAGTAAAGCATCTCATGAGGTCTCAGTGTTGTTTGGAACTGCAGAAAATGTCTTTTACAAGGTTTGACCAAAACAGTTGTAACTTTCATCTGTTCATTTTTTTTCCCACTTCTTTTTTCAGGGTCACTGGTGCCCATATCCAGCAGTCACCGTGGGAGTTTTAACTCTCTCATGTTAAAACTATTTTAGTTTAAAACGCCAGCATGAAAGGCCGTGAAGAACATGCACTCATTTCAGGAAAACCAGATCTTTATAAAATATTGGTATATTTTATATCTTGCTTGTTCCATCAACCTTTGCTAAAGTAATATTTGGCCACCTTCAGAAATTGACCGCCTAACTCATTTTTTTCAAGTTTTCCAGAAAACACGAAAAATGTTACGTTTCATTTTTAGGTTTGCCTTTTTGTGTTTCCTGGAAAACTCGAAACAGATGAGTCAAGCGAATATTTTAGGAAGGTGACAGTTTAGAAAATGTGCCCAACCTTCCTCTGTTTTGGAGTTTGCAGTTGGATTCGTAAGGTTCTGCTGAATATTTCAAAAATCACATTTATCACAGCTGAATTCATTCGAAATGGGGATATCCCTTTGTGTAACATTACAGATGTTCCCAAATACCTACATATATGTCATTGTACTGGGGAACATACGAACCTGGGGAACATATGTTTGGACCTGTTAGAAATGACATTTGTGTAAACAATTGTTGCTTTAATTGTTGCTGTGACTTTTATTACACAGAAACACACACACACACACACACACACACACACACACACACACACACACACACACACACACACACACACACACA
>JAVKLF010000001.1:3512444-3526056 GCA_034783495.1 Millerichthys robustus
CACACACACACACACACACACACACACACACACACACACACACACACACACACACACACACACACACACACTTGTGAGCATGAAAAATAACAGAATCTCCATTCAGGTTGAGCAACATCAAAACACACAGGGCAAAGCTTAAGATGTAAACTCCCTTCATCTCAGCAAGAAACACCGACCTGATTGAACCTGATAGAAAATAAACAAGATCTGTGTCCAAATGAGAATTTTTTAAGAAAAGGAGAATGCCATGAATCAAATCTGTATATGGATGCAAAGGATGTTTTGCATAAGTGTTTCCTGTGAGAAGCTGGTGCATCAACTGGCTCTTCTCAACAGATGTGAGGGGAGAAGCTTTTCCTCAGTCTAAAATAAACTCTCGTTAGCTGATTGAGATTTGAACACTGAGCTAAACGCCTCCAAGAGCAGAGGCACAGACACGAGTTACATAATCAGGAACGGTCTCGCTATCACAGGATTTCACCGTGCATTCAGCTGCCCGCCACGTGGGTTACAGTGGCGTTGACGTGATGCATGTGACACATAGATGAAAATGAATCGCACACAAACAGACAGGAGGCATCTGGTGCAGTGACGATGTAATGGTCGTGACATGGTGTTGACCTTTGCACACCGCCTGTGCCATGTTGTATAAGAGCAGATATAAAGACACAGAAAGTGAATATAGTGACAGATAAATCTAAAAAGAATGTTATCTTTTTCAGGTTTTTTGGACCATATTGAGTGTTTTTACCCAAAGGAACACCCGAAAATTGCATCTTCTGACAAGTTTGATGATGCAAGTTGCAGTTTTATTACAGGATTATCTGATGACTTCGCTGCCCTACCTTTCTTACAGGCTTCACAACAAAGTCTTCGCTTGGTGAAAGAATAATAGATGCACAGCGGAGCGCAACAGGAAGGAACTCGTGTAACACAACACCGATGGGAAGTGAGCTCACGAAAACATCGAGATGCAAATGGGATGTCAAAGTTCTACAAGTTCCGTCAAGTCTGTAATCAAACAGAACACAATCATATTCAAGAAATGAAGCTCTGATGGTGGACATGGGCACCACTGCTGAGGAGTGGCTGGGTGGGAATGGGGGAGGCCATCAGGATGTGAAGTCCATTGTCTGTCCAACAATGAAAAGATTGAGTCAGCAGGAGTCCTGTGGCTCGATCAATGGAGGCATTAACATCTGGGAGCAGAAGACTGATGCGTGTATGTCAGAAAAAGGATGTGTGTGTGTGTGTCTTTGTTTCGACTGCCCTGAATACAACTTAATTTAGAGATTAATTTTAGACCGGAAATCCTTCAGGTGTCGGGAAGGATGCCTCGACAACCGAACTGATTTGAAAGCCGTCTCCTTAATAAACTTTCCACACCACCGTAAACAAAGGATCCCACACATTTTAAAATCTTTACGAACATTGCTTTGCAAATTGAAAAGCGACTTCTGACAGGATCACCCACTGCCACTTGGAAAATATCAACATACTGAGGTGAACTCTACAAGCAGAACTTTTAATAATCTTTGCAGTGATACAATGACGCCCACCAACTTTATGAAAAGAAACCTTATATACAGTTAATCTTCCAGGAGATGACTGAACAAACATTACTGCGGAAAGATCCTCAAGCACATACACGGCCCACCTTCTCCAGCCCACATGCTAATAACATGCCTCCATTGACTTTTGGACTATCACACTGCTTTGTTCTCTGTCATGAGGGACATCTAAAGAGGTTTTCATTTTCAAGCAACTAGGCTTCTTTTTTTATGACACCTACGTCCTAAGGATTGTGTTACACCTACATCTTGAAGACAACAATGTTCATATTCTGGATGGTGACGTAAACCAGATCCTTCATGTCAAACAAGACAGACCAACATTAAGCAGAGGTGGTTTCAAAGAGTCAACTTTCCCGAAAGTTTTTAATCAAATCGCCAGTCAGTGACTTGGCAGCATGACTCAGTGGTTAGCAGTGATGCCTCACAGCAAGGAAGTCCTGGGGTCTTTCTGTGTGGAGTTTACATGTTCTCCTCGTGTTTGCGTGGGTTTTCACCTGGTTCTGCTGTTTTCTCCCACAGACTGAAAACATACACGTTAGGCTGCCTTCAGGTGCAAAAGGGATCTGTGATCTCAATGGGATTTTGCCTTGTTAAATAAAGGTTTACAAATAATTCCTTTGTTTGTGAAAATGAAACATCTCTCATGTGAATCAACAAAGACCCTTAAAAAACCACAGCAGGGAAGGAAAACGGCGTGAACAAAGTGTAAAATGTGTTAATATTTAAAGGAAGAAAAGCTCCTCCGATAATTAAAGAAAGGCTTCAAAAAACAAGAAAAGATGTCAGTGCTCTGTGTACTAGCACGCTGCTTCAACCCCCCAAGCACCTCCTGCACTGTATATTAGTTAACCAGTACTGGCACCATCCAGCTTGTAAAGAAAGCCAAAAAACCTCCTCCTTCCACCTCTAAAACACTACTTTTTTTTCTTTTACAACCCCCTTGCTCACTGTCCAGAGAGGATGCAGACCCCCTCTGGCCCATTGCCTCCTCAGTAATTACAATAATCACTCAGCTAAAGCTCATACTTATTTCATTAGGTTGCAAAAAAAGGCAATTTGTCAAGAAATAAAGAACAAGTGCTTCAACTTAATATTTCACCTATTGGATTTCTGTCAAGAGTTTAATGTGAGCTAAAAATTCAGCAGCAGTGAGGAAGCAGGATAATTCAAACCTCTCCATGTGAAAAAGACCCCTGTCTTCTGTCAGCCAACAGAGGAAGTTATTGGAACATTAAGGCCTTCTGTTGATGTTTATTACAAGAGGGCATTCAGAACTTGAGATACGTCCCAGGCGAAAGAGTTCAGCAGGTTTTTAAAGGTAGATGCATTAGATGGTGGTGATTTAAGAGTAGCAGAACAGAGAAAATCCCGGAGACCGCACTGCGCTGGGTTTCCTCCAACACACAGGGCGATAAAGTTGCAGCGCGTTCACGAGCCCCAAACTGCGACCTTTTACCAACGGAACCAACCTTCCTGACAACACAGTGTCTATCTCATGGTGCTCTTGGGGGGAAAAATGGAAAAGGGAGAGCTTCGTGGCAACAGTTGGAGGTCCGGACTCTCCGCCTTGGTGCGTTTTCCACCCGATTGCTTTGGATCGATCCGCCTCAGAGCGCAGCGTTCTGCGTAAAAATGTCGACAAACTTACCTTCTTATGATCGGTGCTGGTGTCTTGATTACAAGAACCACGTCCTCTGCCTTTTCTCCCCACGTCTTCCTCTCTCTGTGTGCCGAGAGATCCAGCAGCCTCTCCTCCTCCTCCTCTCTCCCTGTTATCTCTCGCGTCTGTTTTTGAGTTGGAGTTATAAATTATTCCACATCCTCATCAATTTCAGATGATTCGGCCCCGCCGGTTCCTCTCCTCTCCCCTCTGTGGTGTCCTCCGATTTGAAATGTTTGGGCTGTGAGGCGAAGCCATATGATCCTGTCATTCAGTTTCAACACAGAACAGAACTCTCTCTCTCCCCCTTCTCTCTCCTTCTGCGCGCAACTCCCCTCCCAAGGCGTTGTAACACGAAACCAGAGGGAGAAGGAAGGAGGAGGAAAAGGAGGAGGAAACAGCGAAGGAAAAAGAAAAAAAAACTGAAGAGAGAGCTTAATCCATTAAGTGGGACGAGCTAAATATCCATCCGCCTCTGTTTGTCAGAAGTTTGAGCAGGAACGCAGATAAAATGTGGCTGAAGAACTGCGTGTCTGTGGCGCGCGAGCTCCTCTGGAAATGGTGTGTGTGTGTGTGCGTGCGCGTGCGCGCGTGCTACAGCGTGTGCGCCCCCCAGTCTACTGCTTCACTATCACAGCAGGGATCCGCCAGCTTTAAACAAAAAAAGGCACACAAACTACCCTCCGCCCATTAACCTCTTTAAACAAGGGCCCCCGACATATGAGGGGCCCCTACAGCAGTCGGTGCAAAGTTTGATTTGGCAGGTTTCATTGTGTGGAAAGTAATGGTCTGTTTTGGAGTTGTGGCCCCCAACACGAAGTCTGACCCCAGACACCCAGAGGTCCTTTTTTAATGAGGCCCTCAACCAAATGGACATTTTGATGAGTGGCCCCTTAATGGTTACAAAGACCAGTGTTTGGTTCTGAGCCCACTGGACCAGAGGCAAAAGATCAGACCAAGAAATTACAAATATCGTTATTTTGTTTATTATCACATTATCAAAGTGAAAAACAAAACAACAAAAAACGATCTAACAGAAAGAATTGTTGTCAGACATGGTCTATAAGGGCAGGTGGGGCTGCAACAAGAAATGGAAAAAATGCTCGCTTACCCTTTGTTTACCCCCAAGGTGTGTATAAAAATTGTTTTCACTTCATTAACATTGCCTCTCAAAATAGGTACAGTTATTTATCAATGAACTGTGGATCTGTCTATACCAGACATCAAGTTGACATGATGTCTCTGCAGTTATTTAAGGTCAGGCCTGCAGCATCTCTGACGCCAGCTGTGTCACCGAGGCCCATATCAAACTAGAGGTAGACCAGAACCTGGAGTTTGGAATCTGGAGTACTCTTGATAAGCCCTCCCACTGCACATGCAGCTCTTTAGCCTCTTAAAACCAAGAAAACACAGAGTAATGAATTTCCAGTGAAGCCCAGGGTTTATGGAGCATGTGATGTAGAAATGATGACATCAGTGTGACTCTGTATTAATCAGGCTGGCAGTTCCATTACTTAGTGTTTGTACCTGCTGTTCAGTGATTTCACAAGTCCTAGTTCAACACATGACACATGACAAGATTGTGCTTAAACATCAAATATTAATGGCAATCAATGGCTGAACTGGAAAAGAAGAGATTTTTAAAACCAGAAGCACGTTTTATTAACAGTATGATAAATGCATGTCTGATTTTGTCTGAATGTGTGTAGTTCTGTAAACTGGTAGGCTGAATAATTATACGAACTTCTAAAACGTTAAGATATTGTGTGTTTTTACAACAATCACAAAAAATATGGGCCACAAGGTAGACAGAGAAGAGTTAGGTGTCTCAATATTATAAGTATCAGCTGCTGCAGTAAAAAAAATAAATAAATTAAGACAGGGTATGAAAGAAGACCTCCAGACCTCGCCTGGGTTGCTTTTTGAGTGAAGCGTGTTACAGATCTTATTAGGTGTGGTCTTTTTAGGATCTGAGGGAAGTTCGTGAGCTTGGTTGAGCTGTTGCCTCACAGCAAGAAGGTTTACATAAATAAACAGATTAATATTTAAACAAATAAATTATGGGACACTCTGTTGCTTTGATTTAATGGACAATTCAAAAATGAGTTTTAATAATCACAGAATCAGAGTTACTTTCAGTAACTTCTCTTTTCTGGGTATTTATAACCAGAACTGATTTACAGAACAGACCAGTAAAAGCTTCTAAGACTTTTTCTCAAATGTGTCACCAACACAACACGTTACAGCTATCTGTAAATGTTTTATTTATTTCTTTTTTACATGAGCTAGTTTTACAAGAAAAAGGTTTTGTAGAGTCAAGGTTAGGCCTTTTCTTTCATTCTCAGTTATTGTCAGAAAAGAATGAAGACCACCAAACAGCAGTAATTTAAAAGAAAATTAAATCAAAGTATGTGAAGATTCAGTATTGCTGTTTAAAGTTTGACCACTCAGGTTCATTAACACGATGAAAAACACAAGAGGAATCACTCAAATATTAGTGATACAGTAAATGATACGGAATATATTGAATCAAAGCCATTGGAAAACACTGCCAGTGATATTAAAACTAGTCTAGTCTGCCAGTGTGTTTCATTATGATTACATTATTTTGGCAAAGCTTCTGTAAGTTGGAGTTTTCAAATTAACATGACTGATTGGTTTGTCGACTGAAACGATCTCCAACAAATAGAAAAATTCCCATTAAATTATTGTACAATTTTCAGTCCTTAATATATCCATCTACAGTCAGAGTGCTTTGACTGAAACACATTTGCTATATTTTGTTTTTAAGATAAATAATTAAATTGTCTTTTAAATTAATTAATGTATTTTTACATATTAAATTAATTGTTTAATGAGTATATAGAACAAAATATTTAGAATAGTTTTTAATATAAAGCTAAAGAAAAATGACTTCTTGAATAAGGAAACTTTCCAGGCTAATAGGATTAATAATCTAACACATTCTGCTGTTGCTTAGTATATCAGTCTCAAAACAAATAAAAAAATACTCTTTGGCTGGATACAAAATTGAAAGACTTAGTTTGATGGACAACGTTTGCTGTGCAAAAACTGAACACAAGTGGACAAAACCAATGAACCAAAAGAAACAGAAAAGAACCCAAAACAGAAAAGACAAAAACTGTCACCAAACAACCTTAAAACACAGATTGTGACTGTCTGCGTCAAAATTGGACACCAACATTTCCTAAGCCAGGACTGATGAAGAAGCTGAAGCTTGATTGGTTCCACTGCTCATCATTGTCATATTCTGCTTATGTCCTTATTGTCTCATGAGATGCTGCAGAATATATTGTTGGTTACCCCGTTCCTCCTTACAAACCACTTCCATTTATTTATTGTTTATTTTGTTGTTATTCAAACATAATGTTTATCAAATCTAATATCAGAAATGTAATCCTGAGCAGTTGGGAGAAAAACAAGAACTCTGGATGAAGATTAAAAGTCCAGATTAGAGAAAAGTCACTAGAATCTCTATAGATCAACCAGATTAAAAAAATATTACAGATACATTTTGTTTGGCAGAAAGGACAGAAAATATCATATCATAATTCACAACACATACTTTGAGAGCTAACAGATTTTGCAAGATCACTTGAGATTGTCCACAACATCATTTCCAATGTTTAACCAAAACAGCAATATCTTGCTTTTACAAATTGATCTAAGGTGGAAGGTGTTGATATCCATCCTTTCAAGGGATGCTTGTCTGGTAATGCTCTACTGTTTTCTCCCATTTTTAATCTTGGATCTAATGTGCCTTGGCTTTTTTTAAAATAGAAAACATTATAAAGATGGTTGTCTCAATCCGCTCTCAGACAGATTACCAAAGAACCAGACCGAAATCATAATGCAGATAATCTGAAACCCACATCAGGTAGCAGACACTCTCCAGATTTGTTTGGGCTGAGAGTTAATGGCTTTGGATTTAGAACACAAATTCAGAGTTGAACTCGTTTTCTTTTAACTGTGGCCAAAACAGCTCTGAGATGAAAATAAAAAGAAAGAGAAGTATCACAGCCTCCAGCCACATGAAGAGAGAAATGTTGGTTTTTGTGCTGGGAAGCTGCTTTATGTTGGGTGAAAATGGCCCTCTAAGAATTCAAATAAAACGAGCGACACTTTGAAACAAGCAGTCATAGAAAAGCCTCAACCTTCACTTTGTCTCCTCCAGTCGATTACGTTTGGAAATGAATAAGCCTGTTGAAAATTAATTTGCACGGGTTATTTGCACCCAAGGTTGGCTCAAACAGACTTCAGGTGTATTTATTATGTGAAGAGGCAGTGGTGTGCGAAGTCCCAGAAACATGACCTCAAGTTTAATTTGTTATTCGTGCATTCTTTTCATATACAGTTGTAATCTGCAAAACAGCTCAATTTTGTACCTGCAAAAGCCATTCAGGTCTTACTTTGTAAATCCATGCTGGGCTAAAAAACAAACCTCCCTCTGAACCAGCTCAGTACTGGTCATTCTCGCGTGTCCGTTCCCATAGATGTTCAGAAATGTGTGTTTTAGCTGCCTGTCTTGGAGCTACGCCCAATCAATTTGAATATTCTGTGAAAAAACACCTTACATTTCAACAAAGATGAAAAATACAAAGCAGCGCTGGAGTATAAGCTCACACCTCCACTCCAAAAGGAACCCATTTATAAGCATTTTGCTTGCTTTAAAAAAAATAAATTCTTATTTGGTCAAACACCTGGAGTGGGCGTGAAGCAGCACTCAATTTGTCAGCGTTTCAGTTTGTCGTTCGATGTGCTGCCATCAACAGAGTGGAAGAGAAGACTTTCACGCATGCACACGCCAGCGCAGCGTCTTTTAGCTAATAGGGCCCAAAGAAAGTGAAAGCAGAAATTACCGTTTAACAGCTGAAGGAGAAGAAAAGAAAGAAAAGATAGTGAACAATAGCGAGTCAGCAGCTCTGAGTTCTCGCTTACTCTGTTTTTTTTTATTTTACAGCAATCTGATAAACAAGAACAAGGATGCACACGTACTGTAACTGCAGTGCTGCAGTAGCCCTTTTCTTTAACTATATGAGATGTTAGAAATATGCAAATGAGCACTTTCTTTGGATTAGCTTAGATAGATTCCTCTCGAAATGAATCAGTCTTGTTTAGTGTGCGTGCCGAGAGTTAACCCTCTGTGCACAAATGAATCAGTATTTTGTGAAACAGATTAAAGGTCACAGATGATGAAACCACAGAGCTGTGAGTCCTTCATGACAGTTTGCAGCTCTCTCCAACGTACACACATTAGACTTCAGCTGCAACAGAGGGATTTCCATTTATAGAGAATTGCTGAGGTCATTGCAGCATGCATCATGCATTATTCTTTGGAGAGTAGGGTAAGTGTGAAATGATCTTCAGTGTAATCAGGACAAAGCAGCCAGTTGTAGATCTCTGCAGAGTAAATACCTTCCTGATGAAAACAGATCTTGTTAAAAAACAAAATTACCAGAATAGAAGACCTCAAACTAGCCTGTATGTCAGTTTACTGGGTGTGGGTGGAGAAAATACAATTCAAATGTAGTGCACATTTTAAAATGATTCATACCCAATCAGCATAATGAAAGTAAATTATACTTATTTTCATAAACATATGCAGAAATTAGGAGCATCTGGAAAAAGCTCAAACCTCAAACAATGTCCAAAAAAAAAAAAAAAAAGAAATCTCCACTGCAGTTTGTTGTGTATTACTTTGATAAAAAAAAAAAATCTTTACCCCAGCTGGTTATAAAATACAAAATAAAAGGAAAATAAGACTATTTTATTTGGAACTTTAAAAGTGACATCTTTTATTTTCTATCTGTGGTATGAGACACAAAAAGGATGAGAGAATTTATTTGTCATTATATATTAAAATATTAGCATCTACAGGAGAGATACAAAGAAACAAGCTTTGTGTTGAGGATATTTTATCCACAGATAACTCAGATAACTTTTTAGTGCTTTATGCTTTTTCTCTCTTGGCGTGCATGTTGCTCTGCAGCCGATTGCACAAATATAAAGACATGTAGTATTAATACAGGTAAACAAAACAGATGAGAAAAATTCCTTTCACCCTCACTTAATGTGCTGTAAACAGAGGACTGGGATTATCTCAGCATATTGTTTGCATCATATCATCTCTTCTCTGTGCTCTGTCCAGATTCAACTGCAGATTAGCAACTTTGGTAAATGCATGTCTTGCAGAGCATCCTTATCTGAGTCATTTTTACCAGACCCGACTCTCTGGACACTATCTTTTGTTTATGGGTGATAAAGAAGCTTTGGTTCAGACCCTGAACAGGCAGGTGATTAGCAGTTTAACCTGTATCAGAGACAAATTACTACTTTTAGAATAATCCAACCAAACCACACAAGAAGAAACATACGGGATGTTTTTGAAACTGTGTCAGTGATGTTGAAGAAAGTGATTAGCAGGAGCAGCTAGGTTTTACTAAATGATGGAATTTGTAGGATTTTTTTTTTGAACACATAAAATCCAGAATGCTTGAAGGGATAATTTGGTCCTTTCAAAGAAATCTTCTATCAAAAGGTTGTCAATATGTAATACTTCATCATCCATGAAATCAGTCGGAACACAGAGCATGAAGAACAAAGCAGAAGTCTTCCTCTAGCCCATAACCTACATAAGACAGCAAAATTTGGATGCCAGTTTGTACCATGTTTCAGGTTTTTAAAACAAATTATTCTCAAAAATCCTGTGAAAGAAAACTTGCTTCGCTAATTAACTTCACCATTTATATGTGACTGTTTGTTTTTGTTTGTCTCTGTTTCCTGAACCAAACAACGTCCATTATGCTACGTGAATGTCAGTATGTCAGTACGCTACACTTTTAATGATTAAACTCATAAAGTGTGGAGGAAAACTTCTGCTGTCCTGCTTCAAAATTCTAACAATTTATTATCTTAATTGCTCAAAAACAGATTTTCTTTTCATAAATGCAGCGATTGTTTTTGGTACAGCTTCACAGGGTTCTGACTTTATTTGCCCATTTCATTTTGTTAGAACATTGCCAACAGGACTAGTTTAAAATGAAGAATAGCCTTCATGCACACATAAACTCAAAAGAGAATACAGCTTAATTTGCACCGTTAGCTTCTGTCTCAGGAAATCCAGCTCGTCATATAGTATACGTGGGAGGGATTAACTCAACATCCACTATTCAGGTCAATCTTACCCGGTAACAACAGAGAAAGAGATTTTGTGTGCACAGATGGAACGTAAACCCCAAAGAGTTTGGGCTCCAAGGCGACATACACACACTGTTTCCTTTCATCTAACTGACGTCTTGATTCAAAATGCAAAGTCACACTTTCATCCACTCTCAGATCATTACTGTTCCAGAAATAGCAGCAGCGAGTTTGGTCAAGTGCGAAGAAACAATCAATTCATTTAAAGCATCTACCAAACATAGAAAGCAGGATAAAGTTGATAAAGTGAGATAAAGTCTCATTAGGAAGTGAAGCCCAGGACGTCTCTTCCCTTTGCTCCTCTCCTCTGCTTTTCTTTTGTCAAAATGAAATATTTAGTTGACTCTGGCTGAAATTCAGAGTTGCGAAACAGTATTTGGCAACAGTTTGCACATTTACCTTGAGTTATCTTGCAGGGTAAGCAGGATACTTTTTGAAGCACAGAGATTCCCTTGCCAAAGTTGCCATCACTCATGGAAGACACAAAGGATCAGTCACAGATTCAGAGCGTAAATCTTTATTAAAACTTACAGATGCATCAATGACATGTATAATCTTTGCTTGGCAGTGAAAAGTCCAATTAGAACTGACATTAAAACAGGATTTGGATGCTAGAATATCAGCTAGATCATGGAAATTTAATAAAAAAGTAACAAATTAGCACCCATCAGTTTGATTCTTAATGTTGGAAAATCAAATTAGTCCTAATCCGTCTAAAGATTTTTGTGCAATGTTAACTTTCTGACAGAAAACTGCTTTCAGCCGCTGCTGATCCGTCACATTTCATCTTATTGCCGTTTCATGGGCAAACATTTGTAGTGTGAAGTGGAGAAATCTCTTGTATCTGTCTGAGATAAATGGCCTTAATGTTTCATTGCCTCTGCAATCGCCTGGTGGTTAATATCTATTGAGATGAGTGTATAAAAGCATGTCCCGTATGATGAGTAGCTCCCCCTCCTCCCCACAGACAGAAGGAGGAAATTACAGTTCAACAAAGCATCATTTCATCCAGCTTGTGGATTCATTAAAAGGCAGACAGGGAGTGACAAGAGAGGTTTTAATGAAAACATTTTTTGGCGGTAAACAAAATCATCCACAAACTGCCTTTTATTATCACTTCATAAACGAATTTAATGTTTCCTGATCTGACATGTAAATAGAAATAGTTTGAAGCTATAGTTTAGGTTAGTGTTGGCTTTGTGTGTTGTTTGCACACCAGACAGGAACTTTATTTTCTTAAAAGTCAAGATGATAGATCAGTTTGATGACGGAGACAAACCACTGGTTCGGCCCGAGTTTCTCTCACTTAATTTCACGAAGCTGCCGAGCTTATAAATCAGGCTGGATCTCTATGTAATTCACTGTTGCTGTTTTTTCTTTCCTAAAGGGACACCAGCATGCAAATGTATCATTATGAGTAGAGGGACAGATTCAGGATGTTATTACAGTTCTTCAGAAAGAGTGCGCCATGTCAGCTTAATGGAAAAGAATTGCTGAGCATGGTTAGGGTTAGGGCCCCTTGGACCCTTGTATCTCGCCTGTAGCTATCTGCTACACCCCTGGCTCCTAAGCTAAAGAGTCACTGGTCTCCCATTGACTTCTCCTCAGAGCTTTATCATTTTCTTTTGTGTAGTTTTTGCCTCATTAATCTTCCTTGGTAGATATACATATGCAATTCCAGGCAAACATGTGAAAAAGTATACTCGGGTAAATCTCCCGTGACATTGACCTGTTGTTCTACAGAAAGAAACAAGGCGACAGGCTGTGGCCATGCCTGCATTCTGATTCTCTCATTTGGAATGCCAGAAGTCCAGCCAGTGTCTAAATGAAAACAATCCCTGGTTTAACAAAATGGGCGCTTTTTCAAAAGGCCATTTTCTGCCTCAGGCTTGTTGGTGGCTGGCTGTGAATGCACATCATTTGTGTCCGCTTGTTGTCTAGAACAAAGCTGCAAGTGTTGAATACAGCATGCTCTACCAACACCAGTGCTGAGAATGTGCCTCTGTGATGGTGCATTTTTCATCAACAAGCTGCATTCCAGTTACAGCAGAATGTTTCAACACCACTGATACTGATTCAATATGAATTTGACATGGATTCATACAGAAAAAGAAGAAAAAAAAATCTAGGTCCATTCAGAACCGGCACCGTTTTAAAATAAAGTACTTCTGAGTGTGCAAAAACTATGTGTTTCAGCTACAAATACATATTTCCTAGTTTGACAGTTCTAACAAAGAAGACAAACCTTTGACTTCATCATTGCACCAAATGTAAAGTGAATCTTGGCAACAAATCTTATTTAATTGGAAAGTAATAATTAATAATAATAATTTAATACAGTTGAAGTTGACATCTACAGTTAAAATGCTGTTAGCTTTTGTTTAATTTGAAAGAGAAGACATTTAAAGCTACAAAATGATTAAGACTCAGCAGTTCTGCAAACTAAAGGGTTGTAAGGACAGTTGGACACTTTGGAGAGGAGTTGACTTTGACTTTGCCAGTAGAGCTCTCTGATTGTGTAACACGCTGCTGACGTTCCATTTAGCCATGTCATTTCAGCACATGACATTCACCAACAACAATGGAGGAGTCTGTGAGCTGTGTGTTGTGGGTCTTTGGTTTGACTAAAAAAACAGTTTGTTATAAATTATGTATAAAGTTTGAAAAAACAAATTCAAACTATCAGAAGAAGAAAAGCTAAGAGATAAAGACTCACAAGACAGACCAGTTGACTTTGTGCTGCGAGTGTTCAAGGTTACGTCATACCATACAATAGCAAAAGTTAAAAGGTTTCTACTTCAGCTCTTTTAAAGATGTGGGAGCTGGAAGGGTGTTCAGTTTGTAAAAAATATACATTTCTGTAGGGACCAACTGCATCTCCTTACAGGACTCAGGAGTCCCTGTTGAGCGAAGAAAGAGCTTTTCCTGAAGCAGGAGATACAAAGATAAACACATTTATAAGAATTACATATGGTCACAGTATTAACAGCGCAAAAACAAAAATAAACAGATTATAAGAGTTGTCCTGGTTAACCCCGCCCCTTGCACTGTCACTGCTGGATATGGGCACCAGTGACAATGAAAGGAAGAAGCAGGTTTAGATAATGGATGGATGGATGGATGGATGGATGGATGGATGGATGGATGGATGGATGGA
>JAVKLF010000001.1:3533009-3544334 GCA_034783495.1 Millerichthys robustus
AGAGACAGCTCTTCCACAGGGAAAGAATTCAGCTGAGGTGGTTCAGGCATCTGATCTCGGTCGCCTCCCTTTGAAGGGTGTACATCCTTTGGGGAAGAGACCCTAGAGTAGATCTAGAATTCACCGTAGGGATAACATATTCCTTTTGAACTGGTAATGTATTCCCTGGCAGGAGCTGGGAAGTCTCTTTGGGGAGAAGAAGCAGAGCTTCTCTCCTGAACCTGTTGGCTCCACAAGCTAACCTTGAATAAGGGTTGGAAATGGATGGGAAAAAAAGTGCAAAAAGCAGCAGAAATAAGGCTAGGGAATGGTCCATCACTTATTGCTTGGAACTAAACAACATAATAACCCCTCCTTCCAGGAGGAAATTGACACTAACAAACACAATGCCAGGCTGTGTGAATGTGGAACATAATGACTATTCAGTCTGAAACCAGGAAATTGCAGTAAGTACTATTAGACATGATAAAGTACAGCTGACAAACAGCACCTGAGGTGGGTAAAGTAAACCTCAGTCAGTTGAAATTTGAGTGAAGTCTTACAAGCTGAGCCTGAAATGACCTAAAATAATGAAAGGCTTTGATTTAAGTACCAACTTGGCTTTTCCTGTGGCAACACCCCCAGGCCATGCTTTGTGTTTCTGCTGCTACTAGCTGGAACAAAAAAAAAACAAAAAAAAACAGGCACTTTTATGCAACAATTTATCAACAAGACCTAAGTATAGTAATTGTGCACTACATTAATGTGCATAGTTTTTGCTTATGTTCCTTATTAAACAATTTATCATGCTGCTGTTATTTACAATGATAGCTGTGATTTCTCTGTTTTGTTGAGTATCTGTTTGCACGCCTTCTGCAAGTCTTCATGTGTTTCTGAACACTGTTGCACTCTGCAAGCATTCATCACATCTGTAGGTTCTTCTGTGCCCTCTGGGGCTGTTTGAGATCTGTTTATTGACCCCAAATACTGAAACGCACTCATCAGCTGCAGAGTGTGCAGGCAGAAACAGGAACCCCCCGGAGCCTGAAAATACGTTAAAGGTTCCGACTCCAATCTTGCTCATCCTCATCCGGCCAAACCAATAAGAGATCCTTTGAGAGTGTGCTGTGTGTTCACCCATGTCTTTGTGACAAGTATGTGAGACTTTCATGAGCACGCACTCGAGATGAAAGACACTAAAGCAAAAAAAAAAAAGAGAGAGAGAAATTTTGGTGAAAAAGATAGCAGCTGAGCAAAAAGGATGCAAATTACCAAGACAGAACTGTATGAAATTGACTGGAATTGCTTCTTTGTTGGGGCATGCAAGGCAGAGTCGCCTATATGTGGCCAGTTCAAAGAAAGGGTGGATGTGTCTCACCCAGCTGTAATTCCTGCATGTATGCAGAGAATCTGTGTGATCCACGTGGGCAAACAGATTACAATAAAGGCACGTTTCAAATAACACTAGATCAGAGAGATGTAATGGCCGCCGGTGAGAATCCGTCAGGATGAGACTTATCAGCTTGTCCTCCACCTGTTCTGAAAACACCAGAGGGAGCAGAGTCACCGAAACAGCATATGAGCTACAGAGAGGGAGAGAAAGGGAAATAAAGAGACTAAAACATGTGTGGCGGGAGGGAGAGGGGTTCGTTTCTGTGGCCGAGAGGGTGATATGGAGCAGGAGACACTGAAAGGGAAAAACAGATAACTGCTGCCGAGAGGACGCAGTGAGAGAAGAAGACGGAAAGAGAATTAGAAAGCTATCTTAGGAAATGGAAAGAAGGCTAGAGGAGGAGATAGAGATTGAAGGAAAACTCTAGAGGCTGAGAATAGGGTCGAACAAACGGCGAGATTTAGCAACCCTGGAAGAGATCGACAGTGAGAGGAGGGTGGGTGGCAGAGACAGAGAAGTGGATGTCTCAGGCCATTTCTTTTGATGATAGCCAGAAGCTTATTTTTCATCTCCCTCAAACCTCCCCCCGTCCCCCTCCAGTCCAACTACCCACCCATCTAACTGCTCCTCTGCCACCCAGCCTCTCCCAAACCCATCGCAAACACGCTCGCTCGCCGGCACACAATTTGATTTCGAGGCGTTAACCTCCGTCTGGCTACTGTAAACCTCCCACGGACGAGGAAATAATGGAGTCCAGGAGCAACACATGTTCCTCAGCCCACTCAGCTTTGCTCAACAAGTGCCTGCTTGAAAATAATTACATCTCATTTTATTCATTGTCACTAAATTACCTGCTCAAGTGGTCACACACAAAGGCACCTCGAGATCTGGATGCACGGAAGCGTCTGAGGCAGTGGGCTGTGAAATGTCGTGTGTACATGTTACAATAGATGTGCATGGGAGCATACAGACATGCTTGACTCTTTGGTTTTAATGCACACCTGTCATTAGCATAATATAATGTAAAACTTTAATATAACTGGCAGTGCCCAGGTCAGATCTTTCCAAAGAGAATCACTCCAATACAGCGAAATCTCTGAAATATACAGCAAGGATACTAAAACTGTAATCTTGACGCAATTACTCTCCTCAATGTAAAATTGCCTGCTTTAGCTATTCAGACTCAGATTGTTATGTTAATAGTGGTAAACACTGAAAATAGCCACCTACAGATCCTATTTTGCCATTATCTCAAAAGCCGGCCTAATCACCGACTTATTCTTTTGCAACTGCTGCTTTGTTCACGTTTGTGAAGCTGAGGCAGCTTACAGGTTACCGTGTCTTTATTTCAGCGAGGTCATGAAAAAGCAAGAAAATTCTTATCCACTGCAAATGAAAAGTGTATCAGTGTATGTCTGAGGATCACATGGTTTATGTTTACCTATGATGTGCCCCTTCATTTTGTTAGATATTTCATCTTCAAGTCAATTTTTAATTTTTTTGAATATGTCTATGATTCCCCCCGCTCATATTAGGAGCCACATTGGTAAACATTCCAGGGCAAATGAGAATTCAAAAAAACACAGAAACTGAACACTTTTATAGCCTCTGTTTTTTATTGTGAAGAAGTTACATAAAACTGCCCTGAATATAATATTCCACGGTAGGAGGCAGTGTCATCAGAGACATGGAGGGACTTAAACAGTGTTTTTATTGATCAAAATAAATGCAACATTTTAATGAAATTTGAATAAAATAATTATTATCATTGAATAATTGAATAATAATGTATTATTTCTCTAATATACTCTTGCCTATGTGTAAGCATAAACTGTGCGTGTTGTTTGACCAGACTATTGAAGCTATTGGACTGGAGAGGGGGAGAAGACGTAGCTGTAAATATTTAATTGTATTCGTGTGTCAGAGTTGCCCTGCTTTAGACTGGAGGAAGAAACAAACACCCTGACGCTTACAAAGCAGCACTGCTAAGCAGTTGGCCAGGGTACAGAGAGTCAGCGACAGTAAAGTACACGGGGAAATAAATCTGGGAAATTGGTGATTCTCCCTCTCTCTCTGTGGATTTATTTTGTTTGTGAGGCAAAGGCATGATGGTTCAATAAAAGGTGCAATAAAATGTAAGGAAGGGCCATGAGATGTACAGTAAGTTGACTAAAGCTTTAAGAAAGGCTTGGATAATTGACTTGGGAGATTTCTCTAGAAAAAGCTGAACAACACTGATTTCTTCAATGGCACTGATTAGGCATCTAAACTTGTTTTGGTCATATTTTTGTTTCAGATGTCTTAGGGTTTATGGAAGATGAATTTTATTTTATGTTTCTCCTCCATTAAAGATGTTCAGATAAATGTCTTCCTGAGGGATAGATGTGTGATGTTTTGAACCATAAAGTTGCATCGTGTTATCGCACAGGGCGATCTACTGACAGACGTTATCTTGGTTGAACAGCTGTGAGGGAAAATAACCAGAGGAAGCAACAAAGATGCAAAACAATTTCAAGGAATTTTGGGGGTTTATTTCGTACAGACACAGTGAACTATGTGACCAACTTTACTATCAGCATGAATAAAACTGCCTGCTTATGTTTGAATGACTGGAATCTGTCACAAACAAACAACCAGAAAGTCAAAACCAGGAGAGAGATTTGAATACAAGGGTTGACATTTATATCAGCATGTAAATGTATAATGGATGGTGTTTTTGAGTCATCAACTCTTACTACAGAACTTGTGTCAGAGAAACCTGATATGTTAGCCATAATCCTATGGTTATGTGTTTTCAGTTTTACAATCATGATCTGGTTTTTCATATTTAGACAGTTTCTTGAATTCAGTGTATTTTCAGTCTGCTTAGTTTCTGGTCATTATTTCCTTAAAGCCATCTTGCTTTCTGTTAGACATGCACCCCTGTTTTTCATCTGCTCATTAGCCTCAGTTCCATTCATTTAGCCTTCACCGCTCCCCGTTTACATACACAGTTCAGCAGTCAGATACCAGTTTTTCTTTTAGCTCATTTTATAAATTTGTTATGCATTTGTTTTTAAAATAATTGTTGATATATTGGATCTGTTCCTAAAAGGATATTGCTGTTAAGTAGTTAATCCATGCACAAAACAAACAAAAAAAATCAACACAAAATTAAAAGGTGTATGTACACCTGTAAATGAAGATGAGATAATTCTAAAGCCAGATTAGTGTTGAAGTTACCAACTTTGAGGCTTAGATTTTTGCATTGAATTTGTTTGGTGCAAGTTTCATTGTAAATAGTGACTATTTAAGGTCATTTCACTTGGAAGCTAAAATGGTGACTGATTAAAAATGTAATAAAACAAATCTAAATTAGGATTTTGCATCTTGAAATGTGTGTACCAAAGTGATGATTAGTTTTCATGTGCAGAAAATGTTTAAGACTGAACGGCACTCATTAAGCACACTAATCTGCAACAACTGGTGTTATGAAAGCCTACGATGTGTCCAACAAACACATTTTCAGTAGTAAGAAATACAAAATGAAACTAAGTAACAAAGGTGGATTGACTATTTTACTTAAACAGCCACTTTTCTTTTACTGTGTGCTTTTAAAAGTATCAGGCAGAAATAATGTCTGCACAACTTTTGTCATTTTTTCCCTCAGGACCCGCTGGCTTGTATCAGACTCATTCTTTCCATCTTTCTATTGGCTGCAGCCCTGCCTGCATTTGGAAACGTTTCTATTCTGGAGTTTCTAAACACATTAAGAGCAATATAATCATTCCCTCCCCTTTCTTGCCTTGTCTCGAAATTTCTCCTTCGCACAGTTTTCTGGTAAATTGATATTGCTGATGGGATATGAATGTCATGAATTTTATCTTTTGCCTGTGGGGTTTCTTCCCTTACCCAGCATTTTTTTTTGCCTTGTGTCCTATATCGAGTTGTCAGGCTTGGCTGTCTACCATGCAAGATGCTTGCCTTTGCTCACCCATCTGTCCCTGTCTCTCCTAGTCTGTTAATCCTGCCTTTTTTCTTTGTTCTAATCGGTTTTTAACATCCTGCAATATAATCTGCAGGAACCAACCAGCATAATAACGTCCATGCTGTTAAACAAGATCTTGTTTCTGGTTAGTTTCTTTATTAAAAGCAATTAAAAAACAAAACACTAAAATGTATTTGTTTTGAGATCAAGATGTCACCATTTAGTATAATATATATATGTAGAGGTATGTTTGGTAATTAATTACAAATTATTTATGTGTTATTACTAAGTGTTTCTTTAATTAATCAATAATTTAAAAAACCTTTGTTTCTGTGTGGCCAAACATGGCTTTATAAACATCATTATTGCTACATTAATAATTTCATGAATGAATCACTTTAACTTCCATCATCACATGCAGCAATAAAGCTTTTTCTTTAAGAGCCGCAGATTCAATTAAATTCAAGGACCCTTGTCTCAAAGAGCAGAAACTAACTCCCACGCAAAAAGTTTACCTTCCCTCCCTTCTTTACATGTCTTATTTTTCTCGGTGCTCCTTCGTCGCAGTCTGCCATTACACTCTGTTTGGCATTTCTCGACAACACTAACCAGTCATTCCTCCTCTTTCTCCCTCCTCCTTTTTTCTTACTCCAAAACAATGGCTGGTATAGACAGACAATGCACAGCTGTCACCCTCCCCCCTTCATTTGGCCAAACCCCCTCAAACATCTGTTGTGTCTGTTGGTCAGTCTTTGGGTGGGGGCTGGGGTGTGGGTGAGGGGGTGGAGGATAAGGTCAAACCAATCACTATGCAGATTATAATGACTTCCTGTGTGTCTGTCCTTCTCGCCTTCCTCCCTCCTCCTCTTCTTCTTCTGTTCTTTTGATGGAGGGGGGGTTGCTCCCAGGAGGGGGTTCTGGGAAGGATGTTTGAGCCATGAATGGGTCTCTATTACACTAAAGCTGTTGTCCAGCAATATTCCCACCATCATTACCACGGCTGAATACATGCAGCAACACATGCACACAAACACGTTTGTATTTCTATCCTTATTAGGACTGTGAAAAACCTCCATTCATTTCCAGTCATTTTTGTAGCCTAATGCTAACCCCTTGCTCTAAAGTTAACCACCCCCCGAGTCCATAACTAACCCAAATCAATTCATACATCAGTCCTAACAAGGTAGGTGTTTACGCCAGAAACAGTCCTAAAAAGGTAACAAAAACCAAGAACACGCACACACACACACAAATCGAGTGCATGAAACTGAATATCGGCACAAAGATGATCAAAAAGATTATAGACCTTCTGCTACAAACAGGGAGCGGCACAGTCATGAGTGACAACATAAAAGTAAAACTATGACAGTCACAGGGTCTCGGTTTCTGCCTGATGGTCAAGACAAGAAATTCAAGCTGCTTTGAACATGGATCCATCATTGGTACCAAACTGACTGAGTTACCAGAACCCCAGAAACCTCCTGGGGCCATTACATGGTTTTGGCTTTTTGAACATGCCATAAAATCTGTTTCCAGTTAAAAGACCTAAAGATTAGAAGTTGCTGCGAGGTTTTATGGCATTGCCAAATGTGCCAAAGGATAGAAGATAAATTAAACAACACCTGTTGGATGTTTGATGTAGGAACAGGATACAAAGCTGAAATGGATGTGCAGAACCTCTAAAACAATGAGATTTCCTACCGATTTTATCCATATCAAAGACGAGGAAATTATGTATTCACAGCTCATGTTGTAATGATATTATAGTCTGTCTGCATTTTTGAATTACTGTATTTATAACAACTTTATTACAAATAAATATTACCTCAGGTTTTATTTTTCTCATGTAGTTGACATTATAACTGTTGACAAGTGAGTTGGTTAGCAAATTTGGTTACCAACTGGTATTGAATAATTACTAAAATTGTGAAATTTAATTTAACTAGATTGATGTTTGGCTGTAATCAAAGTGTGGAGAATTGTAAAGAACTAAATTGAACTGACCTGCAAATTATTTTAAACTCGATCTATTTACTTTTTTTCCACAACACCCTGAGGTGACTTTTGTTGTGAATCGGTGCTATATAAACAAAGCTAAATGAAACACTGGTCAAACACTGAAAATAACGTTATGCACAATCTCAAACAATAACACAAAGTGTCACAAAAAAGGGTTGTGTTATGAAGGACAAGCGTCTACTTGTGGAAGATGTTGTGCTTGGAGTTCGTGTTGTCAAGGACTCTCAGCTACAAAACACCAATCTTTAGTACAAAGTCTATCAAATTGGTTGTTTGGGATTTCTAAACTCACTTGACTGTGACAACTATGTTGAATTTAATTGACTCCAACTGTACGCCATGAGATATTTTGCTCATCTCCAAAAAGTTATAAATGTCAATGTTTTGAACAAAGATTTTGTACTCTCTGCTAGCATCCAGAATATGTGTTGTGGATGACTCTCCTCACTCCGAGGGGGCGTTTCCTGGACCTGCCACCTAATTAATTGAAAAATGAGCTTGCCTCAGAGACATGCAACATTCAACAGCCTTGTCATCTGTCATACTGATATCCTCAGTCGCCTCTTCTCCTCCAGGAGCCTTCGGATGTAGTGAAACTGAATCCTCAGCTGGCTAATCAGCCAGACCATGCATCTGGAGACGTCAACTCTCCTCCATGGCAACACAGGAAGGGCAACGCACTCATTATCATGACTCTGTATTAGGCTTTCCCTCCTTCCCCATCCTTTTTAATTTTAGTCTTTCTACTGTTCAAGTGGAGCCTGTTTTCTCTGGATTCTTACTCTTTATTACAATTCTCTGTCTGGCTCCATTTCTCTGTCTGCCCGAAAAAGCCTCGGAGGACCTGGCAGTTCTCGAAGCCACTCGGCTGCATCTTATGCCGTCTGCCTCCCGAGTCCCAGCCTGGAGGGGGTGAGGCGAAGGACACGCCGTTACGTCTGAGTTAACAGGCATCGCTGGCGGGACGCATCTCCACAGGACCTTGCTGCCGAGCAGCCGGGACTACTTAAGCAGAAACTAAACAATGAACGACTGGTGGCGACATGGAAGTGATAGCGCTGTGAATACTGGTTAGCCTGCTGTGGGGACTGCTTCATGTCTGCCACTGCAACAAGTTGCTGTCATGAAAGATGTTGCTGCCGATAAGAGTTATGTGGACTGCCTCTGTTGGAAGGACTAACCCAGTGCATCTGAAATTTACGCACTTCATGTAGTTACAAGTTTAGTAGCTTTTCTATTTTATTCACCTAATGAAGAATATTTTTCTTTAGTTTTTGCACAAGATCTTTGCATCAAAATAAATAATTTATTATTAAAATCAACCATTAGATAGATTTTAAATAAACTTTCAGTTAGTAAAGACCTGTACTTTTGAAACTGATTAACATTTGGAGTCAATTCACTTCATGATAGTTCACACAGCTAATTAATTTCAGCCAATACAAAAACTACTACAGCTCAGTCAATTTAACAGATATTGAGATAAAATTGGGCGTGGAAGTAACTGGGAGTCTTTTACAAAACTTACCATGGCTAAAACATTTTTTGTTTAAAACTTCCTTTATGAAATGTTAGACTTTTATTTTTTAACAAACAGTAAATCCTTAAACTCTAAATTTATTATTTATTTTAATTAATTTTAACTCTTGCCTTTCTGCGTTGAAGCTAAAACTAATGTAGGAGAAAATGTCACAGTGGAGACAAATGAAGTTACAATAAAGTTATATTTATCCTTATCCTTAAATAAGCATGATGGTTAGCTCTAAGTTGCAGTAAAAAGTTAGCGGAAACAATAAAAAAAAAAAACCATTCTGAAATACATAGACCTTTTAACCAATTTGTACAAATATTTTCTGCAAAGAGAATCTTTTCCCTTTAGACTGCAAAGTGAAGAAAGAAAACATCAGATTCAGTCAGGACCACTTTGGTCAACAAGATGATCGTTTCCATCTGCAGTAATTTCTACTTGGCGCCGTGCCTCTGTTCTCGTAAAGACTCAGCGAAGACCCCCCCACCCCATCCCCGTAATATCAAACAGAACGAGCATCTACAACAACACACATGGGGTTGATTAAAGCATGAACAGCAGGAAGCTGAGGTTCAGGGGTGGAGCTGTAATAGTGACTAGTGTGAAATGTGCCTTTTGGACATGTGGAGGGGTGAAGCTGGCATTAAAATCAGCTGATTAGGTGCTGTCGGAGCGGTCAGCTGAGTTAACGTTATTGAACGCCTGATCTAATATTTCAGCCAGAACTACTTTGACTAATCTTTCCTAACGTGCTGAAAGCTGCCTCTGAGGTGAAAGGGAGTGTAATCTGAAACTACAAGGTTTGGTTTGTCTGGGTCGAACAGCGTGTCTTCTGAAAACCCAAAATGTTTTGTCTGTGTTCTCCTGGAGCTACAGTATATCTCTGACACTGGGCTGGAAATATTCCTTTGATGAGTACATGTCAGCAATGATTGAACAGTCTGTTAAAATTCAGTACGTAAAGACACACGTCCACAGCTATCAGACTATGACCCATCACCGAAACGTGAAGGTGGATGATTACGTTTTTTTGCCTCTGTGTGTTAAACTATCAGTTTTTCATTGCACAGTTTTTGGTGGATGTGCACAGATGTAAAGTAAAAAACTTTTGGAGAGAAACCCTTCCAAGACCATCCACATTCAGTTTTTTTTTTTTTACATCGTATCCAGTGTCAAAGGGACTTCAAGGCAGTGTCTCATGGGGCTGTAACTGTTGGAGTCTAGTTGGTGACTCAAATTTGACTCATTTTGAGAAAATATGCAAACTTTTAGTTGCTGTCTCACTGAATTCGGAGGGTTTGCAAGCATTCAGTGAAGCTGTGTGGTTGTGTTTTGCTCTGCCAAATTGCAAAAATCACAGTTTACTTTCGTGTGCATGACATTTTAAAACCGCTTACTTGGCTGTGCACATTATTTTGTTGCCCACCTAGGCATACATTACTGACATAGTTTCATTCAAAGCGGTCACCCTAACCTTTATGATTTAATCTACTGAAATGATGATAGTCAGATTTGAAACAGTTTTTAAAATAATTAGTTTTCATCATCAGCATGGGTTTTAGACCTGGACATGTTGCACAATACAGCTTTAGGTGAGAAGACTGCAACCTTTTGCTTCTCAAGTAAGTAAGGAAGTCGAAAACCCCCATGAATGGTTCCTGACGTTCTGAAACTCTCTCACAAATGCTGTTCGATGTCTACAGTAGCCTCCAGCAGTCTGGTGAGATACTACTTTTAGCCTCAGTTGTGGCCTCCTCACCATTACTGGAAGCAAAACAAAGTTGTTGGTAAAAAATGTTTGCTTGAAGCTCACAAGGTTGGGAATGTTTTGCTCCCAGACACAATGCCCATGTGATTTTAAGAAAAAAAAAATCTTATTAGCCGCCTTGTTTGTTTTACTGCCTTGAGAGTTAAATGTGTTATGATGCCTGTCAATCATAGGAGCTTTCTCGAGGAAAGTGGCTCTGTATGCAATCAGACAGGTAAGCAGCTTCACACCTAAAAAAAAGTTGTGTCAATATCAATTCTCTCAGGTGTTAGTGTGTCTGTGTGCTAAGTAACTAGTTGGTGTGTAGGCAGACTGGAGCGGAGCAAAGTAGAAGAGACTTCCAGTTGTTTACTCCAGAGGGAAAAATGGGGACTTAGAAGTGTTGAGGGCGGATAAGCAGCTGTCTTCTTAATTCCTCGCTGAGAAAGTGTGTTTGCTTCTCTAAAAGAGCCTCTCTGGCCAGCCATGAGTTTGTAATGTCAGGGGAGGGAAAAGCAGATTAAAGGTGAAAGAAACTGGGAAGGAGAAATGGATGAAAAGATGGCAAGGGGAGACAAGAGGAGAGGACACTGGACAACAGGTGAAGTGTGGATTTGTCTCTGTGTGTGTGTGTGTGTGTGTGTGTGTGTGTGTGTGTGTGTGTGTGTGTGTGTGTGTGTGTGTGTGTGTGT
>JAVKLF010000001.1:3730343-3744850 GCA_034783495.1 Millerichthys robustus
AATGCCTTCTCCAAGTCCACAAAACACACGTAGACTAGATGGGCAAACTCCCATATCCCCTCAAGGACCCTAGTGAGGGTAAAGAGCTGGTCCAGTGTTCCACGGCCAGGATGGAATCCGCATCACCAACACACAATAATGCATGTGATTTTATATATTTATTTTATTTCTGTTTTTTTAGGAGGGTGGGGGTTGTCATGGCTTTAATGACAATAAATCTACACCAACTTCAAAGAATTAATTTTAATTTCCTATTTCTATAATATTCATCTTAATCTTAATTCAATTTTGATTCTTCAAAATCAAAAGGTGAACCAAAGGGGCATCTAGACTGCAGCTGATTTTTCAAAGACAGGGTACACACTCACATACACGCTCCACCTTAATCACTTTCTGAGTCCACACACTCCTGAAGCCTACAAGGTAATGCCTTTTATGGGGCGGCTAACACAAACAATTCACAGGCCATAAGTCCTTGTCTCAGTGTTTTTGTTTGACCATAAATCACAGACTAAAGCACCCTGGAGACCTCATTCAGTTAAGCAAAAATATATAGGAAAAGGACATGCCAGCCTGTGTGAAAGTTTATCTCTGTGTGAAGTGAGTTTACCTTATATGACTAATTATGAAGCTGAATCTGTGTACAAGTCTTGGCATTACATTTAGGCTTCTGGTAATCTAATTTTTATGCACACATTTTTTTTCTGCTATTCCATAATTCATTGTGATCTTTAAATTCATCTACATATTTGCTGTGTGTCTGTGTTGAACTTTATAAGGCAGTCTCACTGCATCATGCACAGCTCGCCTGTAAAAGGAAACCTTGTCACTTTTGACTGAACACTAGTCGAAGGATAACTAAGTAACTGCTGGTTTATTGGCATCTTGGGACTTATTAAAACTGCAGAGCTGTGTCGTTCTCTGCAGCAGACACCTAACATTATATTTAAGACTCTCTTACACACGTATTTCCTCAAAGATGCTGTGTATTTGTGGCTCTACCCTCTCGCTGTTTCATAGCACTGTTAGAGTTGTTCAGCCCTCACACTCACTTTATTACAATAAGTGTTGAACAGATACTGTATGCTGAGAGCACTCTATGCTTCAGGCCAGATAGCCTCCCTCACCTAAATTAATTTTGACTGGCAGGTGTTTGTGGTGAGTCATCTCCTGAATGTTAAAATGGAGGAAGCAGGTTGGCACATCAACTCCAGCATCAAAGGTCTCTTTGCAAAAGATCAATCAGTCTAACAGGAGGAATGTAGCTGCAGGATAGGAGTACTTTTACTTTGTCTTATGGGAAAAAAAAGGATGTATAATATAACCGTCATGTCTTGTCCAAGGAAACCTGCAATGCCAAATTGCAAGAAATCTCCAACAACATCTTGAAAGCTGTACTCACCTGTAGATCCTCTAAACTTGTTTATTTCCCCTATTGCAGATGAACATGCTGCCTAAGTTCCTTCTTTTTAAAAATAAAATGAGTTTTACTTACCTTTGTTTGGATATTTCTGGCTCAGAACCTGAACCCTGAATAAAACTTGTTCCTAAATACAACATCCATTTTTCTTCTATTTCTTGATGATGGCTTTGAATTCCTTCTTGAATTCCTGATGATATATAGGGCTTGTACTTTATGATAACCTCTGAGCTGAATTAGAACAGTCATTTTAAAGGAAGTGAATATGTATGTCATCACTTGTTTTACATTGTTTTGTTTTAATTTAATTCATTAAATTATTCTGTAGAAATTTGATTTCACTTTCACATTGAATATTTTTTTTATTATTATGTAAAAAAGCAAATTTCTATTGACACAGCCATAAAAGCATAAAACATCCAAATGTGTCAATATTTTTTATAGGTTCTGTGTTCAGAACATATGACTATGTATTCACTAAGTTTACTAGTAAAAAAAAGAAATACAGATTTAAAACAGAATCAGAGGTCATGACTTGTTCATGTGCTTTTATTTCCTGCAGTATTAATCTTTTAGCATTTGTAACACTGCCCTGGGGTTTAGTCATGTGCAACTACTGCTGGACTGTGATGGAGGACTGATGCTAGATGATGTAATATAAAGTACAGAGGTAAAAAAAATATTGAAGGGTTTGCCCTCCTGTATTATGCAGCTCACAAGACGCAATATAAACTCCATTCACCACTTATTCTTGTGTACCTATAAAGGCCAAACCTCAAGTTCTTTGATTGGCAGACAAGTTCCCTACCACTGGACTAGAATGCCCACCCCAAGCGCAGCTTCTTTTAATCAAACTTTATGCAACAAAAGAAAAAAGTCCCAGAATATCCATCTTTGTCTTCAAGTACAGGTCAGTCATCAGAAAAAAACAAATGGTCAAAATGTAAAACAAAACATGTACAACTATGGTTTGATCACATGGTTTTGTTTTTACCACAACTGAAGAATAGCCCATCTCGTTTACACTCCATATAAAATGACGTATAGTCCTCTACGTTCTCAGAGTCATGTGATAAAAGAAAGTCTCAGAGGGCTCCTAAACATTTCTGCTTGTTTGTGTAAAGACTGAGTTTGGCCTCTAACACAAGATGCCTCAGACTTAATGTTTTGAGAAAAAAAAAGTAGAAAAAGAATCTGCGCGGAACAGACAGTCGTACCCTGAGACAAAAGCCGATTATTATTAGCCTTTCTGTCCTGCATTAAATTTGGTCTTCTTCAAATATCAACAGAGAGCTCATCTCTGGTTCTGGTCTTTAGTTGATTTCTGTCAAAATACTAGAATTAGTTACCTCAGCAGCATAATTAGACCCCATAGGACATCTGATTAAAAACTATAACTAGGAACAAAATATTCAAAGGCAGAGTTTTACTGGGCCAACTTGTCCTGCTTATTACCAAAGTCCCTGCAGAGTGGACAGCACTTCTTATGGAGGACTCAGCTGGCTTAGCTTTTGGTACAGACATTGATTGAGATCCATTCATCCTAAGTTTCTTCTGTGGGTGCCGTGTTTGATCTTCATGCTTTGATCATGAAGAAATTCTTCAGTCTTGTTCTTCTGACATTCCACGAAAAAACCAGAGACCCTTTACGTCCTTAGATGTGACTGTGAACCCTAAAATAACTTTCATGCTCATGTATCCTCTTACAATGAGATCATGTGATGACTGAAACCAGTGACTGGCACTTTGTAACAATGTCTACTTTCTCTCTCAGACTGTGCCCTTCTGAGAAGTGTTTCCATCAAAAAAGAGAAGTTATTTTGGGATTTTAGCTGCCTTCCTCTCTGTACTGAGCTTCATTTTGTCTGAATCAGGAAGGCTCATGTTGGCAAATCACTGTCAGATGGATACTATTTAACAACACAGATACAATGTTTGCAATACACATTTCTTATAATATTTTTTTATCTTCAAAAGTGCTGTTGTAGTATGAAGGTAAACCTGTACCTGGCAGTTCTTTTTAAGAGACATTCAATCATTCCATTACTGAAAGGACATTAACTGGGACATAACAACAAAAGAAAATAGCTTTATTTATAGATATAACTATAACATCAATCATTCATATCATATCATCCTATCATTATTTATTCATTTCTATGACTTTTAAATTGAAACCAAATTTTTGAGCATTTCTCTTAAAAGCAAGATTTTTTTTTCAAATTGCGGAAGACATTTAAGAACATATATTTGATAATTTCACTGGTTCACTGTTTTTAGCCTGTCAGAAAGGAGAAACCTAAATAAAAGTGGCAGATCTAGATTAGTATAACATTCCTGCCCCACCTCCTCAATTACCCGTCCGTCCTCACCTCTGCCATCCCTGGCATCAAGGCTGATATTCTGACCATGAATCAGACCTTCAGTGGGTCCCCATCTAAATGACTTCCTCAGGTCAGAGGTCAATGTCCCATCACTCACTGAGCACTGGCTGATTAGTTTGTTGGGTCAAAGTCCGAGGATAGTTATTTGCTTAAAGGAATCTCAGTGTGTTTTGAGATTTCCTCTTTTTCTTTTGTCATTGTAAACTATCATTATGCTACATGTTTGGTCAATTCTGTCTAAATTATACATTACATTATGCATGATTTTAATCTGACATAACACATTCTTTTTATTTTTTTATTTGCTGCTGTAAATATTTTTATTTTGTCAAATCAAAAAGTTTACTTACTTAAATCAATTCTCATAATTCTTATTCCCAAGTTTTATTTATAAAGTTTGACTCTGCATTCACTTTCATTATGGCCACCCCCAAACCCCACAATTCCATCCGTGAGACACTTTTCATCCAAGCTGCAGAAATCTGAAGGACTCTCGATGACACATTTGTGTCAGGAAGCAGCTTTGGTCATTGAATTCTGCTCAGAAACACAAAAGAAGCACAGAAGGCAATATTTGCATCAACACCAACATTAGAGGCTACAACAATGTGGCGTCTCGTCCTGCAGCAAGGGTCAACAAAGCAATGCCACAGAAAGTCAAAATTCCAAATTTATATGGCCTCATAGACTCAGATGGGTGCGAGGAAAGAAAGAAGGATTGTGTTTTGTTTTTTATCAGCTTCACAAACACAGTGGCACTAACAAAGTATCCTTTCTGTGCCGTTTCCTTCCACTCTGATTGGACTAATTGGGACTTGTTGACAGCGAATCCCATCCGTGCAGGAACAGGCCAATCACATCTCGGCATCTGTCATCCTGGGCACACAGAGCTTCCACCCCCCCACTTCATAAAGGTCTTTGTCTCTGTGACCTAACTGACCTGCAGCATTTTTTAATATGGAATGCCTGATTAAGCCGCCCAAAACAGGATGTGAAGTCTTTTGCCAAAGAAAATTTGGACAAAGAATTATGGCAGTCCATGATTTACACTTCATTCATTTACTTCATTGTACTATTCTTATCTTTAAGTTTTTCCAACATGATCATTTTTGTTTGTTTGTTTGTTTATATATCGGAGTTTAAAAAAAACAGTATCTGTATATCCATTGGAGTTTCTTATAATAAACCTTAACAACCACAAAAGTTGTATTTGCTACATTTTTATAACTGGCTGTCATCAACTTATTAAAATGTAGTTTTGTCATTTCTGAATTGATTGAATTTAAACATCATGCTGACCTGGTGGAATATTCATCCTCATTCTGGCTTGAATCACTTTTGTTTTGGTCTTAAAGCCACACTAACAGCTTCATTCAAAATTGTAAATTATTGCAATTTTTGTTTCAGCACCAGGTAATCAGTTCATGTTTTGATGCTAACAAGACCAGGCTTTTGACAATATTTTCTCATCTGACAAATGCATAAAATCATTGTAAGACAAAAATGAAATGCAGACAATTCTTCTACAAGTTGTTTTGTTTTAAGTTTACAGAGAACGTATAGCGTAGACTCTCAAATTAGGTAAAAGCTGAGTTAGTTTATGGGATCATTTTTGTCTTATTATTCTATAAAATAATGTGAGTTTGATTTTTTACATTTTTGGCAGGGAACTAACATATTTAAAATAATTCATTTTTGTTTAAATGTAAATGAAGGATTTGGTGGTCATGCTTTTAGCGCAGAATAGATGAGAAACAGCACGAGATCAATCTGCCTTCATCCAAATATAATTAAAACTTATCAATATGTCAACATTTTAGCAATCGGTGTTATAGTTTCACTACACAAATCTATAAAAAATGACAGTGATTTTTTGTGAAACAATTATTTTCTTGTCTTGTTATTTTTAACATAAAAAAACAGTTTAGTAGGTCTACTGCTACTTTTGCAGACTAGAGTTATTTTGTTAAATAAATAAAAATATTTGGTTCTCTGCCCAGATCTTTTTAGTAAACTACAAAGAATTCAGTTATTTCTAGTAATTGGTATTTTAATAAAGGACATGTTCATCCGAATCCATTTAAACCAATAAATAAGAATGGATAAATAACTTCCATTGATTTTTTTATTCATCAAACATTTGAAAGAAACATTTAATGTACACATTAACAAAAGGACAAACTTGTCCTGTAATGGAGATTCTGTCCCCTGTTAAATGAGCAGAAGTTTGGTGAACAGGACTGAGGGGGAAACAGATATATCCTCACTGCTTTAGTGTTTTGTTTCCTCTGCTTTGAAGATGTGCATCGTGACAAGGCACAACAGCACCTTTGCTCCAGCAGTTAGCCTGAGACAAATGAGCGGTGGAAGAATGGGACTGAAGAAGCTGAGGAAACCACCGTGATCAGTTCAGAATCTCTCCGAGTGACTTGTCTGTCAGCATCATAATGAGCCTCTCATATCTTGGCCAGCACCTGTCTTTGGCAGGCCCAGGACTTTGGTGAGCCTTCTCACCTCGTACCTACATCGAGCTCCCCATCATCCCTCATCATCAGCAGTGGTAGAGGGGCCCTGTGATCCCCATTCATGCTAAATGATCAACAGAGCGACTGCTGTCAGAAAAGGCAGTTGTGATGAGAGAGAAAAGGAGGAGTGTGTACCCATGTCCCCTTTGTGCTTTTAACCACCACCTCTCTTGTCTTCCATGGCCATGTCCACACAATGGAGTCTTAACAGGAGCTGTCAGCAGACAACACTAGTGTGACCGACATGGGCATCGAGGTTAGCCTGGGTCAAATTAGGGCTGTATTTGTGTGGCACTGAAAGCCTGCTAGCTACAGTTAAAACAGGTTTTGTGGTGTTTTCTAAAGAGGACTGTGGCACTTTTCAGTCTTGTGTTTACCGACACCAAACACCAAAGAGGCAAAGCACGTCACAATACTGAAAAAACAAGGAAGCTTCAAGATGTGGGCAGGGGGGTGTGCACAACGTGCAGCAGAGGACTCCACTTTGCACCTGAGATTTGATCAATATGGTCAAGTGATGACATGTCAATTTGCTCTGGCAGAAAAGAGCAGGGGAAGCTGTAAATGAACGTACTGAGAGACGGCTGCAGGTGAAGTGTCCAAACAGCAGATACAGTGTATCAACGTGCTGCTTTTAAGTGTTTGGTTATTGCTGTACTGCTCCTCGCACAATGTTTTCTTCCATTCTGAGCTCTATTTGATCAGTGCCGGTGAAACCGATACTTGTTGCCATCCTGATTGTGCATTTGCTTTTGTGACATTGCTGTGTTTATGAGTTATTACCATGTACACAATGCCACGAGCCAGCTGCTAACATCATTTGTTTGATACATGTAATCAATTCACAAAGGTTTAAACCAAGGAGACAAAAGAGGTGGGCTGCTTTGAGGAGATAAGAATGAATCAGCACATGATTTTATTTGTCACAAACCAATATTTAGGCAGGTGTTTTGGCTGAAAGGGATCAGGAATGCATATATGCACAGACCTGAAAGAAAAGACTGTACCTCTGTTGTACTATGTTGAGCGGTAACGTCTTGGATTTTGATTACAATACTTCAAACAGCAACGATTTTGGTAACTATTCAAACTAATTTAAGATGATTATAGATTATCTTTATTTTTTATTTTATTTTTTTATTACCCAACCAGGATTCTAGAGAATACAGCTAAAAATAAATGCATAAACAATGTTTTTATCTTTTTAACCATTAGATGGCAGTAATAGACAGCTAAGCTTCCACATCTGCTCTGACCATTTCTGTTGTGTTCAACCTTCCTGAAAAATACAGAGAATGAGTTTTTGATTGTCCATTTGTATGTTTCAAACAAAGAATGAGTCAGCACATTTCAGTTTAGGTCTAAATTCAGTACAGGTCATAGAATGTCAGACCGGTCACCTTCTGGCAGTTGATTAGGACATAAAGGAAAAAGTGTTTTCGGACAAGTTTTTATTTAAATTAAAACTCCGTGCCAGTGGAAATTAGACAGAAACACGTAAACATGAAGCATCTGCTTGTAAATAAAATGCAAACCACAAACCGTTCAAACAATTTATAGCCCATTTTGAAAGATCTAAACAGGTTATATTGTCTACCTGTGAAATGTGCTGATCAAACACAGGGAACGTGAACAGCTCTCCCGCTTTGTTTAAGGGTTTACTGTAAGCATAGGATCATGTCTCAGATTCCAGAGGGACAAGCCACCAATAAACAAACAGGCAAGTCAACAGAATCAGGTTTGACAGGATGAAAAACTGTGGAAGCTGACTGCTGAGGCTTTATTGTGGTCTGGCTTTTATCTGAAAGACAACACAGGACGACTTCAGAGGGTCTTTGGTTTGGAGCGCTCACAGTGGATCAAACCAGCCTTATCTTCACCCGTCGCCCACCACTGTTTGTCTTACCTTGGCTTCCTGAAGTTCCTGCTACAGTCAGAATAATCCATTTTATCACTGCTATCAGGGATTTAGCCACATGCTTTTATTTATTCAAGATCAAATGGATTCGAATGTGAGCCTGAGTTTACAGTTTGACTCACTGCATATCTATTTCCAACATACACTTTCAAAACAAATTTATTTTCTAACATTGGTGTTTAGAGCTTCTCTTGACCAAATCTAAGGGTAAATCTCCATATACTTCTAGTATAGTATTTGAGCAAAGTTGGAACAAAGGAAGTTGCAGTGATCTATAAAGTTGCTTCTACTCTTAAGTATAATATCAGAAAGAAAGACAAGTGTTTAAAATGTTGTATCATTCAATGTAATGACTTTATGGATTATGTAAAAGGTTTTGTTCAAAAAATGTTAAACTAACACCAACATGTTGCTTGACTCAGAAGTTCTTCCTGCTTTTTTAACAAAGCTTGTAATTATTTATCAGATCGTTGTTTTGGTTGTATTTCCCCTTTAATTCGGTTCAGCTATCACCAGTGCTGTGCTGCAAGCAGCTGTTCTGAGAGACAGAGTGCAGACAGACCAGCTGTAGTCGGCTGCTGGAGGCTTCGACAGTAACTCCAAACACATAACGACAAAGAGTACAATTAAATAGAAAGAAAACTGAATTAATCACACGGCCAAAAACATCTCTACAGGCACCAACACTGGAGATTAATAAAAGTAGCATTTTAAAAATGTATTATAAAATTTGCTATCTCTGGGCTTTTTGTTGCTGTTGCCAAATATCATTATTATAATCAGTACAATTATTCCAGCTAAATTATTAAAGAAAAACATTTGTTTTGCATGACAAACTTCCAAAAATTAATGCTGCTTAACTTTAATGATTCGACTTGATCACAGAATTTAAAAATAAAAATGATGACATGGATTTTTTTCTTGTGAGAGTGTGTTATCATAGCTTATAAAATTAATTGTACAGGCATAAAACATCATGTCAGACTGAATCTTATTCCACAATAAATGTACGCTGTTGCCTCTACCTCCAGGGCAGTCTGCTGCCTCAACCTGCTTTGCTAAACACAACGTTCCAAATGTTACATTCAGCAGTTGCTGTTTGGGGATGTGGTTAATTCCCCAAAAAGCAAAGTTTATTATATCACCTTCAGAGCCTGTACTTTAATGAATCAAGGTTGTAGCAGGAGTCTATAAGCCCTGTCATATATATATATATATATATATATATATATATATATATATATATTTCCTGTATAACAGGATTAAACAAAATGATGGTTTAGATGATAATCAGAAAACAATAATAAGACAGTTAGCCTAACTTACCATTAAGTTTCATATTATGGAGTACAACTAGCTTTGATTGACATTTTAGGAAGTTCTTTTTAGATGTTCTTTACAATTTTTCTTACTTTGTTTTCAACTGTTTGCTTTTTTAGGAGACTCTAAGCTAGTATCTCTACAGTCTGTGGCAGTTAGAGACAAGTTGACGTCAAGACAAAAAAGGCTAATTTTCTGCAGCAGTCTCACTGTGTGTTTGTGACCAAATGACCTGCAAGTTGTTTTTCATAAAGCTTGACTTATTTTTTGTATGTGCTATTTTGGTACACTTTGTCATGTAATCTGCTTTAGCAAAAGTTGTCCAACTAAAAATGGGATTGTTTTTCCCTTTGTTGCGTCTTGTGTCATTTGTAAGGTACAGAAACGTATGTTCTAAGTTGATGCAGCATTACAAGTAATCACAGAGCTAAATCAATGTGTGTATGTAAAGTAGGCTCGACAACAATGCTACTCATCTGATATGGCAACAATTATTACACTAATTATTATGCACAGGGTGTTTCGGACTTCTTCTATTTGTTTACTGTGATTAAGTAAAAGCAAGCAACAGAAGAATAATGGCTCGTCTTCTTTACGATAATATAGTGTTATTTTTTTTGTGTGAAAAAGTTTTAGCTGTTCCTGATCGACATGCTAACTGTTCAGTCTTTATATCAGAGACAGAGAAGTCGTGCACATTATTTTCTTAACAGAGAAGCACTTCCTTGTTTTCATTGTCAAACTTGAGAAGTACCACACCCTTATACGCCTGACCTGAGCCTACATCCGCCTTGTCCAATTTTTTTGGTTTACAGTATTTACTGTCATCCTTTGCAGAAATGCTCACGCTTTTGGACTCAAATGTTTTCGGCTTTATTAGCAGATGCAAAATGTAAAAGCACGCTAAAAGAGCAATGAATTGTATTTTAGAGAGTGACAAACTTTTCCGTCCCCTTTCACTAAAATAAGAATTATCAGAAGGAATACCACCGGGACGTTTCAAACCAGACAGCCAAAATGACAGACAGAGGAGCAGATGGGGCAGAGAGAAAGAACCAAGTGATGATTGTCAGTGACTGACATCCACCCAGCTGCTGTGTGAGCCTCAGTCACTCATCTCAGTCAAGCAGAAAAAGCACCATTATTGTGTCTGTAGACCGAGCTGCCAAATTTTGCACGAGGCTGAGGTCAGAAAGCCTTCAGCCAGGTTTGAGGGCAGCCTTAACGCTGATGTCAAAACAGCTTCCAGCAAAACGTGGCACTCTACAAGGTAGCAGCCTATTCATGGAGTCATTTAAAGTGACAGCACTCTGAGCCAGTCTCACTCTGACAGCTTTGCACAGTGTGCAGAGAGGGCTGGTGCTCGGCTAATGTTAGGGAACATGCTGCAGGTCTTTGTTAACATTGGCAGCTGAAGCCTTGTTTTTAAACATCATCAAATGTCATTTTCCTTAAAGAAAACAACTCAGCACACGGTACTGCCAGCTCCTATTGAGTTAGCCCCGTACAGACAGTGCTGACGAAATATTAGTTTTCATTCAGGTTAAACTGTTTACTTCAATGCCCTGAATTAAATTATCCATGTTGACGTGGAAAAACCTGCTGCCCACCATATCTTCTAATACTACAGGTACCTGCACTACATAGTATAGCATTATACTAAAAAATATCACATTTAGTTACAAAACTCAAATGGATACTGTTTCATAGGCTGTGATGCTAAAAACCTATTCAGATAGTCGTCCTTGTAAAGCAAAACTTGTTTTGTAAAAAGGGATTCATTAAAAGTAAATAATAAAGGAAAGCGACTGACAATGTGAAATTAAATATTAAGTTAACTGTGTGAGGACTGAGTTGTCTGTGACTTCCCTCCAGCTCAGAAATATTCAGAAAAGTCTCGTTCGGTTTGTCTTTGACTCTTGACCTGCTTGGCTGCTTGTAATGTTGCTAAACAAGGTGTTGACACGTCTCCTACTAGAGGCTCGAGTTCTGCTGAATGATTGAAAGAGAAAACAAAGGTACCTGACAAAGAAGTTTCAGCGTGACATTACGGCCATGTTTAGCAGAAATAAAAAAAAAAGGATCTAATGACACACTGCTGAGATAGAGACAAATCAGCCTCATAAGCTAAATAAACAGAGGATTAATCTGTGTTCTTATGTGAGCTGAAAAAGTCATTCATGGATGAAATCGAGGCCTTTGACAGGTAGTTGCTCAAGATGAAGTTCTGACAGAGAGAAGACTTGAAAAACGGGCTGAAATTTGAGGCTGCTCTTAGAGAGACAGAAACAAATGATGAGACTGAGGGAGTTACCCAAGTCACTGTTTCTTTCCTGTAGTTACAAATGATGAGTGGCTAAAACCTCCAGCTATGAATCTAGTTTTCTTGACCCTGAAGCAAACAAACATGGGTCAAGTGCATTCAAGCTACAGAACACAATTTCTAGCAGGAAATGTTGGCCAGATAACATCTCTGTGATATTGCTGCATTGTACAAGCTGCAGCAGGTGTCAGGGGACCTCTACAAGACCGCCCAGGTCAGCAGCAGGCTTGTCTTATCACACCAGGCTTGATGCTGTCAGCACAGTAAGTGTTAAGTCTGCCTCCTAATGCTGACATTGTCCAGACGCCCACAAACCGAGAAGGAGGAAACTGTAGGCCAGTCTCCAAGCCTTGTTTGTGGTATAAAACAGCTCACTGTTGTTTGAGTGGGCAGGCAGAGGAACCTAAACAAATCCAGAATACAAGCCTTTGCATAATTTTTAATATTACAATGATGTGCAAAAGTTATAAAGCTGTGCTAATTTCAATTCAGATTATTTATGTTGCACCAGTCCACTCCAAGTCTAACACATTAAAATAAAATACAATACATTATTAAATGCTAATTAGTATTAGACTAGAATATCTAAAAAAGCCAACAGATGGCCTTAAGCTTTCCCTTCAGTGCAAACCCCCATCCAGAGCAGCACTTTGGCAACAGTGGAAAGGAAAAAGTCCAACCCCCAGCAGAACCAGGCTCGGAATGGGTGGCTTCTTCTTCACTCGACTAGAGTTAGAGAAAACAGGAAAGCACATGTTGAGCACATACAAAAAAGTGTTAGTGGTCCAGGTGTGGTTTCACTGGAAGAAAAACACTGGTTAATATCACCAATAATTACAAATGCAAACATGGAGAGTAGAAACAGTAAAAACAGCAGCAGAGTAAGGAAATGGTAAACTAATTGTATTTATATCTATATATTTATATTACACCCTTCTATCCAACCAAGAACCTCAAAGTGATTTACAACATAATCTGTACCTCCATTTACACACTCACACAAACACTCATACAGCACTATACTGTCTGTATAAAGCTAATCTGGATAAATTTATCTGTAGAGACTAATCAGTGCTGTAGATCAGACTCATACACAGATAAGACACACATCAGAGGCAGTGGGGGTTCAGTGTCTTGCCCAAGGACACTTTGACATGTGACTAAATAGTGGTGGAATAGAACCCCTGACTCTGTCATTGGAAGACAACTGTTGTAGAATGTGGTCAGAATCTAATCCTATAACAACACAACTATAAAATAGCCCAGGAAACTTTAGTTATTATGACTAATTATTTTTATTTGCATCAATTTCTATGACATTTGAACAACTGTTCAAACAGGTGCGCAAATATTGTTTAATACCCACAAAGACATATGTAAATGTGACTACAGTGACAAGGTACCAGTCCGGTTCACCACGTAAATAAATATACAAGTAAGACTAAACAGATAAAAGACTGACACAAATGGCCGCAGTGTTGAGCAAAGAATAGCAAACATTTGCAACCGTGTCAGTGTTGTTCGACAAGTCTATTATTTTAATCCTGGCGGAAGGCAAAAGTATGTAACAAGCTGCATTCCTCTGCTGAGGAGGAGTGCAAATAACCTAGCTGGGACGTTGAGCACTTCCCATCTGGTCTGCACGTTCACTGTAATCAGCAGAGGAGTGTGCATCGTGTTCCGAAGCCTCAATCTCTTATTTGGGCGTGGATCTGGGGAAGTGATTTTTCAGGTGTACACCCAAGAGGCTTGCTGCCTGCTCCAAGACTTGTGGTTTAACACAGACGGCCTGAGGCTACAGCAGCAGCAGCCATGAACATGCATCTTCATTGTCGGGGAGCACTGTACAGGATCAGTGACAGCTCATGCTGAGGATATTTGATATGATGGAGTACATGACAGCTGACAGAAACCAGCGTGCAGCAGGCTTGTTTCAGTGTTGGGTTTCATATTTCTACATTCCAGTCTGTGGCACGTGCACTGACTGATTTTCATCCAAGTAACTGTGTCAAAAGTGTGTCAATTGTTTCCTACTTTGAAAGAGAAAGAGACACAGACAAACAGAATGGCTGGTCAATGTGTATTTGCCACTGGAAGAGAGACACGTTATTGATAGGAAGACATTTTTTACATCATTCTCTACAAATTTGTTATTTAAAAGACCAAAGCTAAAGCTGACTGTTTCAGCTGCCACTGCAGAAACAGGACAAAGCTATTGGAAGAAAACTTACGTGCAAACAAATCAGAAAATACAGGAGCAATTTATTTAGAGGCCTTAGTTGTTTTTTTTTAAATCAAATCTAAACATTTCTCTGTCTGAAAACTATACAAAACTAAGTGAATATGTGACCAATCTGAAGATAGTATTCATGGTTTAAAGAATGAACTTGAGATTTTAAATGAATATTGTGCAAATATTCAATTTACTATCAGTTTGTAATAAAATACTAAAAATAGCTACATTGTTAATGATGTTAATGATTAAAAAATATGATTTCCCTCAGTTTTATAACAGTTTTCTATTGTTGCCTTGTGAGGTTTGGCTTTGTGTGTGTGTGTGTGTGTGTGTGTGTGTGTGTGTGTGTGTGTGTGTGTGTGTGTGTGTGTGTGTGTGTGT
>JAVKLF010000001.1:3764895-3778476 GCA_034783495.1 Millerichthys robustus
GCCATTCTAACAGGTTTGTCCACAGGCCCATGCAGTACGTTCTTCCAAGACTCTGTTTATGCCAACAGCCTGTTCCAGTAACTCTCACCCAACCAGGCTAGAAGTGGTACCGCACAGTTCATCCAGTCACAGCTTGAACCCATACTGTGTTATTGTTACAAGTAGCATATATGCTTATGTAGATCTGTAATCTGTAACAATATATACAAAAACTATTTGCTAAATACCATGCATGTACTGCATATTCCTAAAACTTTGTTTCTCTGCAGAGCAGGGCTGCACCTAAAACACACGGTTTGTCTACTAAACACAAGCGGGCTCAGGTTTCAGGCTTTTGTGGTCTCCTAAATACATATCGAAGAACACATCAGGCTGTGTGTCACTGCTGTTTACAAGAAAATGATTTATGGGGCTTTTGGAGGAGAAGAGGGAACATTGATGTGTAGTGAACAACTTTCTGTGAAGTACAAAGTTGAGGTTACGCTACTGTGACCTTCAAATAATCCCCAGAAAATTAATTAATGAAAATTGTTTCCGCAATAAAAACGGATCAGGCAACATATGCCATAAATAGTTACTACCAAATGACCAGAAGATTATCGTTTTTTGTGTTGTAGGTTTTTTTTTGTTTGTTTTGTTTTTTCGTCCCTTTCGCCTTGGATGTTGGGCTTGTGCAGAAAGCTTGTGCAAATGCCAGACGTAACTGCGTGGGAGTAAGATAAACATAGTTTGCATGTTGTCAAATAAAGCAGCCATACGTTCCTCTATGCCGTCTACAGGACAGGCTTTTTGTGTTGGACCTTGCAAAATGCAACTAGTCAAACTGGTGTTGTAGGGTTTCAATTTGTTTAGACTAGCTGTGTGCAGTAGTAGTGTGTGTGTGTGTTGTAGTAATTACATTGCATCTGTGCACGTACATCACACTGCTCCACTGGCAAAGTGCAGCAAAAGCACACACCTTCACAAGGTCCTGGCTGTGTGTTCCCAAAACACTGACATCTTAAGAAAATATGCTATGATGGTGGTATGGTGGTGGACTGTGAGTGGAGACAGCCTGAAAAAAAAGAACTGTTCCGTAGCTTAAACGTTTTAAAGGCTGCATCTCTTTTACATGCAGAAGTGAAAAATTGAGCCCTGAGAATTTTGACATCATAAGGAAAAACATCCACGGAGAACAAATTGCAAACCTTTTGCAGTGCAGCTACAGATGCTGGGTTCCTGTCAAACTGTGTTTTGAGCGGTTTTCTAGAAAGATAAACCAATCTACTGGAGCCAAAACATCCGTTTGTGTGTTTCGTGTGTATTTAAAGATCAAATGTAATGTGAACTTTCTTTTCTTTTTTGTGCAAACTGTAATCAATAATAGGAGAAGCCCTTTGATGTTTCACAAAAGGGAACGATCAAAGGGGTATTTGATGATGATCTGTTGATCATTTGAAACAAAAAAGTAACAGATAAATAAATAAACACAGAAGTACATCTAGAAAATATTTGGAAAACAAAAAACGTGAACGAAGAAAAAGCTGCGATATTTTACTAAAGTCCATTTTGTTACTTTCTCTGGTGCATTTGAACATTTTTGTTTGTTTGAAGATTTCGTGTGTTTTCATTTATCGTAAAACACAAACACCTAGGTACTGTTTCTTGTGCCCTATCTGATAGTGTTCTATATGTTTCAGATCAAACAAAGTCCGTGTTTCTGTAACATTCATGTCATCGGGCCATCAGGGCAAACTTGTTGCTCAATCCATTTAACTCACAACTAAAACCAAGTTTGATGTCCAATATGAGTTCAATTGGGGTCAAACTGTGAGCAGAGCAATAAGAGCCACATGTGCATCAGCAAAATTACAAACCACATGAAACAAAAGCTGTGGGGGGTGGTGAGAGGAGGAACAGGGCACAAGTTCAGGTCCAGATAGGAGTGCATTCAAACATTCAGAGGAAGGTGGCCCGGCTTAAACCCCAAACGACCACCCCAAAGTTGTTCTGTGGTCTCAACAAAAAACAGTGGCACATTGAGGCTCCATGGCATCACAAAATAATATGATGTGGAGACTAATTCTGTGCACAGTATGCACAGAATTTTAACAAAAAAGAAAAGGAAGTGACAGGAAAAATGAATCCATGTTGCCTTGTGTATTTTGGCAGAGCAGGAATCCTTTCTCGCTTTTGTTCCTTTTAGAGAGATTTTTTATTTTTTTTTTTTTTACAAAGAATGAGGTTTAAGGTTAGGAGTTTGGTGTTTATTGGTTTCTGCCAAGGCAGTTGGAGAAGCAAACAGGAACAGAGTGAAACCTGATCGACTGGCACCGTGCCTGGACCAGCAGTGGCGCAGTGCAGCGTCAAGGGATAAACACTGACAAACGTGCACAAGCACAAACCCCCAAGTCTCCAAATGATCACAAGATGAGATTATTACAACTTTAAAAGCACCTCTAAATTAGAGACCATTTTTCTGTAATAGAACAAAAAAACATGAGAAGCAAAGTGGATGAGTGTGAACGTTTAATTGAGGATGAGTCTTAAATATATCCTTGAATGAGGGGAAGTTTTACTGATTTAAGACTATTGATCCCATCTTCTGTTCTTCAACAACCACCCACAAACACACACACACACACACACACACACACACACACACACACACACACACACACACACACACACACACACACNNNNGTGCGTTTCTTTTTAACTTGATATTCTTGTGAATCACCCCCAGTGCTGCAGTGCTCCTCCACTAATGAACACAGGGCCCACAGACGAAGCAGCCCATGGGCCGCTACGCTCCCTGATCACACTGGAAAACATGATCCAGCTGCCCAGCACCCTGTCATTACAAAAAAAAAAAAACAACAACACTGGAACATCCCCTAACCACATCTTAAACTCACCCATCAGGCCTCCTGCTGTGAACCTTAGTCCTGACTTAACCCCATAACCTGCCTTCATTTTCCACCTTGCCCCAGCTGCAGCAAAATTTACCTCACATTATCAAACTCTTTCTCTGACTATGTTTTTCTTGCCACGCCCACCTAGATTTGCACTGAATGGCCTTTAGAGATGAGGAAATCGGGTTTATTGTCTCACCATTTGTGATGAAATAATTGCCTAAAACCTGTTTTGCGTTTACATTTCGTCATGTATTCACTTTGTTTATATGAATGCAATTGACTGTGTGAATGCTAGGAATGTGATATATATCAAAAGATGGTCTTGAATCTGTAATTTTACCAAACATTAAAATAAATACAAATGTGGTGTGGGAAGAGTGCATGAGTTCACGGTTCTGGCAAAAAAAATGTCTTGCCTGATAAAATCTCCAAAGCAGTGTGTGTTTTGGCAGAGGTACGGCAGGAGAAGTGGGACAAGGATGGTGGAAACAGAAAATGTGTTCTGTTTGGAAGCAGACAAAGGCGCACACACTTACATACAGCTGATACCAGCATCAGGGAGAGTGAAGCCATATCTAATATGGTGAGTGAAACGTAAACATTGCCGTGGCATCGGGGCTTCCTGCTTTACTGAGAAACCGTCTGGTTGGAAACAAGACAAGACCAGGAGGCATTTCCAGGAGCTCAGAGCGCTGGGAGTAAGAGGCTGTCCGGTTATAAAAGACACAGACACAGTTACACACACACTAAACAGGAACAAGAGTCAACTAGATATAATTGCCCCATTGTTGCTCTGCCACTAGCAGTTATAAAACTGATGGGGAAAATGGTTTATGGTGAAAAGTGAAGCAAAACTCCTGAAACTGACATTCTTTTTTACGTCTCAAAATGTAGCTCAAGGTAAATCTATAAAATTTTGCAAACTGGAAGATTAAAGTAAAGTTGTATAGGTAATTTGCTTCTCCCTATCTTATTAATCAATGGGTGTACCTGTTGAAAGGGATTCTTTATTGGACTCACAGTGAGATGTGTTCTGTGATATTCTCCCAGTTGTGTCTTTTGATATAGGAATAAATACTTCTGTGCTCTTCCCTATTTTGACAATAAGCATGTGTGCAGAGGAGAGGGGGGTGGCTGAGTGGTATTTAACAGACTTCAATACTAGTTGTGTCGTAGGCACAATAAAGAAACCCTCAAACACTGCAGGAAGCAGTTTGACTTCTTGTCCACACACACACACACACACACGTCCGTAACTCTCACAAATCAAGGTAACAACGCTCACTTTTTTACTGCTGAGTACAAAGCCATGTGCGCTTTTGTTGTGGCCACGGAGACCCAAGCTGATTTCAGAACATGTGAAAAATATTTGCAACCATAAAGAAAGGCCAATTGGTATTAATGATGTGACATGCAGCAGGGGCCACCAGAAATGTGTTAGAATCTGAGTAAGCATAAGTTTGGAGTGTGTTGGTCTGGGTCAGTCACACACTTGTTTCCCACTAGGATGGATCTGACGGGGGCCACAGGGCAAGGAGCAGACAGATTCATCAGAGTCGTCATCCACGGTGTCCGATATCCCAGAGAGCAGTGCTGCAGCTGCCAGGGCAGCAGCAGCAGCCGTGATGGGCTCCAGGTGGGCAAGCAGGCCGCGTTAGATTTTTGGAGTTACATTAATGAACATAAACTATGATTTTTTTAAGAAAAATATTTATATAATGATAAATGTAAGATATATTTTTAATGATTCCAAATGACTAGTCATTTATGCATGAGTCTAGTTGTTAATGTGCATCATAATCCAGAGGAAACTGAGTTGTGTTACTCACACAGCAATTCATTTTCAACAACTTTCCACCAGCCCTTAAACACAGCATGTATTTGTAACTTTGTATGAGAGGGTGAAGGAATGCCTAAAACCAAACGTGCCCATGCAAGCTGGTTTGTGCCCAAATGTAACCCAACCTGTGCATGCGACACCATATGTCACACATATGTAACAATTTGTAGGACAGAACCGTTTCCACGTGTAAAAACTGTCACAGATGTGAAGCTGATGCTGACAATTTGCTTGTTAATGTCATTATCGTTTAATTTTTGATATTTAATGCACATTTGCAATTACTCAAATGTAAGCATGCATTGTTGTCCACATTTATAAATTATGTAATACACAACACACATTTGTGATCATTTCAATGCTAATTTCACTCCATAGATGCTCAGTTAAACATTGTTTTAGATTGATCAATTTAGAATAGGCAATACAGTGATGTAGAAATATATGTGAATTAATGTATATTATTATATACAGTTCAACCACTTTTGAGCTTTAATAATTTGCCATAATTGCAGGGTAAAACAATATTCATCATCAATCAATATTATAGTTTTGTTGCAGTTGATTAAACATTACATAACTATTTCCTAACCTATTCTTTAATTGAGCATCTCCTTTATTGCCATGAGATTCTGTACCTGACCCATAAAGGTTATTAACAGTAAAATGAGAAGGAGAGGAGAAATAATGACTCAACATAGTGAAGCAGAAACCCCAGCTGGTTTGTAAAGCCACCAGAGAAGTCTAACCCGACCCTCCATAAACTCATGACATAAAATATTTTGGTCATTTATTCATCCATCCACTAATTTTCTTTAACCACTTATCGTTTCTCGGTCACATGAAGCTGGTGCTGATTACCAGCAGTCTCTCTGTGAAAGACAGGGGACACCAGGGGACACCAGGTCACACGTTCATCACAGGGACACATAGAGACAGACAAAACTAACAAACATTCACTCACTCTCTTACTCACACCTAGTAATATACATACCAACTAACCTAACATGCATGTTTTGGGGTTATGGGAGGAAACCAGAGTACCTGGAAAAAACCCACATATGCACAGAGAGAACATGCAAACTACCCAGAAAGGTCCCCAGCCAGGATTCGGATCGGCAACCTTCATACTGGGAGGCAACAGCTCCACCCATTGAGCCACTGGCCACCTAAAAAAGGATTTAATTTTTAAAACGTTATCTTTTAAAAATGTGTTGGAAACATGTTCAGAGCTAATCTTAATCTAACAGTATCTAAACCAAAATGAGCAATTCTTGTAGATATTCTGTTTTTGTACCAGCTGAAGTAAAATTTCTGACAGTATTCTTAATGTATTGTTAGTTTGTGCCTAGCCCAGGATTCCCTCTCAGATACTTAACACAGATTTGAAAGATAACCCTCAGCAGTGGTGGCTCATGGCAGTATTTTGTCTCCTTAAGAACCAGATGCCTCGTTAAATTCAGAAATTTGTGACAAGTTTGATTTAGAGCTGTTTGTAATGAAATAGCAGAAGCTCTTCTCAGCAATCAATCAATTCAAACCTGAAAGCAGTTATTTTTCCTAACTGATGTGTGTTGTACTGGTATGAAGGCCAACATATAAATAAACCTGTTTTCCACCTTGAAAACAACTTACACTTACTCATGGGACAAAACATTAAACAGACATTTTTTACATATAATAATAATAAAATACATATTGAGAGTAAAATTTCACAGAAAACAATATGATATCTAAGAAAATGACAACTTTTTAATGCAAGCTGGCTTTGTAAGTAAAAGGAAACCTTGACCCGATGAAGTTTTAGCATAAAGCAAGTGAAATAAAAACTAGTAACTAGTATTTATATATATTTATTTTTACTTTTATGACTCAGAGAGAATTTTCTCTCTTGTGTTCATATGTTACACAAAAATACTAAAAAATGTTTTGTTTTATAAAGCCATTTTGCTTTAAATTTGTTTTATTTTGATTGTTGTTCTGTGAAGTGTTCGTTGTCTGCTGATGTCAAACATGCTGCATATTCCTTCACTCAGTCTGATAATAAATCCTAAACTGTGGAATTTCTATTATCAGTAGTTGTAATAAATGAAGAAATAACTACTTATTTACATGTATTACTTTTGCTTCAACGCATTTGCATCACTTAACAACATTAATTAAATGGAATTAACAATTCTTTCACCTTGACTTAAAAGTGTGTTTGTGCACAACAAAATGTACGTGTATACATGCATTCAGCGTAACAACCACAGGAAAAAAGATTTATGCCAGTTCTCGGAACCAAGTATGCCAACTACATGTAGTCATATAAACGTTATACAGACATGAATCAACATATGACTGGAGGCAGGTAAGTCCGTAATTTTTATTTATTTATTTGTGCTTTACAAGCTCGTAAATCCAACAAACTTTTTAAAAAATGAACTGTTAGTATCAAACTTGTCATCGTCTTCCATCATAGTTGACTCAGAAAACATTTATAAGCAGAAATAAAAACAATTTAAAGTATAAAACAAAACTTATATTTGATTAAATACAGTTTACAGCAACATTTTGTTGTTACAGAGGTTCAAGCAACCTACTGAAGTAACAGATTAAATCTTACAGTTTGCCTTAAGCAATTTTTGTAATGAACACGATTAACTACAAGTTTATTGCTGTGAAAATTTAAATTTACAGACACGTTGTTAAAACATGTTTTTAAATTAACGTTTCAATTCAACAAAACAATCAAACAGAGAAAGATGTGCATTTTAGAGGAATATGGCCATTTTATTTTTCATCAAATAAGTCTTTCACATCTGAATTGAGTCTCAGCTGCAACGAAGCCAACATATTTACTCAATGGAAGAAAACGTGCTCTGACAGGTCATCCTGATACAAACACATAAAGCTAATTCAACAACAGCTTGTATTTCGTCTTCTAACAGTCTGGATTTGTACATCAGCTTTTACAACAGAGCAGCATGTGTGGAAGTAAATCCTAAAATGGGGTAAAAATGTGTGTGAGAGTGTGTGAGAGTATTAGAGAGAAAAAATGAGAGAGTTCACGTGGGATCCTGATCTCTCTGGGACTTACACAATCCCGACTGTAATGTAAAACCTATGGGACAATGAGGGACTATTTAGAGCTGAGCCTTAGCAGGCCCAGAAAGTCCGCCCCACATGTTGTCAAACCATGAGGAATTTATTACTAATGTTGGTCAGCTGTAGCGACAAGAGGGCAGGAGCTTTTTGTTTCCACCACAGAGTAAGAGAAATCATTAATTATCTTTACCGCCATCTTTGATAGTTCCCTGAATTTCCGCTGAGTTTTTCTCTGAAGCGTGCATTTCTATCCCGACTGAGTCTTTTCATCTAGCATGTCCATTAATAAAACTTGTGGCTTAGCAGCGAGGTCAGCCACTGACCCAGTCAGTGACAGCCAATGGTGTGAAGGATTGGTAGTAGAGCAGGCAGAAAAAAGCAGACATGGCAGCAGCACATGTGCTGTCATCGAAACCTTGGCTTTAACATTGGCCTGCAGCCTGGTTTAGAAACAAAAATGAGTGCAGACCAACTGGCTAAGCAAATATGTGCTAAAAGCGTGAATTACACTTTTTTTGATCTAATTTAATGAGTAGATACAGATGAGCTGAGTTTTATCACAATGAACATACTTTCCATCATTAAGAAAAAATAAATATTATTAATTGGACATTTAAAATCTTTGGTATTGCACTCATTCTCAAAAAAGCATTGCACCTACTAAAAGTGATTCAGACTTTCAACAATGTGATATATTGTATCTTTGAGTAAAGATTTTAAATGCCTGACATTTAACAACAAAAAACTTCACAAGATTTATCTTGGTATAAAAACATTTAAAATGTATATGGTATTTGGTATCTTTTATCCTGACACACCATCTGAACCACCAACCCAAAGAGCAAAACCAAGGTGTTTAAATAATAAAATGCACCAAAATACCATTTCATAGCCAAAATAATGCACAAATTAATCAATCAATCGATTCAGCAGATTGGGATCTTGTTCACAGGAAATGCAAAGTGGTCCGTCTATGTTCCTAAACCTCACTTATTACCTCACTTACTTAAAATGCAGGATACAAGTGACAGAAATGAACTTCGTACGTAGGTGGGTCTGCTCAGTCTTAGAAATAAAGTGAGGAGATTTGTCATCAGGAGAATGTCAGATGGGGCGATTTGGGCATCTCATTATAATGTTTTCTGGATGTCTCTCTCTGCGTTATTTTTGACCATGTAGGGTAGAAATCACCAATTTGGATCAATATCAAATAACCATTTCTAGCTAAATCTTGCATTTGGTCCTAAAAAAAATTATGTTTAACTGCCAAAAAGATTTTTGGTATGAAACTGACAACCATCAGTTTTTTCGTAATTTGTAAATAAAGATTCATCTCATTTCCAGTACTGATACATCTGTATGTCCTCGTTCTGTGAGAGTAAACCAACGGTGTCTGCAGACACATGCAAACGTCAAGAACTTCACAGGAAAAACAAAAAGAAAAAAACAGAAGAACTTCATAGAGCAAATTCAAATGCAAAACACTTTCTGTAAGGTAGCAATGCTGTCCACTACACCACCACCGTTCTTGAATTTGTCATACTGTGGGATTGTTGTGACGAGACAAATTTATGTGAGATCTTGACCATTATCAGTCCAGCAGGCAAAAAAGAAAGCAGATAAGTTGCTGGCTGCTGACCAAAAGCATTGCGTCACAGATCAGAGAAAACAGATGGTATGATACTGTAGATCACTTCTTTGTTAACTTTGGCAGAGAACCATAGTGTGCTTCACTGGAACCCAACCCTCCACAGCAAACGCCTGCAAGAGCTTGTCATAAAAACTGTCATAAAGTAGAGGAAGGCTAAATCAATTTATAAGTAAACAAATTATGTGAAACTATTTGAAGTTGTTTTATTTATTTTTTGCTTTATAGGTGTACACGTGCTGATTTGATAGTTGATGCCCATTTGTTGTTTTTATACATTATAATAATTTAATCTCCGTACAAACAAAAAAAATAACTTTAAACAAATGAGTCTGGCAATTTAAGCCAAGTTGAACAACTTTCACTGCTGAGATTTAATATCCACAGAATGGAAAACCAAAGGCAAGGAGCAAATGTATTATATGGCAAGAACAGAAGTATGTGGAGGTTTTTTTTTCCACTTGACATTTCTGAAGTCTAGAGAAAAGACAAATAAGACACGTAAATAATCACTGTGCCTCAGACACATTCCACGTCAAACGACAAACAGCCATTATCAGCAACGTTATCCATCACACAGGTACAGTGCACTGTCACTGGCTCTTTCATCCGTTCCAAATGACAGTCATAACTTTGACCTGACAAACCCCGTCAGCTTGAGCAACTTCCCCAATCTATCACAGCTGTCAGAGCCACAGCGCAGCTTTGTTCTGATTAATGACACCTTTGCTGCAAGGAGCTGCCAGTCATCCAAACAGGTGATGCATGCACGCTATCAAGTTGTTGTGAATGAGCATGAATGAGTGCAGGCGTCATCTGTCAAACAACAAATATTAAAATACATGTTTAAAGACAAAAATTAAATTAGGCATTTGGTTGCATCAAGGAAAAGGTTGTTTGTCTTTACTGTCCAGGAAAGCAGAAGAAGTGCTACCAGTGACAGGGGATCAGCGGTGCAGATTTTAAGTGACGAGTAAATGCATTTGACCCCGAGAGAGACTGTATCATTGTGATGTCAGTGTCTTTTTGTACACATAATACTTTTGCATAAACCTGCAGAGAACCTCAAGGGAACTCCAGAGGGCTGCTGACTAACTGTAATGTGTTTAAACTGGCAAAACACACAACCAATGAAGAGTTGAATGGAAAAACATTTCAGAGCTCATAAACTAAACACTGCTGTACACACAGTGCATTTAAGCTTTCTGCTTGACTTCAAGCACAATAAGCTCTCCTTTTTCGTTGTATTTAAATAAGACAGTAGGAACGTACACCCTTACAAATGCATCATTGCAAATTTAAATATGTCTGTATTTGTACAATACTCAGTGAGAATGCACTCTGAACAACTTTCAGTTTTATTTCAGTTTATTTATATAGCGCCAATTCACAGCAGATGTTGTCTTGAGGCACTTTACAAGGAAAAAAAATCATACAGACATTCCAATTAACTCTAGTTATCAAACAGTACAGTAAGCCCAATTAATTATTCAAGATATTGCAAAAGGTTTCTAAGGAAACCCAGCAGATTGCATTGAGTCATTGACTGTCAGCATTCACTCCTCCTGAACAAGCCTGAAGGGACTGCATGGCGTTGTGCCATTGACTTTACAGCAATCCTTTGTATCAAGCAAGCATGTAGCGTCAGTGGAGAGGAAAAACTCCCCTTTAACAGGAAGAAACTTCCAGCAGAACCTGGCTCAGTGCAAGCGGCCATCTGCCACGACTGACTGGGGGATTGAGAAGACAGAGCAGAATGCACAAGAAAACTGATGAGAACTGATTATTTCCCATGTTTATGAAAGTAAAAGTTAATAATAGGAGAAGGAGAATGATTAATGGATGGCAGCATCATTTCAGCTGAAGCCCATCTCCAGGAAGGCATCACAGTCAAACAGAATGCCAGACCAGGTGTTGCTTCTATGGAGAGAAAAATTACTGAGAGAAAACAAAAAGTTATCAGTTGAAATAACAGATAAATAATCAAATAATTAATTCAAATAATTGAAATTGGAGAGTAGTAGCAGAAGAAAGAGAGAAAGCTTGGTCAGTTTGTCCTCAAGTAGCCTAAACCTATAACAGCATAGCTACGGAAATAGCTCAGGATAACCTAATCCAGTCTAAGTATAAGCTTTATCATAAAGGAAGGTTTTCAGCCTAGTCTTAAAAGTAAACAGGGTGTCTGCCTCACGGACTAAAACTCGGAGCTGGTTCCACAGGAGAGGAGCCTGATAACTAAAGGATCTGCCTCCCATTCTACTTTTAGAAACTAGAAATCAGCAGTAAACCTGCAGTCTTAGAAAACTCAGAAAGTTCAACTGACTCAAAACAGTCCAAATATAAATCAGGTTGTGAACATTGATAGTTTGTATTTGACTGTGCAACCTAATGAGTAAATAATAGGGACAATCACGTGTATCTTTCACAATAATTTTAAGGTGTAATATTTTGAACTTACACAAAAAATTCATCACAACTTTAAATATATTGAAATCACAAAGCAAACACAAAAGTAACTCAATAGTTTTTACATATATTAAGCTAACACACCAATTTTATAAATCAAAGGGGTAATTGTATTGTGTGTGTCAATGGGTGTGTGTGTTCTGTTCACACTCAGTTCATAGAGAATACTAAATGTGCTGTGAGTAAACTCTGCTTTTAGAGCTGGTCACTCTCATCCTATTCAGCTCCTCAGTTACACACAACATGAAAAGTTTCTCAGAGTGGAGCAAAGACTGGAAAAGAGAGGCCAGAAATTCAGTACAGTGGTGGTTTTACAGCAGGTGTAGCTGCACACACGCTTTGTGTCGTATCTGTGTTGTGTTTTATCTACAACATGAAAACCTACAATATCCATGTGCTCTTTCAAAATACTCTCCAATTATTTCACAAAGAGGTATAATGAGGCAGCTGTAAAATAAACTGTGCATAAATAGTTTTGTTCAAAGAAAATTCATCCATTGATTATTCCATGTACATATAGTGGCATACAGAGGCTAGATGTGGACCACCATGGTTCAGGCGACAAGTTTTCAGTGTTAAAACATGACTGGAGGCACATGAGGCTCTTCGTCAAGGGCTCTTATAGGAGGACTGGAGGGCCAACAGGTCGTCTGCATGCAAGCTCACAGTACAATCACTCCACCTGATCTTTATCTGAGCAGAAGCGATGCAAGCCTGTTCTAAGGAGCTTTGCTGTGCTCCGCTCGACATGCAAAAGCTTTTTAAGGATTGACTTCTTTGTGGAGGGGAAAACCTCTGAAGATCAAATCGGTGGCTCTGGTTGGTGTTTTATTACATTCTGTTTCTTCAGTTGTCTATAGTGTTCAAAAATAACTTTCCAGCTGAGCAATCCCAGCATTAACAGCTCTTTTGATGGGCTCCATATGCAAAAAAAACAAGATTTGGCGGGGGGGATCAGCAAAATAAAATCATATGTATATTCTGTCACGCCTTACATCCATGGAGTGCAGAATGTGGTGTGCTTGAAGGAAAACAAATAATATGTCTTGGTGCATAGCACTGTTTGTTTCTGCTGCTTTCATTGGAATCATGAGCTTGAACAAATGTGCAAACGTGAGCCTAGAAAATGAGTGTGCAGCTAAAAACTGCTTTGAGGTGATTTATTTATTTTATGGCGGTTTTGCAGGAATGCTTTGTCTTATCTTCAGGAAGTCCTCCAGCCTGCTGCAGGGACATGTCATGAGCCAAGATCACTCATAATCACAAGCCGTTTTGTTCCCTGCAGCTATATTCTCAACCATGGGTGGTCACTTTACATTTCTTAATGTTTTCTTTTCACACCCTGTGCTTCAATCATACTCAGAAAGGAAAAATGAGTAACAGCAAACAGACTTAAATCGGACTTTAGATCAATTCTTGTCTGAAAATGTTTCGACACCTATCCAGGAGTCTTTGTCAATTGATCTAATTGGTTGCCTCCGATTTAAGTCTGTTTGCTGTTGTGATGACCTAGATAACTGAGAATTTGCACAGGCACAAAAAATGAGTAAAGAAAATGGATGCATGGATGGATGGATGGATGGATGGATGGATGGATCATTGCAATGTGGCAATGATGAATGTCTAATTCCAACTTTATT
>JAVKLF010000001.1:3832704-3855394 GCA_034783495.1 Millerichthys robustus
CAGCAGCTAGTTCCATTAGACTTTCAGTTACTTCTTTTGTCACATTTCACCAAAACAGCAAGGGAGCTCCACTTGGCAGGTTTCGATCGAGCACTGATCCACGTTTTTTTATCCGTTTCTTTGCTCTCAGTATTGGCACAAGCCTTGCTGTGCACGCCGATCCACTGAAACATCCCGTCATCGCTCGCTCACTCGTGCCTAGCGGCTGGGAGGCTTTTCACAGGTATTTCTGACACACCCTGTCCCAGAATCACACTTAGCAGCGCTGAGATTACAGCCTTTTGTCACCTTGTCTGTTAGAGCTCGACTCTGGATGACATGATGTGGATGTGTCAAACAGGTGAGCAGTCCCATTCAGAAGAGAGGAGAGGATGGGGGAGGAGAGGAAGCTATAAAAGTGTTTTAGTTTTTAGAAAGATAGTCCTAAATAAACCAAGTTATTATTAGAGTTAAGATGGGCCTGATGCGACGTCAGGCACAAACTAGCTTATTAAACTAGTTTGTTTTTATTTGGGCAAATTATCATGCAGGTGACTTCAGAGAGGGAATATCTTTAAATGACAGAGGAGACGACAAGCAGGACTTCCACATGTACAGAACTGTCATCAGAACTAACTTGCTGTCAGCCATGCTTGATTTACACAGCTAATCGTCCTCTGTCGATACCCGCTTTCTCCTTCTGCAAGCCACAACCTCTGCCTCTTTCCGCTCGCGAAAAACCCATCACTGCACCTGTCAATGCATTTGAGCGGCTGCCCAAATATATGCTTATGTGGCTTAACAGCTTGTAAACCCCAGCACCCACGCCCTCACGGTCTCACCCTGACACATCCCCAAAAATGCACCCTGGAAGGAAAGCAGGAGAACAGCGCTGAAGATGATGGCTCGTTACAATGAAACAGCTCAGGCCATCGAGGTCACAGAGCAGATAAAAGCCTTGTGGAGACATGTGTAATACATTAAGCTCCATTCCTGTAGCTATCTGTCTTTATCTGGCCCAGATAAGCTTCCCTCACAGCCCCTTGGTTTCGTTAAATCATAACTGTGCTGTGTTGTGTCATATTCAGTTTCCCCTCAATTTAACAAAGACTATCCGTCTGCCCTGCCAGCTGGTTCCACGGCACTGAACTGTAGCGCGGGGGTAATTTGTGGGAAGTGGGGTGCTGTGGCACTTACAGTCTCCTCAGTCTTTATTGCAGCCTCCCACTGTGAACTACTGTTCCCGTTACAGCAGATGTGTTTTTTGTTTGGCTTAGGGGCCTCCAAGGTTTTGATATTTTTATTACCTCTCGCAGGTCGTCCGTCACAACACAAGGCCCGAGTCTGCCACCCGGCAGGTCCCCCCACCCCCCGCTCCTCCAGCTTGCCCCCTCACTCCGGCCACACAAAAATACTTTTGTGGGAAGAACCGAGGATAGCTGTCTGGACGTCACACTGAGCTGCACTTCGGAATAATTTAAAAGCCCCCACTGGATCCTTTCCCTCTCCTTGTGCTTTTTTCCTGTCGTCCTCATCCTGGATTACACGCTGAATCAATATTTTGTTGCTCAAGCAAAATAAACTAAATAACCACGCTCCTCCTGTTTACAGCACACTGAATGAAATCCTGCCGTGTTTGTCTAGACGCAAATTTGGGGTGAGAAAATGGAACTCTGAAAATACTTCTAATTCAAGCATTCATTTGTAAAATTCCCTGGAAAGAATAATAGCCCTTCACTATTGCTGGAGTGTACTACATCAACCGAAGGTTCCCCTTGGCTCTGATTCATGAGGGCTGACTGAAAAATGGGAGCATTCCCTTTTGCTCATGAAATCAAGAGAAAATATAGCTTCAAATGAGGCATTAAGTCTCAGAAGCATTGGCTGTTGTGTAAAATGACTTATGGAGCAAAGATGATCTTGAAGTGTGGCAGGAGCTGCAGTGTATCGGAAGACTTGGAAAATGCAGATGTCAGTAAAAATGGCATGCACTGTTTTTATGTTTATTATATTTATAATGTTTTTGCCCATGTCTGTGTCTATGTATGTATATTTGTCTGTGTGTTTACTCGTATTTATTACCTTTTTAAGTTTCTGGTATACACGCCTACCTTGTAGGTGACCTGTAATCCTTATGGAGACCAAAGACTGGTCTTAATATAGTAGAACTCCATTTTTAGGTTGGGTTTTATGTTTAGGACTAAGGTGTTAATTGAGTTTATGTTCAGGGTTAGTTGTGTACTAAAATAATTATTTTCTAAAGAATTACTAATTACTGGTATTTTTAACAATTTAAACAAGGTCTGTTGTGTCTGTGTATGTGGGTGGTTTGACTCTGGAGTGACAGCTCCAGTCTGGCCCTTGGCCCCTAGTCCTGCCAACACTGTGTAACCAGCAGCTGATTTATGGCCCCTGGAGCCCCGCTGAGCCTCTTCCTCCTCGGGCCCTAATGTTTTCCAAGCGAGTCTGGTGAAAACCAACACTCCTCATCTCCCATCTCCTCTATTAGTTTTTATTTTATTTCTTGGGATTTAGTTTGTTGTGCAACAATCAGTTAGCAGGTAGGGGTGGTCAGGACTCCGACGTGGCTGCTCAAAAAACTAGCTCAAAGCACACACCTACAACAATGCGGCAAAAATACAAATAAACAATAACATACAGAAATTCTTGAGTTAAATTCAATATATTTTACAACTCCATGCAGAGTTGCAGTGTTTTCAATATAACAAATTACACATTTAGGATTTACAATTAGGCAAGGAAATGGAACTGATAGTATAATATAATAATAATGTACTATATAATTGGTCATTATTAAAAAGGCATAAACCTCTGATCATTAGCCACTGAAAAACAACTGGACATAAATTAAAGTACAGTAAAGTGTTTAAAGGCAACAAATAAATGGATGTGATAATTAAAATTTAAAGTTGTAACTTCAACACAAATATGTCCAGATCTGTTGATCTGCTTCTAAGCCTGCTAACCTGTATGTTGTTCTGGCTGTCCAGCATCCAGGAGGAGAGTTTCGTCTCAGAGGAGCCTGATATGGCCCTCAGACGCTTAGGGTCAAAGGTCAGGCACATAACGGGCTCAGGGTGGGCTTTGACTTGGCTCAGCATGGACCTCTGGGTTACATCCCACAGCAGCAAAGAACCATCCTCATATCCAGCCAACAGGAGAGGTCCGACACCCGAGTCAGGCTGGAAGAAGAAGATAATGATAGGAGGGAGGAGGAGGGACAGCGGGATGGGAAGAGGGAACATAAAAAAGCAGCGTGAGTGAAGATGTGTACTGAGAGTTGTGCCGGAAAGCCACAGAAACCACCGTTTGGTGCTGGAAGCTGAGAGGAGCAGAGGTTATCATCCTGGAAGCTCCGGCTGACACTCAAGAGACGCTGAGGGCTCCATTCGTCAGCCTGTTGCTCTCTCAGTCCAGAACACCATTACACCACTCCTCACTTTACTCCTCATCTATATTCCTGAGCTGCAGACATTGTATTAGGCACAATATGGAAAATAACTCTAAAGAATTGTTGTTTTTATAAATCATGTCAAAATCCACAATGTTGCTATTGACTAATGACTTCGCTTTTATTATGCTTTTCGTTTTTTATGTTTGCTCTAATGTCATAAACTACAACAAACATGTCTTTTTTTTCCCATATTTCTTTGATTAGACTTGATTAAATGAAATTTGATCATGCATGATTTTACTAAACAAAGAGAATATAGTATACATTTTTAATGCCTAAAGTAAAACAACTTAACAAAAAGTAAAAAAAAATAATAAACAACCACACAGACCGTATCAGATCTGATGTACAAATGATGTAACTTTTACAACTGATGATGAAGTTGTGTCTTTCCACTGTGGGTAGTCACAGATAACCTCTCTGTGTTCACTGGTTTCCTCTACATGATGGTGTGGAACCAAACATGTCCAAAAGCTGTGCTGACGTAATGCTGAGCTTAGAAATGAAATGTGTGAATTAAAAAAAAGTAAAAAAGTCAGAGTTTTGTTTATTTTTACACTGCTAGAGGTAAGACAAAAAACTAAGAAAAGGAGGAAGAAATGGAGAAGGACTGAATAAAAATAGAGGTCAAATATCTGATGAGATCATCCTGTCCTCCTAAGACCTTAATAAATTACAGTCTGTGCAAAAAATACCATATTTTTACTTTTATAAACATATACACAAATAAGCTTTTGGCTGAACTGTGACCTAAATCAAAATTCTGCAGCTATGACTAATGGTCATACATTTCAGAAGATCAAGGCATAGGAAGACACACACTTATGTGCCAGCTCTAGCTTTTGTTTTAGAATAACGTCACAGTGCCAGGCAAAAGTGAAAAGGGAGATAAATTTTTTCCATATGTGCACAAAGGCAGTGTCCACCATTTTTCATCCGCGATCAAGTCCTCTCCTCCGTTAACGCTCTATATTTTTCTTCTTACAGCTTTAAATAAATTATAGACAGAGTCGTGTATTCCTTCCAAACACATCAGAAAGGACGAACACTGAGAGATTATGAAAACAAATAAAAACAAGTGAAAATCAGTGGCCCCCTGCTTGCCGGCAGGGACCGGGCTAAGCGTTCCAGATTGGGGCCCACCGTTTCACTTAAGTGAAGGACCTCCTTGATTGATGATGTCATGGGTCAGAGGTCAGGGAACCCTGGGTAGACACCTAATTCATTATATCCTCCACAGGCATTTCTACAAGAAGGCTCTCTGCTGGAGTGGGACTGGGGCACCGGGAGGAGATTCATCACTGAGGACCAGCTGAAACGACAGACAACTGGAAGTTGCACGAAGAAGAACCAATGGAGGAAACTCACTTACTTTTCTAGAAACACAACTAGTTTGGGTCACGTTAGTCATGTGATTTTTCTGTTGTAATTTCCTCAAGCACATCTCGTGCATAAGAAATGTTCACAAACTCCCAGTGAAAAGTTTGGACTCTCCTAAACTTTTCATGATAAATTATGTACAAACAGAAAGATGGTATTTTTCATGCTCTTTCATGAAAACTGAAATAACTTCACTCATTTATTTCATTCTTCAGTAAACTGTGGGTGAGTCCAACCACCCCAGCTCTCTCGCCCCCACAGGCCAGAAGAAGCCTTCTTACACACTTTTGGGCCACCAGTTGATAGCAGCTGGTATACAGTAATCCAATATTTGGGGTATTTAAAACGATGATTTAAAGATTCCCCTCTGAGGGGACAACAGAATAAAACATGTGGAACAAGTCAAATTAAATAAACTACTACTCCTCTCAGCTTCAAGTTTGAAACAAATAAGATAACACAATCAACTAATGTATCTCTATGCATCAGTTGGAAGGTTGATCTATGTAAATGTGTGACAAAAAAACAGTTCAACTGCCTACAGAACTGTCTACAAGCTATTAATTTTTCTGTCAAACAAGAAAACCTCCAAATCCAGAAGATTTATAAAGAGAAAATATGATTCTTTCGGTTTAATTATTAACTTGTAAAATGATTTTTGCTGCCATTTTAAATTTACACACGCCCACACAAGAGAAATAAAATCCTCCAGACTAATATTGATTAAGAAAAAGCATTAGCTGGAAGCTTCACAAAGAAAAGAAAATGAAAATAATAATGAAACCACTAGAATCAAGAAATGGCAGACCTGTAAGATTGGAAAACATTTTTACATTATCAATAATGATCACTGTGAGGAGGGAAAGAAAGCAGCCAGTCAATGGTTTGGTCCAAGGTGAAGTCTCCTACTGTTTCATTTCACCTCAAGAAATAAGTTTAAGCATTATTTTTATTTCTGGCTTAGGCACTTAATTTCAATTTAAAATACCTAAAAAAAAAACGAGTCCAGTGGGATCACATAAATACAAAAATAAATTTTAAAAGAAGAATTTTAAAACTCCAATATTTTGCTACTTAAATAACATCATTAATGAGCCTTTAAATCATAGATAAAATCAAACTGAGAACAGAAAAGAGACAAACGAACTAAAAGATAATGTTTCAATACAAAATTTGAAGGTGGTGTTTACCTGACTAAATACCTGTAAAGCCTGACAATTACCTACTTTTAATTAATACTTAATAAATAAAATTTTCTTTGAAACATTAAATGTAGGCATACAATTTTTATACCTAAAATCAAATAGTCAAAGAAAAAAATTGAAACCAGAAGACAGCATACGATAAAATACAAAATGTCTTAATGTGAACTTACTCATCAATTCAGAAACACTAAAATCTCTGGCACTACTCAACGGCAAATCACCGAGCAACAAAGAGGAATGTAAAACATGCAACTAGGATGTTTGGGAGGACGTGTTGGAGTTTATGGGCATCAAATGCAGCTGATGTCTTCACACTTCTTTGGGGACAGCGCAATATGTGAACCTGTCTATGCAAGAAAATACAATCTAAAAGTATTTAGACAAAACTACAAGTCATAAATAGACCAGCTGCAGGCCTGAACAAGCCTGAGACCAGCAGTGTTTTTTGCTGATTGCATCTATCGCAGGCCCCAGGCAGGTACCGCTTCAACATAAGGAACCAATCGTTTCGTTCTGTCGTTGTCCAGGTCCCACCATGATGTCATGGCCACGAGGCAGTAGGGTGATGAGCTCAGAGTGATGGATATCTGTGTAGGAACATTTCCTTTTCCCAGCCAGCCTCCGTTCACATTAAAAGCCTCGCACATCATAGATCACCACCGTCCCCCCGGCCAAGTCTGACATCCTCACACAAGTCTAGCCCACATGTGAGGGCACTTTGTTCCTCCTTGCCCTCCGTATTCTTTAAAAGAATTAAATAATAAGATCGGACTGGTGGAGATTTATTCAGAGAGGAAACAAAAATAAATAGAAAAACGATCATAAATCTTGTGGTTAGTCTGTCCTTAGATTAAAGGAGAATCACATTTTTATGACGGCGAGTGGGACGGCTGAAAAAACAAAAAAAACAACAACACAAAACTATAATTGTCGGTGGCTTCTTCCTGGAGGGTGTGTGACAGAGATATGGGATGGATAGGGGGGACATTTGTGTCAGCTGCTGCCTCCAGCTGTGGAGGCTGAAGGAAGTGGTGGGCAACACAAGCATTTGATGTGAAGAAATTTCATTTTTCTTCTGACTGACAAAACATGCAAGTTAGAGAGCAAAGGAGGGATTTGTATACATTCGTAAATTTATGTTTTCTGTCTTTTCCCAGAGCTAGGACATCTCCTCAGTGAGTCAGTATAATGGATGAGCATGCGTCTGCCTTAAAAGGAATCAGCAACAAATGATTTACAATCACCTGAACCCTTCAGCTTTGAAGTCAGACAGCTGTCTGTGCTGTATAACAATGAAATTATATTATTTGTGCTGCTTTACTTTATCATTTAGTTTCCTGGCACTCAACACTGAGCCAACACTGGTTCATAAATCAAAATATAAACATTGGTGCAGTAGGAAAATCAAAGCGAAACAATAAAAAACACCAAGAAGTCAGCCGACTCCAGGACTCTAACAAAATGTCAAACTCTGTGCCACCCTTTCAGTTCTTGTCCAAGACTCTGATTAGTCTAACAGGATCAGAGGACTAGATGTGTGCAGGCTGGCAGCTTTCCTAACTCTAGTTTCAACATGATAATCTGTGTTTTTACTTTTGTTGCATATAAACCAAACAGCCCGTAAAATGTATTGGAAAAAAATTCCAGTGTCTGCCCATAGCCCCCCAAACCCAAAATGCTAATTATTAACTATGAAAATAATTACACTGTCGTATTATTGGGTGGAAAATAAAACTTTCAACAGCATACACAAAACAGAACAGCTAACTTTTTACCCAGATCAGATTGGATATACAGCTGCAGGCTGATATATGGCTGTGAACCCACGGCCTTTCCAAACGCTCTAATTACAGTGTTGGGACTTGCTGCCAGCTGAGAAGAAACTTTTGGAAAAATGGCCTGAGACGAGTTGTTGGACAGTAAATCACATGCTGCCTCCCACACGTGTTTTTATGTTGATTTGTCTGTTATAGCATCTAATCGTGTGAGGATGGCCAATAAGAATAAAGCAGGCCAAAAAAGAAAAACACCAATAAGAAGAAAAGGAAAAAGTGTGAAATGTATTTGTTGTTAAAAGGAATCAGCTGAACTTGACAGATACATGGAGAGACAAAGACCTACTGTTTTGGGGTAAAAGTAGGCTCCAGATTTGTAACGATGACACCTGAGGACTACCTGGCAAACTTACCTTCCACAGTTTTATGCACATGACCATTCCCAGCTTTGCCTCTGGTATCAGGGTGCAGACTAGGTCCTTACTGGGCAATGCAATAATCTTGATCTGTGGAGAACAAATGAAATGTTGATCTGAAAGTTAGTTAACCTACAGCCATGTCTGCAGCTCTTCCAGCTATGAGGCAACATAAGCAGGTTAATGTTTCCCTGTATAAGTACAATTATGTTTATACCACATATGTTTTAGTTAGAGAATAAATCTATGGCACATTCAGGCATCTTACAGCCCGTGGGCCAAATCCGGCCCACAAGAAGTCAATGAAAGCTTTTATTTTGAAGGCAAGTGGGTGTTTACATCAGCAGGCTCCTCTTCAAGGGGTTGCAGAGGTTGTGAGCAATTTAGGCATTTCGAACACTTCTAGAGTTTCTAACAAGACATGGAGTTCTAAGTGTTTTATTATTGAAGCCAGTGGCAAAACAGTGTGACTAGCTTGTGGAAAACAAAATGTAAAATAAATCAGCACCATCAGAGAAATACAGAGCAGCATGCTCGTCAGAAACTTTGCTGTCCGAACTGTAAAAAGCATTGAAGCTTGTGTATCAAGATTTACATCAAAGAACAGAGCAGTCAAGACTAATTTTGTGATATCTCACATTACAGCAAAAACGGGTAAGCTGTCCTCTGATGGACAGTTTAACAAAACGTGTTAAGAGGACTCTTGTGTTAATGTGACCTGAAAAAAAGAAGAGTGGGAAGGAGAACTTTCCACACATCAAGACTTATCTCACTCATCAGCTGCAGCTGTTCGTCACATCTCTCTCAGATAGGAAACATGACTTCAGTGCACATGTTCCTGCCGAACACAATTTAATTTATTTCACTGGAGAAAAAATAAAATTTAAAAAGACTATCCATTTAATTTTCTTAATTTGATACTGGTGTTTATAAAACAAAATTAAAACATGCATTTTTTTCCCTTGGTGGATCTGGCTGCATTGAGCCATCAGTCCAGTAGTATTCAATCGTTCAGGGTAGTTGCCAAACTGTCTATAATCAATTTCACTAAAGCCTGACCCTGCGACATGAGTGGTGTTTTCCTGCACACATTGGCAGCGATTCGGATAAAACTAGAGCCACTAATGGAGCTAATGATAGAGTGCCTCTGTGCGACCACGTACCCATATTACTACCAAAACTAATTCCTACGACTTCCTCCGTGCTGATGATTCGCATATTCATCGTCATTAGGTCTCACATTAAACAGCCCTGTAAGGGAGTGATCTGTATTTTATCACTAGGCCACATCTGTCCTGCATGTTTACTTCTGCGTGCCTGACAAAGAGAGCATTTAAGAACTCCTCTGTGCCTCAGGTGATCTCTGTTCTTGTGTGGCATCAAACTGCCCATAAATAAAACACCCAACTATTAATTAATGTTTTTACCACAGCAACAATCTGCTGGCAGGAGTCTCACTGTGAGCAGTAAACACAAAAAACCACTAGAAGTAGCTCAGAATGAAACTATTCCTTGCTTTCAAATAAGATATATAAATAGTGACCTGTTTTCAGCCCACTGGGCTAAATCATGAGATTATACGTGCTCTGTGGCATGTGCTTAATGTATGTATTGTTTCACAAGGGAATTTGTTAATGTGGGTGTTTCACTTGCAGTTGCATGATAAGCATCTGTCTTGGCCTGTTATGTCTGTGGAATTGAGGTGGAGAGCCCAGATGACAGAAGTGGCTGCGGTCCGTTTTGGTCTGCTTTTTATGGCCACGTAGGTGTGCCTCTGTCTGTGTCTGTTGGGACAATGGCATTATTGAGGTGCTGGGAGTCACAGGCGCCCTGATGCCTGGCTAGCTTGGCTGGGGTTAGCAGAGGCACGTTTGACTGGATCAGGTGACCGTTCTGTCCCTTTCAAGTGTGGCTCCTCCACAGCAAAGTACGTAACATGAATCTGGAGGCAATAAAAGATGGCTGAATACTTGGCTGCCTTCTCCCCATCCAAATTCACCTCTCAGACACCGGCTCCGCACAAAAACCATACAAGCTGGTGGGTGTTGTGAATTAACGACAAGAAAGTTACAGTGTTACAGTGATTTCACTGTAGCATCCTGTCAGGAGTGCAGCACCAGCAAGTGATTTCAAAATGTAAACTTTCACTCATATGATTTCATCAGGTAATGTAGTTTTAGACACAGGAACATGCTCGTTAGTTATCTTCTGAAAGGCACAATCAAACTTGTTATTATAGGCTTTCCCAGAACAATTTAATGTTTTAGACAAAAGCTTTTAATAAATGGCAAGTTCCCAACCATGGTCAGAAGTCGAGTGTCCGTATTCAGTTCCTGCTCTTCTAAAGAGTACACTGACTCCTAACAAGGACTTTGGTTTATTAATGATGCCATTCTGATTAGTGCTCAACAGTTCCTGGCTGCAAACTACGTGATCATGTATCACATTTACTGTGGAGAAATTCCCTGACAACTGTCGACTGGATACATGACTTTTATGAAGCATAGATTACAGTAGTTCTGAAACATGGAAACTTTGATGTAAGAAGAAACTCATGCTGTGAAACACAATTTCACACAAACAAACTTAACCCAATAAAACTGTCAAAGTCAATAATAGAGCTTTGCATAAAGAGGTCTGATCATGTCTTTTATCTTTATTCTACCTGTAACTTCTGCTAAACACATAGCTACATCTCCCAGTGAAGGGTTTGTGGTTTATAATTAACAACTAGTGAAACAAATTAAGGCCTAAGCCATCTATAAATATTCTTGTTCAATCAATCAGTTAAACTGGAGAAAGAAGAAAAAGGCAATCACATATTTTAGTTTAAAATGTCTAAAATGCAAAGGAAGTTTTCTTTTACTTGATCTTAACAAAAAACCTGAAATTGAGTTTTTAAGGTTACAGGAGATTTGAAGCACATCCCAGCATGCTTTGATAAAAGAAAATGGGGACAACTGATGGACAAATTTTAGAAAAATACTCTCCATGCTTAGCATCTTACCTCCTCTGTCTGTTGTCCTGCGAAGGCCAGCAGGTGGTTTGTCGAGCTCGTCTCCAGTAAGGAGCACTGACAGAATCCAACGCTGCCCGTCCACACAGACTCCATCAGCTCACAGCCACCTTTTCTCAGATCCCACAAACAGACCTGCATGTCTCGACCCTGACTGCTCCATTAGCACAGAGAAGATAAAAACTCACATTGCAGAACTTACTAAAAAACCTTTTTTGAACAAATCAGTCAGATAATTTAAAAGCACAAGTTACATATTTATAAAAAGTGTTTTAGCATCTTGTTTTCTCACACTTAGAATTTCTGTGTAGAAGACAATTGACTGATCTTGGTGACTGAAGTCACAGGGCATCTTAAAGGTCTTCTAAATGTGTTCCAATCATTATCTATGGAGCCAAAAACCTCACAAAATGACTGCCCAACTATGTTCTTACTCTGGAAGGTATAAATTTTTTAAATTATTTTCTTTATTTAACCAGGTAAACCCCATTGAGATCTGGATCTCATTTTCAAGAGGGACATGGTAAAGTTTATCTCAGCAAGTAAAAACTTTACTCGCTGAGATAAATATTAAAGGAGCACCTAAGTGTAAGAAATAATAACAAGTATATTAGACACGTCGGACCACTGGGTGGTGTTGTTTGCCCACTTAGATGAACTTAAATCTTCATTTAAGAATTTATTTTATTTTCAGCAATAATTGTTGGTAAAATGATACAATTGTTTTACTGATTAAAGGAGTATAGTAATCTTATTTAACGCTGCTTTATTAGGAAATACCTGAGAACTAATTTACCGCCATTCAGAGCGGAGAACTTGTTTCCACCTATAAAGGGGAGGGACCTTTACGCAATGGTGCATTTCACTACGAGTTGTTCTATGTTGAAAAATTCAACTAGAACACCCAACAAAGTCAGGCACTGGATTCAGAAAGGCTAAGATTACTAACTGCCATTAAGGCTATGTAATGCCTAAAAAGCTGTGATTGCTGAAGTAACAAACTTTTCACTTCTGTCAGTTTGTGCCTCAGTAATCGGGCCACAGACAGTACTGTACAACCACAATCAGTGAACATGTTGCTAAATGTCTGAATCCTTAGGATGCAGAGAAAGCCTCTGTTGTCAGCTTGTATCGTTAATAGTTATTAGCCAGTTCACCGAGCATAACAATTAGCTAGTCCTACTGAATTTACGACTTGAAAATGGTTTGCGGATTAAGTTGGATGTGGTAGCACTCTGTGTCAATGGTAGTAGAGTTAGTCTCTGAGTGAAGTTAAAAATCCTGCAGGGAGGCAAAGCTGCATGTGATTGCATGTGTCAAATGCACCAAAAGCATAAAACAAACACACCTGAGGAGAGCACCTGTCGACTCCAGCGTTCTCACCCAGATGACTGAACAACCAGAATGAGCCTCTACAACCTTCACTGGCCTCCTGGTGTTCAGGTTCCAGATGTGGATGGCTCCCTTTTCCGACCTGCAAAAACCAATAAAAGTTTTCATTCTCCATGCACAGTATGCAACATTTTCCTACATTACTTATTAACTTACCCAGAAAACAGGAGCGGGGTGTCCTCTCCATTGCATCTAAAATGGAGTGTGTTGAGGGCACCACCAGCCCCTCGCAGAGTATAAATGGGATTTGGAGCCGGGCGGGACATAGAACAATCATTAAATCAATGTGCAGGTGTGAGGATGTTGTGAACCAACACCGTCACATAAACTGCAAGAAGAAAATTAATGTGATTACAATATAAAAGTAACATGCGTGTAGTAAAATGGAAGGACAGATATCAAAGTGTATAGCAATCAGGTCTAATTATAAAAAAAAAAACTGATCTTGTTTTTGCAACAATCATTGAGCAGAAGCAGTCTTAGAAAAGCTCCCTTTTGCCTTCTAGCTTTTCTGTTCCACACAGGAGACAGCTGAGTTCTGCACTGTCTGCATTTCCTCTCCTGTTAGTAGCTACAAACCCTGTGGCTTTCTCTTACTCCGTCTTCCGCCTTTTACTCCGTGATAACACCTCTCTTACTCAATACGCCATAAATCACAAGCCTCGACAGCTTAATTACAGTAAACACACAGAGATTCAAGCTTGTCACTCCTCTCGCGATCAACAGCCGTTGTCCCAGAGGCAAAGGTAAAAGCTCAAGCTTTTATGTCGTTTGTAGGCTGGGAAGCTGAGGAAACCAAACCAACCGCAGGTATCCTGCAAGGAAATGATCCTTCTGCATAAAACTGATGCATCTTCACATGCAAGCAAGTTTTATTGACTGGTTGCTCATAACAAGTAAGATGTTCAGAAGTCCTATTGTCAATTTATTTATATTTTTTAAGTTGCAATATGCAAGATAAAAGACTTTTTTTTACAAAGAAATAAATTTTACACAAGATTCTTGCAATGAGTCATTTACATTAATTTTGCATGGCAATAACGGTGTTGGGCAAAGGTTTTGATCTTTTTCCATGAAACAACTGATCATTCCCAAATTAATATGCTTAATGATCCAAAACAAGGCCATAAAGTGTGAGCCTATTTTTAACACTTTTAATAGTTCAATCCCAGAGCAGCAGAAAGGAAAAGTGAGAGATTACAAAGGTGGAGACGAAAGGATGTTTTCTAGAATGAAAAGATGATACAGTATCATAATTAGCTTAAATATGAAGAGGAAGAACTAATTGTTGCAGAGATAAAAAAATAATAATTGTGTGGGATTCAGTTGATCAGCAATAAAATACTCACAGCAATGGTGCAAATAGTTAGCCTATCAATAAATGGGTTTGGTTAGGAAAAAACAACAATGTATAAAACATCTCATGCAAAAGTGATTAAAAATAAAAAACATCATATTTTTTATTCAACGGGTGAGCTCAATGTTTCAGCCCTGCTCTGTGGAGCAGCTTGACTCAGAGATTTTCTCCCAATTATCTACGTTTTGGCAATAGCTGCATAAATATATTGCTAATATGTTGAATGCAAAACCGTTGGACACATATATTACTTAAATATTGTTCTCTATTTTAAATTTCCAACTAAAATTATTATTATTATTTTTTTTAAGTATTTAAGCAGCCAGGTATGGTTCCAGAGCCACAAATTTGCAAACCCCTGGTCTATACAGTGATTATTCTGACTACTGCTTACTGCAGGTAAATCACTGACTGTTTATTCCTACTCCAAACAAACCCATTTAAAAAAAACAATAAAGACAGACAAAACACACAGAAGAGCGGCAAATAAATAAACGAACAAACAAACAAATCTTGGATGTGTGGAACTTGAACTGAGTGCTTGTACAGCTAGGAAGCATATTCTGTTTCTACAGGTTTGGAAATTATTATAATGTCCTCGATTAACCCCCCCCCCACACACACACACACACACACACACACACACACACACACACATCGCTGCCATTCTCCTCCTGCTCTACTTTTACTTATCATAAACCCTGCTCCCTACAATCAGCAGACTCTGAAACTGGAGCTCTAGGCATCCAGAAGCTGCTCATTTCAAGAGGTTAGTGGTTAAATTGTCCATGTGAATCTTTGAAGCAGAGAGACACAGACCCCTTACCAGCCTGCCTAACTAGTACACACATACTACATACTACAATGTACTCTTCAAATAAAGCAAACAAACACTGTACACATTTTCCATTCTTAAATTTGACTGAAACAATTCTAAATTAATTAAGGACTGCATTGCCACTTTGCAGAATTGCCCATTGCAAAATAGCATTGCATTGCAATCGTCGACTGTGGTTGCTCTTAGCTGCTAAGCTAAAGGGGGCTAATTGAGTGAAACTCATGAACGAAGACACTTCCAATGGTCATCTTTAGAAAAAGTGATCCACCTCATCTCTCCGGTGCATTCTCAGGCTGCCAGCATACAAAAGCGTTTTTAAGTATCTTTATAACTTTTCCTATCCTGTATACTCCTAACAGCTCTCATCTGTCTGGGTCAGAGCCAAAGAAAAGACGGGACTTAGCCATCTCGTCCAATGGGAGACTCAAATGATCTATTTTGGCCAATTACATGTCTGCTGACACAAGAGCAAGCATTGCTGACACGAGAAAGGATCAACAGGAGTTGCAGGGGCCTAAAATTTATCAGGTTACACTTCCTTACAAAATATTCTCTCTACCTTGAAATAAAGAGAAATTGACAGATTTATGATTATATTTGAGCCAATAATGACTCATGACTTAATAATGAGCCAATTTGTTGGCCTTTTTTTTTCAAATAAATACATTACAACATGCATACATACATAAATGCTTCAGCCCCTCTAAAACAGGCCTAGTTACAGCACTGATTTATAGCAGAGTTTTGTGTAAAAACAATTAAACAAATTTGTTAGTATGAAGTGAAGAAAAAAAACAAGTGAACAAAATGTCACCAGTGTTTTCATGAGGGTCTATCTGTTAAGCTGCTCCTCCTGAAAAGGGTAAGGCTGCATTCCTGAGCCATCGTCCTGTGGTTGTGTGTGACAGGAAGAGGCTCATCCTGATAACAGGTGGATTAAGAGACTCTTATTGTCTTTTTTGCAGTAAAGCCTGCATGAAGCTATGAGTCAGAAATACAGCAGCCTGAAACTGGTTGTCCTCATTGTCTAAAACCCAGAAACTGCAAAACCTTTCTACAGATAGGCATAGATCGCTGTCAATCAAAAACCAACAAACAGCCCAGACCGGTCCTGGAGACCACAGTTTGCTCAAGGACTCTAAAACTAAACCGAAAGACGGATATAATAGCCACTTTCCCCTGCCACAGCTTCCTCAGTGGAGCGTTGCCACTCTTTTCCAGGCGTCAGCATTTTCAGTCGCTGAAACTGCCCCCAAACAATGGGTCTGTTGTTGTGGCTGCAAGTGAGTCGCCCACAAACCCAAACACAAACACGCAGGCGGCTCAGGAAAAGAGTCACAGATACTGTAAACAAACAAAACGGTGGCGAGGTGTCACTCAAACCTGCTCACAACAACCCTAAAGTTTTCCTTGCCAACAGATGGAGGCAGTTGAGAACTAAAACCTTTCACATTCAATCACAAATCTGGTAGATTCGAGTTTTCAAGTGGATCTTACTGAACAAGCAACTGAACCACTCCAGAATTTATGGGATCGGTTTTAATTTGTGTACTTCATAAGCCTTTATGAAGTGATTGAGCTGCAGATGAAGGATGAACGAAGGCCAGAAACGAGCAGTAAATCTCTGTCACTCACCCTTCTAACCTGACAAGTTCTCTCATTTACAGAACAGAGTAATGAACACATCTAATTAAAGCTGTGTGTCATAGCCCAGGCGTAATAAATCAGGCTGACTGGTTAATATACCTGTGCAAGATACAGGAGGCAATGCGAAGAGGCAAGCAAGGAGGACTGAGGCTCCTGCTGGCCCCGAAACAGATAAGACAGCTCTGAGTAATCTGACTCTAAGTCCGTGGATAAAGGCAGTTTGTCTCTTCTTGGGCTGTCTGTCCACACCTACTGGGTAATTAGGCCTAATTATGAGAGAAAGGTCCGCTTCCCCTTCATGTTATTAAATAAGAGCCAGCCTGGTCCGCCAAGGATCTCTCAACACCAGCAAGGGGCTGGCGACCTTCAGATCAAACACAGCCACTATCTGTGGCCCCTAACCATGCCCTCTCGACTGCAGCACCCGTTCCCCTCATCTTTATCGCCGCCACTACTAAAAAGGGGAGGGATGTCTATTCGTTATGATATTGTGCATCAAAGTTTTTTTGGGGGATAGAGCTGAGTGAGGGATTCCTGTCCACATTCCCATCTTTAGTGTGGATATGTTGATGTTGATGTTGATGTGATCAACAGCATCCAAAGCTGGACTGCCCTTTGTCAAATTTGCCATTTATAAATAAGAGCAGGGACGCGAGGTATAGGCTGATCACAGGGGTGTATTACGGAAGCTGTATAATAATGTTGTTATTATACAGCAGTATAATGCTTCCCAAGCGGATTATGACAAAAGATTAGACATAGCTCAAAAGCTCCACTCTAAATATGCTTTTCAAGAAAAACCAAACAGTGATAACAATAAAATTGACTCTATTTTCTGGTCCATCCGAGTAAAACCTCCTTCTAAATCACAGCTCAACCTCTGAGTATCACATCATACCTTTGCTTTTAGTTATTCTGTTGTTTATCAAAAGCAACAGTCTTATCTGCTGATTCAGTGTTTTTCACCATCTGGCCATGATGACATTTCCACCTTACAGGCTGATCGGTGGATGGTGAACTAACCATTAGTCAGCCCTTTTACCTCCCCCATCTAACACAAGTCCTCTTGAGGAGGAAACCAAAGTGCCAAATAAAGAGCAAGGTCCATTATAAAAGTCCTGTTAAAAAACAGCATGGGAAGTGGCGAGGAAGACACACGCCCTTTATTGTGTCTTGACAGGGGTATCTGGACTGGACAAACAGCCCAGTGGCAGATAGAGGTTGAAGTCAGACACAAGTGCACCAACACCCACTGTCAGTCACAGAGCCAATGAGCGGGAAGAGGTGGCATTGTTCACATGAATGGCGTGAATGCTAAGCAGGGTCCATAGCAGATAAGGGCTCAATGCCTTGTGGGTGTCACTGAAGCAGGCATTGATGGAGCACTGTGTCAGAAGGTCCTGATTTAGGAGGTTCTGACTGTGGTCAACAGGTACCAAGAGCCTTATCTGTTTACATTATCACCCATTTCCTCCATGAGGTCATTTACCTGGCCACTACAGCACAAAGAGACACAAGAGGGCTGACAGCTCAAATGTCATCATACATCAGCACACGGTTTGGATGTGATGGCCTTTGGATATGTGGGGATTTTGCAGTCAATACAGCAAAGACCTGAAGACAAGTAAATGTATGTTGTGCAGTAATCCCGATAAGACGTGATGCAACAGGGGATAAAGTACACGTGAAAAAAACAAGACTTACAGTTTGTCAAACAGCACACCCCCATCCACCGCCACCCCACGGCTGCAGATGTCAAAAATGTTTGCTATGTTATTAGTGACTGCATGCAGACTAAGCAAGGAACAATGTAAGTTTGAGTGACTTTAAACTATTTGTACAAAGTGAATGGATTCCTGATTTCAACTAGTACTCTCAAATGTAACAAGTTACAAATTATAGTTCTCTAGTTTTAGTCATAAATCATCATAGGGAACATGGTGCTGATGTTGATCCAAAAATAATCAATATGATTCAAACCATTCAGTTCATTTTAAGAAAAAATGGGGACAATTTAGCTAGCTACATTTACTTAAAAGGGTTTTTGTTTTCTGGGACATTTAATGCTAATTTTTAATTAATTCTTTATTTGGCAACATTAAGTCCTTGCAAATGAATGAAAAAATTATTATTTTGATATTTAAAAACATACACATAAGTGAATTCAAGCAAGTTAATTTACATGTTTACAGCCATAGATGTAATATACACTGCTCAAAAAAAATAAAGGGAACGCCTAAACAAAACAATATGATTCCAAATCAGTCACACCTTTTTAGAATCGATGTCACCAGTTAGGTAGTAACATTTATTGTGAATCAATTTCACCTGCTGCTGTGCAAATGGAACATACAACAGGTGGAAATGAGAGGCAACTAGCAAGACAACCTCTATAAAGGAGTGATTCTGCAGGTGGTGACCACAGATCATTTCTCTGTTCTCGTCCTTTCTGGTTGGACTTTTAGTCACTTTTTCAGTATCCAGACCTTGGAATAGGTACCAGAAGACAGGCCAGTAAACCAGGAGACATAGAGGGGACAGTAGGAGGGCTACAACCCGGCAACAAGACTGTTACTTCGTCCTTATGCAAGGAGGTCCACTGCCAGGACTGTACAAAATGACCTTCAGCAAGCCACTAATGTGCAATTTTCTATTCAAACTGTCAGGAACAGACTGCATGAGGGTGGTATGAAAGCCTGATGTCCACATATAGGGTGCTTACAGTTGAGTGCATATGGGACATCATGTTTCGGTCAATCCACCAAGGCCACGTCGCAACACAGACTGTTCAGGAGTTAACTGATGCTCTAATCCAGGTCTGGGAAGAGATCCCTCAGGAGAACATCAGCTGTCTCATCAGAAGCATGGCCAGGTGTTGTCAGGAGGTTTTACAGGCACGTGGAGGCCACACACGCTACTTGAGGAATACTCATGAATGTTGAATCAGCCTGTCATGTTATTTTCCACTTTCATATTGAGTATGAATCCAATTCCAGATCTCCATGGTTTAATAATTTTGATTTGCATTGATAATTTTTGTGTTCATTTTTTAAATCAATTCCACTGTGTTATTAAGGTTTTTCAATGAGAATATTTAATATTAGTATAATATTTAATATTGAATATATATTGTACACTTTGCATTTTTTAGGTAATTGCTTAACTCTATACTTTTACTTTTGTATGTTGTACATCAAGTATTGTACTTAGTTACATTTGAAATCCCACCTGTAACAGAGTAAAAAAAAATAAAAATCTTCAATACACGTTTTAAAATTACAAAAAAATGTGTCCCGCAACGCCTGCAGTAACTGAGGTTAACACATGAACAATTTCTGGAAACGTTTAATGTTTTGACTGTGACGAGTCAACGTAAAAAAAAACACATTAACACAGATATTGCTGTGCATATTCAATCTGCCGTAGTTTCCATGCCAAGCAGGGTTGCCCGATGAGAAATGATGAACTATAACACTATCTCCACACTCCACGACCTATTTTCACGCTCATTCATGTCACACACCGGTATCAGAGGCCCCCAAAACTGGACCATGATGCTTTGCGCTAAGTAAAGATGGCGCTATCCGCGAAAAAGCTCACGAGTCTGGTGTGCTACTCTGAGTTGAACGTTTTCGGACTTTCACTGACAGTAAAATAAAGAACAACCTAACGTAGGTTAAACAATTTTTTTATAACAAAATAAAGATTCGGGAATCTCGTAAAGTTACCAACAGTGAAATGAAAATAACAATTGCAACAGCTACTTCTACAAGGCGACTGTTGTTCCATAACATACATTTTCAGCAAATATATCACTGCTACTTGACAGAAAAAGAAGACGAAGCTTTAATAAATGCTCATAAAATACCATGTCGGAAGAGACAGCGGAGCTTTGGCAGGCAAACCTCATCTGAAGGACCTTTGTTTACAGTGTGTTAGCTGTCTGCGGAAGTGCCTGAACAAAAAGATCATTTCTCACACTCTTCTCAATGTTGACTACTTTTACAAAAACAAACGTGTCAATTTTACGAGCTGTAAGTGTAAATATAATCAGTATGATTAAAGTTTATTTTTATTTATTTTTTCAGGGAACAAACGTTTCTCAGAGAAAATCTGAGAAAATGCTTGTTTCACGGTTTCATAGAATGTGCATGAAAGAAAGAGAATGACAGCTGAAGAAATGAGTATAACCTTTCAAATCCTTACAATACTACACACACAGGGTAGTCTTTTTCTCCTTTCACTGGACTCTAATTGAGAAACAGAGACAGAGAAAACACTGGGCTCTAATCCACAGAGCACACAGACCTCTTTCATGGAGGGCTGGAAGAGACCTTTATTTGTCCATTCCTATCATAGAGAAAGCGACTTTCAAACTCGGCTTCGTCTGAGCTGGAAGATTAGATGAAACCAGAGTGTTTTAAACCTCTTCTGTGAATGTGGATTATAGTCAGCCAATTCCCCTTAACTCAAAAATAAATAAATAAATAATACAGAGGACAGGTGGCTGACTGGAAGGGTGAACATAGTATGCAGAAATTCTGAAAACTACATCTTTCATAAACCCTAAAGGTTTGGAATGAAAGATAACGTTCACTAAAAATCTTAGATCCCTATTATAATTATTGATGGACTTCTGAGATGTATTATTCTTGAATTATGATATTTATTCTATTGTGGGGGAAGATTCCAACTAATTCACTAATACCAGTGCTGGAAAACATTAGCACCCACTGACAAGCATGATGAGGGTCAGTCTTAGTTTGAGCTCTGCAGTAAATTCAAACCAATTAGCGTTAATGGACGTGGCAGGACAGTAACCCCTCTGCAGGAGGTTTCAGAAAGTGTCTGCTTGGACAGATACCACCGTCTATATCACCATCAATTATTCCTGGCATCTCACCTTACTTATGAGTGGGACAAGTGCAGGGGACAATGTCCGGGTGCCCTCGGGAGCAGGTGCCTTGGTCTCCCCATGTGTGTGGTGTGTGCTGTATACAGTGTCGTCCATCCCTGGAATCCCACTCCTGTTTGAGCTGGGGCAGGCAGGTCACTTTACAGCTCATCACCAAATTAGAAAGGCTGCAGGTCAAAATAAGCAGTGGACAGACACAGACAGGTGAAAATAGATGATCGTGTCAAGAAATGCCATCAAGACATTAAATGCCAAATAGCGCCTCCAGTGCAGTTATGTGTAATAAACTCTTTCATATGTAGTAGTGTGTAAGTATTTTTTCTTCTTTTTTTAATCCTTTACTTAATATTATGACATAGTAAGGATAACACTTAAATCTGTTGCACTTGTTACAATGACAGTTAGAATATTCTGATTCTGAATAAGGCTGCTGGTGTTCGTTCACCAGGCTACTATCTGTGGACATTGAGAACTGCAAAGAACAATTTGCCAAAATAGAGACTTTAAAAGCCAAGAAAATTAGGCAATCATACTGATAAGAGAAACATTAACTACATGTGTGCATTACTAACAGATATAGATTCCACTTACTTTTCAACTTTTTAATCCTTTCTGGACAGCACTCCAGAAAGATTTGTTCAGAAATATTTTGTATTAGGTTTATTTATAACAAAGACTGCGCTCTTGACAACAACAGTGGCTTAGTTTAGCTGAAGAAGAGAACAGGAAGATAACAACAAATGTGACTCTGTTCAACTCTTCATCCACTGTTGCTTTACACATATTTACAAAGTTACAAGATGATATGGGATACAAACGTATTTGCTTTTTTGGTCCAGTGCGATCATGTGATTGCTTGTGGGTGTGGGAGTGAGGGTGTTTGTCTGTCTGTTAGCAGAATATCCCATCAGTCAGGAAAAAAACATGCTGATTGAAGAATTTTTATTTTACTTTCACTCAGACATAACTATAACTCTAGGTAATAGTAGAAGAGTATCCAACACTTTGTGCCACAGAGAGGATGAAGATACAGTGTACAGGGAGTATGTGTTGGGTGTGCCGGTATCATAAAATGTGATGGCGAGACCTTAAAGCTCATGTTTTTCTTTGGCATCTCAGCAGGTGTGAACGGAGGGGTCTCAGAGAGGGCGAAGAGTGACAGTCTTACGTATCAGTTTGAGGAGTAGAACAAAATGCAACTTTAATTTCACTATCAGCAGCACTATCCTCCCCTGGAAGAGTAAAGCAAGGAGGCACCCTCTGTCTAAGTTAATATTCTTATCAAGTCTTTTTGA
>JAVKLF010000001.1:3875916-3891065 GCA_034783495.1 Millerichthys robustus
ATGATGTAGCAACAGTCTAAAGGTCCAGTTACACTAAAATATGTCTCCATTTTTTCCCCTCAAAGAGGTTTTAATGTTAATTTGCTAAGATAAATCTTCCCAGTGTGCAAGTGTTGTCTCACTTCAAATGATCCGATTAACAACTTTGTTACAAAGTTTAACCAAACTCCTGAAGATGTTTAGGGCCTTGGAAATCCTTTTGTAACCATACAGACTTGTAATTTTCAATAATCTCTTCTTTGGTTTGAATTAGGACTGTCACTTTAAAAGAGGTGACTATTTAATGAAATACTTGTTTTATTTTGGATAGTTTTATTTGATTCACATTAATATGTAGAAATTTGATTTCAAAAGGTCATTGATTAAGGGTGTCAAAAAGGTCAATTTGTTTCATTGCTGTCTTAAAATGACAATAGAGGCAAAAAAAAAACCCCTGAGAGCTGATTCATTTTTATATTTTGTCTACTTGTGGGTAACTCTTACATAGTTTGTTTGGCAAGTATTTCTATAGAAGAAGTTTCCATATGAATCCCGTGCCTTTGTAATACTATTGTTAATCGCAGTTAGAACAGAGTGTTTCCTCATTTGGATGTTTTCCTCTTTAAGATCAGAGAAAAAAATAAATTCCTTATCTACAGACCTCCATCCAAATGGGCTCATTGCACTTCCTGCTGGCACGCGCTCAAAGTTTTCTCCCTGAAAGCACGGAGATGGCAGCAGATACTGGACTTCAGCCCCAAGGACAAGTCTGTCATTTAGGTGTGTGTGAGCTTGAAGGTTCATTAGACACCCATCCTTCACCGGTACCACCCCCCCAACCCCCCCATCTCCCCTCCTACACCAAACCTGCCTGCAGAAACAATGTCTAGGTCTCACCTGCATAGCTGATGGCCTGACAACACAAAAACATCTCCAGTCCAAACTGTTTTTTTAATACAGGAAAGAGCTACTAAAACACGACTAACCCATTTCTGTCTGCAGGGAGGTGGAGGCGTCTACAAGCCATCAAAGAACTTCCTGAGCCCACAGTGGAGAATTCTGCTTCTATACAAACACAGCTTCCTCAGTAGTGAATGCTACATGTACAGTGGTGCTTAGATGTTTATTAAATCCCCCCAAAAAACAAGGTATACAAGAATGGAGTTGTTATAACAAAAACACAATAAGTGTGGGTTGCACAAATCTGTGTTTGTGTGCCTGGTCTGTCACTAAAGTAGCTCATGAACTATTGGACAAGTTTTAATCAAACTTCCAGAAAGTAATAACGGGACGTACATCTATAACTCTGCAACAGATTAACGTTTGGATTCAGCCCGATTGAAGTTTGTCGCCTCAGCTGACTGACCTTACAAAGCACTAAACTTACATGATTATTTGATTTTACAGCTACGGATTTCAATTGATTGATTTCAGTTTTGCAGTGGTAGTAGTTGACAGTTATTCACAGCACATACTCCAAGTGCTACTCCTTCCCTGACATTTTTACTTAAACATTAGCATTACTGGTGGAATCAGCTCCGCTTGTCTGTTAGCAAAATCTTTTATGATCCACTGGACAGAATTGAACAAACCCTCAGTAAGTAATCCACGGACTGACGGCTAATTCATATTAGAGAACAAGTGAGCCAATTTAAAAAATATCGGACAATAATTTGATGTGCCTGTAGCCAAAAGTCATTCATAACACATTCTCTGAGCGACATCATCTTGCAGCGTCACAAGAAATTGAACACAAACAAATCAAACAGTAACACTTAAAAAAACATTGCAATTATCCTGCAGGGTTTTCTATTCATGTTAACCAGGCCTAATTTGGTGAAAAAATGATCTTTATGTTGGATGAAATGGAGAAATTCAATATTTAAGCACAAACTAATAGTCCAGGATTGTTGTAAACTAGACCTTGCTCTGAATAAATCTCATTTGATTATATCCAATAAAAAAACAACTTCAAATCAGAATCACACAACAAAAATACATGAGGATTAAATATCAGCCAAAAATGTCCACACCTACATAAACAGATCTACAATACTCCGAATGTTTAATAACTACTCGACCCAAGGTGCAGATAAATTAGACTGACAACGAGCTTCAGTGTCAAAACACTTATTTCCTTTTATCTCTCACCACGCAGCAAACAACCTCCGCAGAACCAGGTATACCACCACCACCAGTCACCATCTACATGACGTGCCAGAAGGAAACGTCAGGAACGGACCAATTAACGGGGCGATGACAGGAGCTAAAAGGCTGGATTAAAGGACTTGTTCTGTAAAGGTCAGGATGCACGCTGCTAATCTGAATTATGAGGCGAAGACAGGCTGACAGGAAGGGAGAAAAACAAACGACACGTCTCTGATGAATGATGATGGTGTGTGACAATGGGATGTGCCGTGTCAGCGAGCAGGGTAGATCTGTGTGTAGAGCAAAGCATTAAAACTCTACGGGTCAGAGGGCCCGTTTCCTTGTAGTGCACTGTACAGAGCCATACAACTGAGTCCCACAAAATTAAAGAGTTCTGTTATTATTTGTGGACTGAAGTAATTGATATGATGCGATATCATATGCCCACCTAACACAAACATTAACCAGTGATGAGCCATTGATGACTGCGTTTAGACTAAGATCATTTTATAATGAGAAATGACAAAGTTGGAGCTGTTTTGTTTAAACCGTCAAACCTGCTATGGACAATCTCACGTGATATTGTGAAACCTCAGAGTACGTACGTGCTGGGAATGATTTTCAGCTACTACCACATCAATTTTTAGCTCAGTATCTGTAAATCTGATAGAGTTATAGATGCTTTAAGATTTTGTAAGCTCAGCTGGCTGTGGCAGCCATCTTGGATGGGGTTCAAAGGTTTCCCAGTTGTAGATATATGTGATTACTCTCTGCAAGTTTCATTCAAAATTGTCCAGTGTTTCAAAAGATATTTTGCAAACAGGCACACGTATGCACACAGAGTCATAAAAAAATAGTTTTGCCAATTGCAAAAAAAAGGGTTTAAAGTTGAGAAATAACCACTTTTCCATTAAATAACACAAAAAGGCAACAGACTGGGTTATATCCAGTGTTATACATATAATTCATATTTTGTGTGTGCAGGTAGAAGGTCCTCACGTTTTTCCAGGAGACTTCTTCAGCCAGAATATGTCGTCACTGGTGATGCCATGCTCCATAGCTCCGGGGATCTGAAGGAAAAACTAAAGCTGTGAACAAAACTACAAACCAAAATGTGTCAATAAGAGTAAACAGAAACAGTTTCCTTGAAAACATCTTTTTTGTTTGTTTGTTAAAGCCTCTGTGTGTCATTTGCATCTGTGTTTCAGCAAAAGGATTATTTACGTTTGTCGGATACTTGGGCCGTCCACCTGTGGCAATTACAATATTTTTGGCAATCAGGATCGTCTGCAGGAGAAAGAAAGGAAACATCAGCTTTTGTTCATATCTGTCAAAAAACGAGGAAATGTCAAATGACATTAAGTGGTCTCTGCAGTGCTCTGTGTGGAGGTGATGACAGAAAAACTGTGAAGTAAGAGCTCACAGTTGGTACACAGAGTGCAGGGTTAAACAGTTTGTGAATAATTCAAGATGATGCAAAAAATAGGAGATAGCAACTAAATGATTTTTCGTTCACATCACTCCTGTTCCACAGAACTGTATCTTCCACCAGGTTTTTCTTCAGGTCTTCAAACTGAGACTCCTGGCAGTGAAGCAGAGCTAAAACAGAACTTTTAAGAGGCCACTTTAACTCTTGCTGTGTTTACAGATAGCAGCTGATGGAGATATTGCTGCCAGTTTCATTACAAAAAGCAGCAGAAACCAAATAATCACATTGCCCTGCTTAGTGTTTAAGTAAACACAAGTTTTTAAATCTGTGTGTGAAATAATTTCAGTCAGATTAAAGAAAAATTCGCTAGTTTTAGTTAGTGTTTCTGCTTTGGTCTGAATATTAACTCTCAAAGGGGTAGTTGGCATTCAGGTTTCCACTACGCGTAGAAAGTACTTTGTTTTGTATTTTTTTCTAACAATTTTTCAAGGTATTGCTACAAATAAAATCAAGAGATATGGAAGAAGAAACTGCATCCTTCTAGTTTAGAACTCCCCTAAGAAAATAAATACTATGTTACCAAGTGTGTTACTCTAAGTTAGGGTTAAAATAAATTTTATGCCATAGCTTTTAATGTTGTTTTTGTGTTGTTCTGATTTGAAAACATAAATCCAGTCTTGGTCCTGAACTAGACCCGCAACAAGTCCAGGTCGCCCACTGCCCCCCACCCAGCGTGAACTGTTTATGAATGGATTGGACACTGTATTATAAAAATATTATGTTGTGCATTTTTAATATGCTGAAATAACTGATATCTTACATTATTTACATAAATATCTAAATGTTCAAATAGGAGAAAAAAAACTCCCACCTCTTTTCCTGCTTTGCTCACTCCTCTAACTGTGTGTTTATCCACCAGACTGCCTTTCAGGTTCAGGTATTTCACATTCCTACAAAAATACAAAACAAACAAATCACTAATGTGGTTTTATGTATAGGAACTCAATAACTGAGAACCGCACAGTTCATTTTTATAACTGAGCTCCTACAAAGTCTCTCAATGTGATGTCAAAACATTGTAATCTGAGATACACAGAGAACAGGATGTAACGGAATACGTTTTTCAGTCTTAAACTGATTTTGACTTTATTTCAAACCAAAATAATCTAAAGATAAATACAGCTGTGCAACTATTGTGTGTGATAATATCTAATGATAATATCTAATGAGTTTATCTTCTGAAAGTTTGATGAAAAGGAATAACAGTGAGTAGCATGAGATCAGCAAGTATCTAGTTTAGGATCTAAAGGTTAATTGGACATTTACTCTCCTGAACCAAGCCTCATTCTAATATGTGGTCCTATAGTTACTATTTCACTTACTGTCTATAATTAGGAAAATGAGAGAAGAATGAAAAAAGATCTGTTGTCACTCACTTGTCCTGCAGCTGGACTCTGTGACCCCAGTTTAAAGACTTGATGTGGTTTTGGACTGCTTCTGCCATGGTGGTCCTAAAAAACACCTCCAAAGTCACATTAAACACTCACCACATCCACGCTTTTTAAACACTTTAAAAACAATGATCCACAGACAAATATATTTTGATTCACTTATGGTTTCCAGGTAAAGTGAACTATATGGTTTATATATCTAACAAAGGTGGATTTATTTTAAAAATTGATCAGGAAAACTAAAACATAAATGTATGGTAAAACCAAAGCACAGTTAAAAAAAAATCTCCCAAAAGTCCAAAAGTTTCAGTACAAGTATACTGCAATTACACCACAAGGTGGTGCTGTTTGCACACTAGTCCTCAAGTATAAAAGCGTTGGAAAAGTTGTTACCAGTCATGGCAGACCGTCCCTGGTATCTGCCAGCCGTACTTTGGGGCATCCTTGACTGCAGCACCAATGAGAGCAGCCTGATGCATGAGCTTCTTAGGAATGCAGCCAACATTGACACATGTACCACCGAGACCCCACTTGGTACCTGTTCAGACAAACAATATCTACCCTGTGATTTCCTAACCATGCTGCCTGGTGAAAATGATCTATAGTGAAACATGCTGTACCTTTAACAGATGGTTCCACATAATCTAGAACAGCAACTTTCTGTCCCAGCTGAGCCGCTGCATGACAGAGACTCTCAGTTAGTGTGATTAGACAAATATTATTGTTATACTGTACTGTAATTAAAATAGGAAAACAGGAAAATAACTTCACCTTCTTTGGAGCAAGCCAATCCTCCGGATCCACCACCAATAACCACCAAGTCATAGTCACACTTCCCTAAGAGACAAATACTGCTGGGTGAAAACTGGACGGTAAAAATCTGATTTAACAGAGTTGTTATTGGCTGGAGGCATCGTAAAGCACAGTAATAACAAATTTTGATGCGATAAGAAATCAAACATAAATGGTTTGCCAAAACAAATAGGAGTCTTTATTTGCAAAGGTTTGACAGAGTTCAATGTGTTTCAACTAGATAAAAGTTAGTGGAGTAAACATTTGTATGTATTCATTAAACAACTGTGTCATAACACAGCTTTAAGGTTTTTCAAAAGGGTACAATTATTATTTTGCACCTAGCAAACACAACACAAATTTGATTTTCAAATCTTTTCAGTTAAGAATGTCAGGGTATTATAACAAATCTGGGACAATACTGAAGCATGATTTTTGTGGGACGTTTTGAACGATTGTGATGAGAGATTATTTTCAGATTTGATCAGTTCAGAATCAATGAATGTGTCTCTTTAAATAATAAGCAGACAGAAAACGTTTCAAAAGTATTTAATTCGTTTGAATAAACTGGAGCGACTCTTGGTTCGTTTAAGTAGACACAGAAAAGTCAGTAAGAGCTGGTAAAACCCTTATTATTTACAACTTTTATGTATTTAGTGAAACATTTCTGTCAGAGATGTCGTAAACAAAAGCTACACAAACAGAATTAAAGCATATAATCTAATTTACCCGTGAGGTTTCTTGTGAAAACGTGTAAACATTGAATGCGTTTCCATCGGTGTCTATATCTGCAGGCGGCCGCCATGTTGTTGTTGTTAAAAAAGGACCCAGGATGACGGGAGTGGCTAAAAAACTGCCTTCAAATTAAAACAAAATAAGTTACAATTTTACTTAAAATAAAATGAAATACGGAAACTTTATGTGTTCAAATGGATCTTTAATAAAATGTGTTTAAAACAATAGATGGAAAAATTGCATTCCTCCATAAAATTGGTAATTTACTACGTAACTCAACAAATTAGAGGATGGTAATTTCGGCTCTTTTTAGAGAGCCGGTTCTTTCGGATCGGCTCACTAAAAAGAGCCGACTCTTTCGGCTCCCAAATGACTCCTCAGATTTTATGTTGCATGTTACTGTATTAAAGTATGTGTAAAATAAATTACAAATGTAAAAGCATACAAATCAAATAAAATGCTTATGTACAGTTATGCTTATTTATAACGTTTGACTTTAATGATGAAACAACAACTAACATTTCTGCAGTATGTCTTCTTCAGAACTGCTGAAAAGTTAGCTGTTGTTTCCTCAATAAAGACAAATTACTGTTTTCGGTGCTCCTGGTTTTGGAAGCTGCTGCTTCTTTTTTGCTGTGTCACAGTTTGTTATCACATTCCAGTTGAGCATAACCTTGTTTGGTGAGTTTGAATGTGTTGTCCTCAATCACCTCCATCCCTTCTCCCAGAAAGGACAAAATATTGGGTCCATTGCTACAATGTTTTAAATGCACTATTTTATTTTCTTGTTATATGAATGTGTTTATATAATAAGGCACAAAGCTTTCACTTCAAAAACATTTCACAAGCGCAAACATTCTGACTTGATTCCCAATATTGAAATGTTTGTGAGCAAACACACTAAAATCTGTTATTTTGATAAGCCTATTGCTGGGTTAAGGCTATTGAGCCATACTTGTGCTGACTTGATTAAATATTGGATTAAAAGTTTTCCACAGTTTGAGTTAAGAGATGACAGGGGTCCCCCAGGAGGAGCTGGAGAGTGTCGCTGGGGAGAGGGATGTTTTGAGTTTCTCTCTCGGACCTGATGCCTCCGCGACCCAACTACAGGTAAGCAGCAGAAGATGGAGATGGAGAAAGGTATCTCTTTTCAGTGGGAAGTGTGGTTGATGTGTGTGAATATACATGACACAGAACCAGGTAGCACCTTCTTTTCAGGCATGATTTATTGAAAACACACCAAATTTATACTCTACAAACCAGTATTTTTCCATTATGTTTAACAAGCGTAATATTTGCCTCTGGGTATTAGTAAAATGAACATAATACATTCTGTCACTGTGGCATCGCCTCTGCTCACTAAGAAAGCATTAACAGCCTTACTTTTCTAGGAAACCAAACCCATTTTTCAAATCCCTAAATCTTTTAAAGTTTATTATACAATGTAATACAAGGCAGGAACCCGCCAACAGTCTCAACTACATAAAGGGGGACCCAGGGATGGGGACAGGATGGATGAAATGAGGGGTTTTAGTGGGCTGTGGGGGGTTTGACACGGGGAGGGAAGGTGACCAGGACTGGGGAGATGACAGAAGGGTTGGAATGGAGTTATATAAAACACATTTCTCTTCATCTACCATGGAAAAGATTAAGGCACGTGAAAGGTACAAACACATCTGCTACTCAGTTCTTTTAGTCCGACATCTTGAATCGGTTCTATCTACACAGGTAGGTTCATTTGATTCGACACCTGTCCGTGAATTTTACAGCACAGTTGTACAGTTCTCGGTTCTGTAAATGTACGATGGGCCGCACATTCACAAAAACCCAAGAACCTGACTATTTTTCTTCTGAATTCATGTGAACACAACTCCAGATCCTTTGGTTGTGGTAGTGCATTTAGGAACAGACAGTCACATGGGTCTTTTTCCAATGAAACCACACATGTCAGAGGACACACAAAAGGGATGGTGGGCATTATGACATGTTTAGCCTTTTGTTTTTTGTTTTTTTAAGAAATCTGAATTTATTATTCAGTAAGTTGATTTTTTTGAACCACAACGTACATCTTTGTAAACACCATGTAAAATATGCAAGCTTTACAAAGTCACATACGCCACAAAGAAAAGAATCGGACTCTAATGCAGGCACATGCCGTTCGCCTTGAGTGAGAGACGCATGAGTGACGCCAGCTTAGATCGGATCAGGATTCTACTCCTCATCTTCCCACCCCAATACCACTGTAAAAATATATATACTATAAGTCCAACCTTATTATTAAAACTTACACACTGCCATCGTCATCTCTGACCACAACCCATGATCCACCTCTTCTCTCCTCCTGCGTTTGAATGAATTAGTTCACATCCATAAACAACACCACAAAAAACTGGCACTTGGAAAGAATATAAACATCTGTAAAGATTTTTTTCTTCATGCTCACAACTTAATAATTTCATTAAAGATGCAGCGGCAGGTTTATTGTGATTAAACGGTCTGTAAATGCATGAGGAAAGTAAAAAAAATCTTTATTTTTTTATTATTAATGCTATCAGATTATCCATTCCTCTGTATGACCCTGCTGGAGAAACATAGATCCATAAACCTGTAACCCTCTGGAAAATACAAAATATAAATAGGTGAACCTTGCTGTGACTTGACAATACACATCGAAGTTATACACGTGGTTATTTGTTGTTTACAAACATGGTGAGCCAATACCAAATGAAATGTGCTTTCCAAATATGTGGTATTAATATACAACTAAGAAGTCTAACATTTTTAATTTTGTTTTGTGTCATTGTTTTTCCATTTTTTTTTTGTTTTGTCTTACTCTAATATACATTTATATAAAATCCAACTTTCAGAGCTAATCTTTAAACAAGGGAACAAACTTTCCCCCTTCAAAACAACCAAGAAGAAAACAAAAAATCATTTATAAACAATATGTCTTATATTCTCTTTATTACACAACACTAACAAACAGCAACTAGCTCAGAAACTCGTGAAGCCGCATCACTACACAACCTGAGTGTTCACACGAGTAACCGTTTGGTTCATACAGGCCACCGTATGTCGCCATTTGGATTTGTTGCCATTTAAGCTTCGCCGCGACGCCGTGTGAACAGAAACGCCATCAGATGGACTCAGTATCTCACTTGCTTTTTTTCCTCAGATCACAACTTGCACACTCCTAACTTCATAAACCGTTTCACACATCCCGTTTAAAAGCAGTGCCCCCCTTTTTTTTCCTTCTTTTTTAAAAAAACCACAGTGAACCCAGATGAATTTTCAGTTCATGAGAGCAGACGGTTATGTGTTTCTCTACAATGCTACAGCTTTTCTCAGGCTCGGTTTCACTTCTCTCTTTTTTCCCATTTTCCCTACGTTCGTCTCATTAAACCTTCAGAAGCTTTCAAACACACCAGTCTAAACCCGTTCATGTCAAAATGTGACAATGCACCAAGAGCAAAGATGTTAAACCGTTTAAAACTGAAATATTTTTGTTGCACGGGTTTTCTTTCAACACTCGTTCATGTCCCATCAAGGATTCATCCCTTCGCTTCTTCCTCTCGTTACACTTCCACTTCCTCCACCAGCCTCCATCCTGTTGTTGTAGTAAACACTGTAAAATTCACATGATGTCCAGGAATGTAGATATGACAAAGTAGTAAGAGAAGTCACTTGTTTTGTTTTCTGTGTTTGTTTGTTTTTTTGAGAATGACTGAGCGCCAGCTGCTGCTGGGTAGTTGCCGTTGTGATCGTTGTCGTTTGAAATCCTCTCTGCTGTACAAAGTCCGACTCCAACGATGAGTTCCTGTGAAATGGCAGTGGTGATATGACAGATCCTCTTCTAGCCGGGTGTGTCTTTTTAAGCCTGAAGCATATGGAAGAAAGAAACCAAATTAAGAAGAAGCTATTCCTATTGTCAAATGTTGAGTTTCAGTCCAAAAATACCTAAACTTCAAAAACATTTGCTTCAGCCAGTTCTCCCACAGGACTGTTTGGAAATTTATTAGGAAGCATTTTTTCCAGCCAAATTGTTAATTTTTAAAATACATTTGGTAATAATGGTTATAAATTTAGACTGAAACTCTTAAGTTGTGCTTTCACATCAGCCAGCTGATGTTATTTCATCCATTTGAAGCCGTCTCTGTCAACGATCAGACATGTTGCTACAGATGACAAGTGGGGAGAGTCAAACAGATGCTTAATGAGCTGCATGAGATCCTGTAAACGCTAAATGAACTAAAACATCTTACCTGATGAGACATTCTTCCCTGTAACTTGCAGCCTTATTTCCTCTCTCTTTACTAAACAGGCAAAACCACAGTGAAGACTAAAATTGTAATATTCTATCACAGCCTGAGGTAGTTCCTCGTGGATGGAAATGAGGACAGAACGGGTGGCCAGTAATAAAGATGATTTAGGATGAAAACAAAATGGCACAGGAATCTGATAGGAGGAGAAACATGCAGGTGGCAAAAGAATTAGACATGCTAACCCAGATCAGCAGCTTTGAGAAAGTCTTTCTACGGGGCTTTAAATGTTGGTTTGTTTAACGGTAAACACAAAAATTGTTAGATTATTTTATCTTGGATGTAGAGAGGCATTCACCAATTATTGATATTGTCTGCTTAAAAGTATGCTTTCCTTTTTCTCATGTATTTTCTTACTTTACAGTACAATCCTGGTAGCTATGTGGAAATCTATATATCAAATATGAAATTTCAAGGCATAAAAACTAATGCTAATTTATCTTTTTAAAGTGTTTTTTCCTTCAATCAGTAAGTTATGTTTACTCTAAAGTCTACACAAAATACTACAAAAAGGTGTTTTCTATTTATCTATGAATACTTTGCCATTACATCTGAAAACCAAGATCTATTTGTTTTTTGAATAAATGTTATCTGAGACAGATTCTTACCTAGGACCAAATCTTTACTTTTAGTTCCCTCGTATGTAGCAGAGTTTGCTGCTATGGACTGAACATTTCCTGTGGGCTCATCCTTCACTGCAACCCAGCATCGTTTGCTTCTATCATCCAATCATCAGATTACACCAATCACTGACCTAAAATCCTACTGTTTCACCAAACAAGTGTTCTGCATTACAAACACGAGACGAGAGCTCTTTTTTTTCTTCCCCACAGCTTTTCGTTAGGGAACACTTGAGTCCCCGGAGGATGTGTTTGTTGTGCAGAAGAATGACTCCTTTTCATCATTTGCCTCCATTTCCAGCATCGGCTGTCGGGGGAAGCAGTGGGTGAAGTGCTGGGTGTACATTTAAATGAGGCGGGCATCGTCGAATTGTAAAATGAGACCAGAGTCCGTCAATGTGCTGCAAGTGTTACAGAGTGAATAAGTTGTGTTTGTGTATTGCCAAGTCCATCAGCAGCTGAATGTTTGCTGGATGGCACATTTGTGCATTTTTAAATCCACAAACTTTGCTGTGAAGTGTTTGTTTTTATATACTGAAGCAAAACAGTAAATTTTAAATTGTTCTGTGCTGATCTGAGGTGTGTTTCAGTGACTTCTCGTGCTGGCTGCTTTAAGGGGGACAGCATGTCTATATGACAAAGTGTGAGGGGTGCAAAATGATCAACTAGTCAAAAATAAATGGATGCAATAATCTAACCCACAAGGTGTAGGAATTTACTTTTGTTTGTGCGTTGACTTTTTTGTTTTAGTTTGCAGACCTACCATGCATGCATTTAGACCCAGGAGTCAACAGGCTGGGGTTTAACGTCACAAGCGTCCACCAGACTGACCGCAGGCCTGTTACTCCTGATATAGTGCTTCCTATTTGTGTCATTCTGGAGCCACAGCAGGACGGGTTAGGGAAAAAAACACACAGTAAAACAAAAAGAGGTCATTACATTTGACATATATGCTTCCTCACTCACTCACACACACACACACACGCGCGCGCACACACATGCACATCCAGGATCAGAGAAGCCAGCATTAGTTCCCTGCTTTAAGGAGGAGCTTTGGTAAGAAGTCAGAGAGGTTACAAAAACAGGAAAATAAAAACATGCAAATCAAAAGAGAGAGAAGTTTGAGGAGCCAAGCCGCAGTGAGAGCAGGCAGAGGATCACCTCTGGGAAGCACAGATGGCAACATTAGTGAAGTCCTGCATACTCTGAGGATGAGCACACCTTCCTGCTCTGATTACCTCCATTTGGAGTTTGAGACCTCTGTCAGTTTGAGACATGACAGTGTGCCTCCAATGTTCACCAGTGATAAAAAGTATAGTAACGGAATCCACTTTGTTTAATAAATGTGACATAAATGCCTGAGAATCTTCATCAACATCATCTTTTTAACAAACCACTTCACTCCGCAGCTGTCACCCCAAAACTGCTTGGGGAAAAAAAGTCTGCTGAGATGAAACAGAACAGCTTAAAAAAAGCTTCATGTGACAACAGATATACGGCAACCTTGGATTTAGCTGGGATCTGATTTTTATTGGGAACCAATATCTTACATATGAAACTATTGTTTTTAATATACATTTTTCATTAAAAAAATACATGTTTCTTTTTGAAGTGAAGTTCAAAGTGGTTGAGCAATTGGACACGCTGTACAGGCGCGATACTTTGATGTGAGGGTTTTAATAGTTGACACAAGCACCATATCTCACTATTAAAACCAGACGGTTGCTGAATCTGTGTGACCGTGTGGTTGCAGCTGTGTGAGAAGCAACGAGGGCATCAAAAGTTCTGAATGCTGTTCACAAACCCTGATGGACCTTTCTGCCAACACTTGTCCTTTTGTCACACTACATTTCACTCTCTTGACGGTCTTAACAATAGCTGCAGTAGATCCTTTACAGTAGACGTTTTAAACTAGAAACTGCTTTACGGTTTCAATTTTCCTTTTTCAACATGACGTTTCTATAATATATTTTTTCCCCTTTCTGAAACACATTTTAATAGTCAACTTAGAATTGTTTCAAAATTCTGATAAAAACAAAACCAAAGTATGACTTGGATTGTTTACAGGCTTAAACTGGTTTAAATGATATTAACACAGGAATCTTTCTTAGAAAGAGACTTTAAACTTGCGCAGAGAAGCAAACATACGTCACAAGCAGCCTCATTACGATTTGCATTTCAGAGTCCTGAAAGGAAAATTCCACCCACTGCACACTTTAATAGATAAAAACTAAACAACCAAGAAGTACTTGGAAGCTATCTGACATGTCAAACCCCCTCTGAGGCCATTATCTTCCGACTCCACTTTGAGGCTGGAATGCCACTCGGCTCGACAATAAACAAACCGTGGCTGCGGCGTGCATAATCATCAGACGACCTCTTGATAATTTCCCTTCGTTCATTTCTGAAACGGGGCTCGTCGGCAGAAAGCGCGCTTGTGCCAGCAGGTCTTTTAATCAGTCTCAGATTAATTACCTTACAGAATCCAAAAGCTTACACTCAATTAAGTGGTGGCTCCCCAGATCTGAGGCTGTGGCAACATTAACAGAGAACGACAACTCGCAGCCTCTTTAAAGAGTCGATAGAATTAAGAGCCTCTAATGAGGGGCCACCGCAGAAGACACGGAGAGGCGAAGAGAGAAACACATACAGGGAATGTGATCGTGTTTTTATTTTCCCCCACAGGAAATAATTACTTGAGGTTTCATACCGTGAAACCTAAATGAGATCAGAGGTTGCTTATTTATTCATTTATTTATTTACCTTTAATGGTTCCCGTTCTGTTGGGTCAGCTGAGCCGTCGTCCGTTTTGTATTTGCAGTCCTTGTCCCTCTGGTCAATGGTGGAGTAACCATCTAATGATGTCAGAGAACAAATCAGTTCATTCTTCTGACTACAAAATAAAAAAGTTAAAATTGTTCTACAATCAATTTTTTTTTAAATCCCTATGCATGCATCCAAACTTTTAGTTTGTGCTTCTTTTTAATCATTCGTCATTTCAGTAGGCTCTGAACAGAATATTTGAAGTATTATATAAACATTTATATCTGTCAGCTACAATGCACAAGATTTCATATCAAAACATGTCTTTTATTCGATAACTTTTTATAACTTTTATTTTGCATTAACTCTAGGCCAAATTACAACTTAAAACAAGTTTTGTTTTGATAATTTGCGTCTTGTGCTTTTTTACTGGACACAACCTGTCATCCACGTCTTACTGTTCAAATTAAATTAAACCTACAAATTAATGGCTAATTGTAATTTTTTGGTATTAATGGTGAAGTTTTTAATTGTCTTATTTTGCTGTACACACTGTATGCTACCTTAGAGACCCCACCAACAAATATAGTTAGAGACAGGAATAAAAATAAATGAAAGACCTAGTATTTGACATTTACATTTTTTTATTATATCAAAACCATGACCCAAAAAGTGTATGTACCAAACCCTGATTTATGTGTAACATTACACAAGTAATGGTTATTATACACAAATAAAAACATGATTTTAGCACATTATGCATCACAATAGTCTAGGTAGAAAAATCAAACATTTCTTCTCTTCTTCAAGATACTTCTTCCGTCTGAAGAGTTACAGGTAAACTCAGCCTTATAAGCAGAACCTTCACATAGTGGATCAACAAGTAACAGTCATTTTCAACCAGATAGACTAT
>JAVKLF010000001.1:3899649-3911421 GCA_034783495.1 Millerichthys robustus
GTTGTAGTCATCAGTCCTACTAGTTGACAGTTTGTCAGACAGAATTACGCTTTGGAAACAGATAAGCTGTCAATGAGACATGATATACAGTCTTACAATGTGACAGGCTGAAATCATAATGAGATTATAAGGCATTTATTGGTGTTTATCAAAGTGTTATGAGACATACAAATACTTATTTTTTTATTTACGCATATGTATGAGTCATTCTTAATCTCTTGTAAAAAAAATCGCATAGTTTATTGCCCATTTCAAATTTCATATATGCAGAAATATTTACTAAAGCTGCATAACTGAATATATTTTAAACAAAAAATGTAATTCAGAGATTTAGCTACTGAAGCATTCTACTTTTTTACTATCCAAGCTCCAGTAACCCAAGTGTATGCCATGTTCACCACAAAAAATAAAGTCCACGATTGATCAGCAACCAAAAATGAGCGTTGAGTTGCCATAGAAACTAAAAGTGGAAAATTTGGCTGTGAAGATGTCTCCAAATGTATTACTGATGTTGCTACACATCTGTGTGTGCTTAATGAGCCATCAATTTTTGTTCTTTCAGTTTAAGGCAGATGTTTCTCTGGTTAAGCTGAATATTTCCACTCTTGCTCACGTGCACTGATGTGTTCAACTATGAAGTGGTTTTAGATTCTGCAGCAAGTAAAGCAGCAAGTTTTGTGCTTAAAGAGTGTAGAGTTTTCTAATTATTAACTTATTTGTTTCAATCAACACTGTTGAAGAATGAATTATTGTCCTAAAATGTACTAATAAATACAAATATTTGCCATAATAATGACCCGCAGCCAACATCCACTCTTATCAAAAGATTTCAGTCTCAAACGCTGGACTGAATGGTTGAGAGCAATATGTATTTTTTCCCAAGTTACATCTTTATTTTGTTATATATTATATTATTTTGTTTATATGTATGCACAACTTGGCCAGAGGTATTTTATGACCACCCACCATTCACAAAACAAACCAGAAATGTGCCATTAATACCAACTTTAAAAGTGTAGCCGGCATCAGTGCCGACTCCCGCTAAACTCAGCCCCATGAGCTTTTTCCGACACTTGTCTGTTGGCGGGGCACATCACACACAGCTGTGTCCTTCTTATGAGACCCCCACTGAGCTCCGATATAAAACCACTGCACAGAAACACACCCAAAAAGCCAGCACTGCCACACAGATACAGTTTCACAAGCAGGAAACGTACCCGAGATCTGAGCCCGTGTCTAAATGAGGTGAGAAGGGAGGAGCAACAGGTTAGTTTTCATAGCGGAAGAGGATGTTGACAACTCCTGCAAGTTAGGCGACGCTCAATTAGTGCCCGGGTCCCGACGATAAGGGGCTCTGTGGTGCTGCAGAGCATGAAAACTGGGTTAGAAACAGTTCTATTGAAATGACTGAGGAATGCTCAATGGAGAACTGGAGCGTTAATTGGGTTCAAACAGCTTCACAATTAGTTGCAACTGAAGCCAAAGTGTTACAGCTTGACAGGCTGGTAAATAATAATAGATTAACTGGTGTGCGGTAAGCACACACAAATTAGTACACAAGCACATTAATATATGTATGTAAACACAAAGAGGACTGTTCCATATTCACATGCAGAGACAAATAAACGCCTCACAGACTCGAATCTCAGGAGAATCCTGCACTCCTCTAAGATAGTTGAGTGTATTCAGGCAAAACACACCTCTGCAAACACATCCATGTACACATCTAAATCCATAAACACACCAAAGACTTGCTCAGGCATGTCAAAAAGTGATGTTCATCGATTCTGTCTGCCTACATCGAACACGAGGTCCCTTCTTACATCAGCACAGGCGCTTCACTTATTTACAGCTCTATTTCCGGCACAGATCACCTCCACGAAGCAAGAGGAGCATGTTAGTGCATTGTTTACAACCCATTGGAAAGGGCTGAAAAAAACATTAAAAAATAAACTGAAAACAGAAGATAATGATTGAATGTTTTGTATTTGTTCAATGAATTTCCTTAGCCACACCACAGGAGGTGTTTTTGCTCTTTTTGTGAATTATTTCCAGGTTAAATTTGGGAGACAGAGTAAAGAAAAACAGAGGTGTGCTTACAGAGCAATGCTGACCACAAGGTCACATTCTTTCTCAGTAAAATAAACGTGAGCGGTCCAGTGGGGAAAACCTCAAGTCTCTGGTCTCTTTCCACACAGTTTTGACCTTCAAAAACCCCTTTTTCAGGTCAGAGTGTCTATGTAAAAACACGAAGAACGTGGGGCAATGCTGTAGTGCTAATGAAGACGTTCCCAAGGCAGGAATATGGTGGCAAAACAGAAAACATCATTAAAAAAGCTGAATAATGCCTGTGATTCTCTAAGGTTCATTAAAAACAACAAAAAAAGATGAGCTGTAGAGCGACATAAACAAAACAAGTATATTGGCAGAGTTCACCAAGGCCGTTCACACTTTAGCTTACAGTTGTTGGAAAATTATGCTTCTTTGATGTTTTTGTTTATGCTGCTTGGAGCAACACTGGATCCAGAACATTAACAGACGTGTCTGTTTCCATGACATAATTACCGAACATTCCTTCCCCTAAACATAAATAAAAATGGGATCATAACTCTGCAAAACTGTCTAAAGGATGATAATTCATGGATGGAGAACTGAATTTCTCAATCAAAATAAAACAGATCTTTGGTATAAGGGATTTTCTTGATGGAGTAGATGGCATTCTTGGTCATTTAGCCTCTTATTGTCAACCTTTTTCCAAAAATCTAGAGGTGATTCCTCTCAGCTCTTTTTAGGCACAACAAACATTTGTTCTGTTCTTGACTCTTGCAAATGTTAAGCCCCATCTTCCTCAAAGGGAATTTGAAAGCATTATTTATTCATCTATAACATCTTGTTTGGATTACTGCAACGCCTCATAAGGCTTAATTCAGTTTCCTACAAATGCTCCAAATTGTTCTTTATTTTTGTTCTCAATCATATTGCTATTTCATCTGATTTTCTGTAAAACTGACTGAGTTACAGCCATTTTCTGTTGGCTAACGTCAATTATCTTTGATAGGCATCAGTTTCAATTTACTATAAACATAAAAGTTTCAGAGTTGACAGGTTTTAAAAACAACATTCTTACAAATGGGAGCAAGAAAAATAAAGGCTTGAGTTTTACTAAAGCAGGTGACACAAGCTGACATCTGAATATCAGCTGGGATAATTAAAAATCTGAATTTTATCTGTATGCTAAAGATGAATCTTAATGTCAGGTGTGAATGTAATTAGTCCCTGATATGAGGAGCATGTTAATGCTAGGTGCAAGTCTCACTGAAGTACTCCTAATTGACTTTCAAATTTTCTTCCCACTCCTCCTGTTAGTGTAATTTCTGTAGTGGCACACTACTGTGAAAATGTGCTCCTTTTGTAGGTTACAATAGAAACAAACTTTATAAAAAATAAATTTTAATTTAGCTGATTTTAAATACGCACACATCCTCATCTTCAGCCTTGTGCAGATATCTGCAGTGCTGTTCACTCTCCAGTCACCCTTTCAGACATACAGGTTTCAGGAGACTAAGTTACATTTTATCCTCCTAATCAGCAGGTCCCGGCCGCAGATTGGCATTTCTATGAGCAGCCCCAGGACAGCATTCATTAACAAACCCACATGGTGTTTGACCTCTGATTGGATGTTGACAAAGACAGACAGAAGGTGGCTATTGGCCCATCTCTTGGACAGCTGCCCATCAGTTTTGTGCCACAAAAATGTTCTGGCACAATCTTGCAAAAGGCACAAGGCAAATGTGCATCACAGAGCCCTTTGTCATGGCCTCATTCATTCTCTGCCATCTCACAGCAGGGGTTTGCTCCAGCTCTTCTGGAAGTCTGGTCCATGAAAGCTGGTTTCCTGGCATTCAATATAATATGGGACCCTTTGCAGTAAACTCCTTTTCCAGGGACAGGGGGCTACTTCCTCTTTCCTGTGCTGATCGGACAGAGACATCCTGCTGTTCTCTTATAGCAGGAATAAGACACATCACCATTAGTTGCAAAAACCCGTTGATGAGCTGACTAAAGATTGTCTGAAACATTCCTAGATTCCTCTTTTCAATAATCTCCTTGACTGCCACCATTGAACCTTGACAGAACTGGTGAATTTTAGTTTATTTATTTTTTCTCCCAAATCTGATCACTATTCAGTTTTTGTGGCTCACACAAGAATGTGTTTCTCTGTTAAAAAAATTAAACAACAGTTCTGTTACCACTGTTTGCTTTCAGTGTACCTCCTGCTTGTGAAATGAGTTTTAATGCCTGAGGGTGAGGTTTAAATTAGAGCATCTCTTATGTGGTATTTTTTTTTTTGGAAAAAAATATATTAACAAGATTTGTCAGTTTTCGTATGTGTGTGGAGCTGTAACAACCTTTTATGACAATTTGTTGCTGAAAAAATGTCTTTCAAATCAAATATCACCTAATGTTAAAACAGTGTCATGTGGAGGCAGTTGTATCTTGCTAAAACACGCATTCATTGGTACGACCTCACTTTCACTTTAAGCTACAATAAGCAGCAATACTTATAGCAGCCAGTGGAAGGCAGGCAGACAGACGGTCATGTGAACAGCTGCTTTGAGCGATGCTGATGCCTTCAAGCTTTAAATCAGCTATTCAGTCTATTTAAAGAGAACAAACATGGCATCGGGCAGTATAGTGTGACTGATTTCTCTGCTCCATGTTCATTGTGGCACACACAAAGATGAGCTGCCTGTAGAAGGTTCATGGGTTTGTAACCAACTTCTCAGAGCATGGATGCAAGAAGAAATGCAACCCCATGATAGGATGGGTAGTTGTACAAAAACTAAAAACTATTCAAGCTGAACTCCAAGGGACTAGTGAGACGAATCTAGACCTTTTGATCCAGACATGCTAGTTGTGTTTGTTTGATTACTGTATTTATTGACCTTTATTTAAACAAGCAAATCTCATTGAGATTACAGATCCCTTTTGCAAATGAGGCCTGGGCCTGAAGGCAACCTATTGTGCATGTTTTATTGGTCTGTGGGAGGAAATCAGAGTACCCGGAGAAGGCCCACGGAAGCACGAGGAGAACACAGAAACTCCACACAGAAAGACCCCGGGTCTGAACCAGGGATCAAACCCAGGACCATCTTGCTGTGAGGCATTAGACCTAACCACTGTCCTGTCATTCTGCAATAAACTGTGGAAGGGTACCAACAAAGTTACCTGCTTCTGTAAATATAATAAAATCTCAATTTAGAATGTAAAGAAGTTGTGGAATGATTTTTATGCAAGGTTAGAGTAAAAAATGTGAGACCGCTACAGCTGTTGTTGTCACAAAAAACAACTGATGCTACATAAAAAAGAAATGAAAGAGAATATGACATGAGAAAACATGGATATTTTGACAGATTCAAGTCTGTAATCTAATGCAGCTGTCATTTGTGTGTTTGAAGCTGACAGCTGATATGCTGAGCTGTCCAACAATGTGAACTACTGTTAGGTGTTAAGATGGGACTTTTTTTATTCCTGTCCCACTAATATTGATGTGGATGAAGCTTAAGATCATGTCTCCTACTGAAGAAGTTATAAAGCTGCTAGAGGACAGCAGGCTATCAGCACATCACAATTATCTGTGCTACGTCTGGCTTCAAATATACAGTTACAGATAAAGTACCTGTATTAAGCCCCTTTCACTCTCTTTAATATTACTCACCATCAAAGGCAAAGGAAACACTGTTGTCTGTTTTCCTGTTGGCAAATGATCTTGCAAATAATTGGACAGATTTATTGAAACTCTCAAAAAGTTCATTCATATTTTCTTTATTTTTGCATCTCTTTCCTGTAACTGTAACTGCGCTACAAACTCAAAAGGTAGCACACATAATAAAACTGAATTACTTAATGATGTAGACACTAAATAAAACTGAAGGAGCACAAATTTAAAGTGGTATGGCTGCAACAAATGCTGTAATGAGTATCACCAGAAGGAAAGGTATTCATCTATCATCAGGTCAAAAACAGCACAACAAGGAAAACGCAGCTCTCTGCTTTTCAGTCTTTGTGCATCTTAATACAACTAGAAAACTCATTTACCTGTAACACGTTGAAGACTGAACCGAAAAGCCTAATTGTCCACCAGAGTCATAGACTGGGATGGTTTTTCCTTCAATATTTCACTTAATTCCACAGCAATTGGACAAAAAACTACCAAACTGTGTCTGCGCCTTGCTTCCGCCAAGAATCAGCAGCTCTCAGTCAGATGCTCAAGTGTTTCACCGTGAAGAGTTGAGGATATGACTGCGTTAATGTGATGTGCCAGTATGTTTCTGGAACTGAAAAGGGTATCAGCATCACCTTGAGTGGCAGCCATTTTTATTCAAGCAAGTCACGTTTTCATCCAGACACAATCAAAACTCTTGTAGTGGCAAGAAGTGAACACAGAGAAAAAATATTGAGAAAATAAAAGAGGCTGGGGAGAATAAGGAGAGGCAGATCCAACAGAGAGAAGCAACAGAGGACAGTGGATGTTCCTTGTTTTCTGGTTGGTGGATTTGGTCATGCTCACTTGAGAATAAAAGTCTTGGAAAAGTTGAGCTTACACCAGAAATTCTGCCTTACAGTCAATAGCTAACATGCATGAGAAAGGTGAACATTTAGGAGAGGAAAAAAAGGAGGAAGATGGAGACAACAGAAAGAATGGGAGATAATAAATATGTAAATGGGGGGCAAAGAAGTTGAGAGGGAAAAGGAAACTGAAAAGTGACACAAAAGAAAAGGAAAAGGGAGCAGTGAAAAGAAGAAAACATGATAGGTTAGGTGTAGGAAAGGAAAAACTTTAAACTACTGGGGGAAATAAGAAGAAAACAGGAAGACACTGAGTGGACCAAAACTATGAATATTGCATGGTGGATGGGACAGAAGTCTGGTAAATGATCAACAAAAAGATCATTTAAGGCTAAAAGCACATAAAGTATAAGGAGAAGAAAAGAAGTGCTTTAGACTCTACTGCAGGAAAAAGTGATGCACTGCAGCATCAGGTAAATTATGTACTCTGGAGTTTGAGGAGGTGGCTTGGAGTTTGGCAGTTCAGATTTTGGGAGTAAGCCTGGATAATCCAGTGCACTGCCAGTATGTGCGTGTGTGTGTGTGCGTGCGTGCGTGCGTGTGTGTGTGCGCGCACGTGTGAGGGGGGTTAATAAAGATAGGGCAGTGACTGGAACGAGGAATGAAGATAGGAGCAGAAGACTGGGGCAGAGTTTGAGTTTAGATGATGAGAATGAATACAGTAAGTCTTAAACACACTTAAAGGTTGTAGAGCTGCACAGCCATCTTTGATTCTGTAACATTTCTTAATTTTTAATTTTTTTATTAAAATGAATTGACTTGTGAAGTTATTGAAAAATTCCACATAATAGCTCTGATTAAGATGAGTTACATCATCCTGACCTTTCTGAACTTTGTTTAGCAAGGTGCTGAAATGAGCTTGAATTGGTCTTAAATAACCTAACATTTTTCATGAAACTTAATTTTTCTTCAGCAAATCATTATGGTATCATTAGCTATAACCACTCCATCAGAAGAATGTGCTTTAGGCAGAAACTCCTTAATTACATAGACACCTATGCTTCTTTTTTACCAACATATCAAGGATAACAGTTTATTCTCACCCTCCTCATGAAATATGTCCACCTCAGGCTTCATAAAGACCAATATTTTATAGGGCTTCATCTGAACTCAGAGTTTTAAAATGCCTTTTGTAAACCAGTGCATGAATTCACATTGACTACATTCACTTTCTGTATATCATCTGAGGGACATGTAAATGTTTGTGTTAGAGTCAAATGAAATAGGATGAGTACCCTTGCTGGCCTCGTCAAATCAAATGTATATTAAGCTCCAAAACACTCATGATTACAGTACAGTCCATTCAGACAGACTGGCTATCAGTATGGGAAAACACCTTACCAAAACGCATTTCATTAATCCCAGTTTCTCCTCATATTTCTTATTCTCAAACATAAATAGACTCATACACGTTTTTCTCACCTCCCTCATTACTTTTGTTCAGTCACAATTATACTGTAATGCGTCAAGACCTTGGCCTATCCAGGTGCTATGGTACACAACACAATCTGTGTGTTCAGCAGTAATACTATCTTGGTAAATTCTGGAAAAGTTGTGTTTTTCTCTCTGCAGAAGTTCCAACAGTTCCAGTTGGTGTGCAGTTAATCTGCTTTCATCTAGATAAATGCATTGCTTGCAGAAACAGAAAGCAGAGCTCTTGTGCCTTAGACTGAAGAAGTGTTTTGGTGAAGAGGTGCATCAACAAAGAAAAATTCATCCAGAGGACGTACTTAACTTTTTTTTCTTTTGGGAAAAACAAACATTCCAAAAGGCACATACTCTGACAGAGATTTTGATTTGAAAGAACAAGACAAATACAGGTGATGCTCTCCACTTACAGGAAGTTCAGCTTTTGCACTTCTTCTGCTAGACCACCAGTTTGCACAGGAGCAAAAGTGAAATGTAGTCTTTTTTAAATACACCGATTCTTGTCCTACTTAAAAGTCAATATGTCTATCATGAAACAGGATCACTGGCACAAAGTCTTACTGCATTTCCTCCTACTTCCCTGGAATCATTCTTGCCTCATCCTTCTTTAGATTTGGGAAGAAGGTGGGAGGCAAATGACATGGTTAATCATCTCAGAGATTGATCTTTCTGGCTACTGTGAAGTCCTGGCACAATTTTAGAATTTGTAGGTGGAGACGGCGGGGTGAGGAAAGTTGAAATAACTTGTGAAATGGATGATTACTACTGTTGCAGTGGGTGGAGGTGCACTGCCACGGAGCGAGTGCTCCACTTCTCTACTTTGTCAAACACGGGTGGAGAAATGCTGCTGTGCATTAACACAAAGTACATTCTAATCTGCAAGGACCCCACTAATAATGTGTGGAGAAGCCACTCTCACTGATATCTCAGAGGAACTAAATGCAAACCTCCTTGCATTTCCAACACACACGGTGGTCGCTTAAATCAACTTCTTGCTTCCCTCATTTGTTTTTCACTCCTTTGTTTTTTTTAATCACTTCTTTTCATCACCAGCTGTGAGCGGCAACTCAAGTGGAGTGGGGGCATGGAGATGATGGTGGGGTGAAGGAGGAGGCGCAATGGCTAAAATATCAGCCTCAGGATATTAAAAGTCTTAGTTCTTTATCTGTGTTGCGCTAGTTTTAACAGAAACAACAAAGGCAAGTAAGTGACTAGCGTAAATGAGTGAGTTAGACCTCCTTCACACTGGATGGACATCATGTGGATGGTCTTTGCAGGGTCTTGGCAAGGTCGTTAAATGCATTGTGGTTCTCATTATGTGCAACAGTTTTTGACAGATTGTTTTGCACATGCCCAAAACTTTTACAGTGAGATCCCTGTGGTTAAACGTCATGGTGGCAGTGTAATGAGATCCTGGGTAGAGTTTTATGACAGCAGTGGCCGAGTATCCATGGCGTATGTCTCTGAATCAACAGTATGAGTAAGCTTTAAATGTAAACATACATATAAACATACAAACAAACTGATGCGTGCACACTGCTACAAATGCTCTAGAATGAAATTATCATTCAGTTGGCAAAAACTTTATGATTTTCTGCAATGATCTGAAGATCAGGCTCAAATTTGATCCCTCTTCTTTTCATGAAAACAAACAGCTGCACATGTATGTCAGACAGCGAGTGTTACTAATATGTTTTAACGGTGGCTTCATATAAGCTTAAAGAGAAAGATCATCAGTAGTTTGGGTCAAAAGGTAACAGAAAAAAAATACTTTGTGCAGTCAGCTAAAGCTAATATTAACATCTCTTACTTTCTGTGCTACTCTGTCAAACACACATTATACACAAGAGATACACAAACGTATCTCATCGCCTTTAAGAGGCGTAGGACCTCTTAAAACCTGACTTTTAACCCATTTTACAACTGAAATATGAAGACAGTAGACGAACATATTTATGAAAGTCACACTGCAGCCTTCAGTAGAGCAGATCTGCTCAAATCATGTCATTAATATTTTAATGATAATTTATTGGTCTGACTGCTGTTCAAGCTTAACCTCTGTGACAATAATAAAAGGATGAATTACTATAGATATATATTATGATAAAAGTTTGGTTTGTTAATGGAAAAAGAAAATAATAACCTGCAATATACACATTACACTAAGCATTGAACATCCTTCTGAATAAACTATTTCATAACACTTTGCATTTATTTGCATAAGTCCCAAACTTACAGTAAAAGAAATACTGAATAAGATCAAGTTGAACAGGTAGATATTTTACTGACATTTTGCAACAATGACAGATGCCTTTACAAATGCATGCCTCTCCGGTCAGATTACACTGCCTTCACTTGGCAGCACTTCTTTCCACTTTCTACAAATTAGAGTAGTTCTCAGGTTGATACTTGAAGCTGCAGTGTTGAAAGGGAAAAAGAGATTCTAATAGAAAGTCAGTTTTTGTTTTAATTTAGGGTAATTTCCCAAGCTACTTTCAAAAGTGGCTTCCAAACAATTAACTTTCTCTTTACATCCTGAAACAGATATTTGCATCTGTGCTGAATTCCCTCTGAACTTTTTGATATCAATCCAATTTCAATACAATATATACATTTATTGAAGCAGTAATGTAACACCTGTGCCTTAGTGCTAGAAACTGATGATATTAAAAGGAATATCAAGAGGGGTTTTGTTGTCTGATATTCTAGTTCTAGGATTTGTTTCTCTATCATCTTTTTACCCAAAATGTTTCTGAAAATGGAGCACTTCCTTTTTTTAGCTTTTGTCTGTTTCCCAATGATTTGCTTCTTCTAACTGCTGAAATATCACGATAAACCTATTAGTCATCCCCACGATACAGTGGTCTGCCTTTATAGAGCAGGACAGACTTCCCTTGAAACATAACAGCATCCATTGTACAAACACTAAACAAACACATTGTATTTGTGGCAAAAAAAAGTGTAATGCCAGGGGAACTGCAATGACAGAGGTTACAGAGATACAAAGAGGGATATAAGGTGCCAGACAGTCTGGAACCAGCTCTGTGTTGAGTGGATGCTATGTGTCAAGATTGCTGAGAAGCTGAGAGTCAGAAGGGTTGTTGGAGCATGTGCCCATGTAAGCCTATATGTCTATATACATGCCTTTAGTTTGTAATCATGCTTGGGATATTACATTTGCATGACTGGGTCAGATGCTCGTGAGACTCAGTGGGTCTCACCTCACTGCAAAATCTGACAGGAAGAAGCAAGGAAGATGTGATGGAGCGAGGAGGCAACTGGAACAAATGAGTGGAGTGTTCTTTAAAACAAAATAGCAAGTTAGCAACTGAAGGATGTCATTTAGCACAAAGTCAGCAACAACCTGGACTTGGCATTCACCATGTGGGTGTTAGATTCCACAGGCATGAAAACGCTCCTACGTTATAATGCTGCTTGAAATTTAGGATAGAAGGTAAATTATTCATGACATTCTGCTTTCAGTTTGGGAGCAAAGTGAAAAACAGAACAGATAAAAAACCTAGTCTCATTAAAGTTGTGCTACTTTGAGGCAAACTTGTGACCAGCATCATAACAGAAAACGTTTACTTTTGAAAATGGACCTGTTTGACCCTATCAGTTTTTCCTAAACTCAAAAAACTTTCCAACAAAAAGGACCGACAGCAAAGCAGTCGGGTCTGCTCACTACAAACAGATTCAGTAAACTGATATAGC